>JARFXV010000334.1:0-600000 GCA_031761425.1 Cosmopolites sordidus
TGTCGGGCGTCCGTTTATTGATTTTTCTACCTCGCGGCCACGTTGCCACTTTTTTTCTTTTTCAGAAGGGATTTCCATACTGTTGGAATGTTGCGAGCGTCGTTTCGCGTATTCAGCTCACCTTTTTCTTCTATTTCAAGGGCTTCGCTGATTGTTCGGACCTTGTAGTTTTCAATATTGGCTATTTCTTTGGCTCCTTCAAAATTGGTTTTATGTCCTATATGTAGATGGTGCTGGAAGAGAGCGAAAGTGATTTGTTTGTTTTTTAAGTCGTTTTTATGTTCTTGTATTCTGGGCGATATTCGTCTGTTTGTTTGTCCTATGTATGCTCTGTTGCAATCGGAACAAGATATACTGTACACCCCATGATTTTCCAGTCTAACATTGTCCTTGGAGTTTTTAGGATGTTTACAACAGTTTTGTGTGGCTTGTAGGCTGTACTGATCTTATGTTTCCTTAGTAGTCTGCCTATCCTATCTGTGATTCCTTTTACGTATGGTAAGCAGGGCCTTTAGTGTATTTGTTTCATGATCTTCTATTGTTCTTCGTGTTTGGGTTTCTTAACAGCGAATGGCCTTCCTGACTGAATTTTCTGAATATCCTGAATATATAATATATATATATATATATATATATATATATATATATATATATATATATATATATATATATATATATATATATATATATATATATATATATTATATTAGGGTGGTCGTTAAAAATAATATTTTTTCGACGCCCCAAAAAAAAATTTCCTTTTGATGAAGAAATACGGGGGATTTTTTTTTACAAAAGCCAAGACGCCGCCTCAAGACGATCTAAGTCCATTTTTTTGATAAAATCGAAGTTTTTGTAAGTATCTCTTAAAGTATACGAATTTGAGAAAATGATATAGGAACAATTTTGCAGGAAATTAAATTCTCTACAAAAAAGGTTCTTTTCATTTTCTTTATAAAGTTTATATTTATGGAGATATTCTCGACAATAAATTCATTAACTCCATATAGCCAACATTTTAAGACCTACAAACGGCATTTTTTCTGAAATATAAACAAGTTCGTAACTTAAGTAGAATTTACAATTATTTATTTAATGATATCTAGTTAATAACGATTTTAATATTAAAATATAAATATAAATATATTTAAAATATAAATATAAAAAAAATTATGTTAATATACAAATTTTAAAATTATTATATTATTAAAATATTTAGAATATTATAGTTTGACGAAATTATGTATATTTCAGAAAAAATGACGTTTGTTGGTCTAGTGACTATATGGAGTTAATGAATTTATTATCGAGAATATATCCATAAATATGAATTTTATGAAGAAAATGGAACACACCATTTTTGCAGAAAGGAAAGGAAAGGATTTACGGTTAGAGGCGCATCAGCATCTAAGGCTATTTAGTGACTGGACCTACAGCTTAACGTGGGCTCCGAACCACGCTCATCAGCTATCATCAAAGCCAGGCCAGCACCCCCCCTTAGGCTATCAACCCCTTGGTTATGTGCCTACCCATAAGTCTATCAAGAAGCCTACCGACTGGCGAGTGACCAATGTAGAACACTTCTCAGAAGGCATCCCGCTTTACCCAGCCTTTAACTGGCGTGGCTGAGGGGTAATTCGTTGTTAGATTTTACACTCTTGCCTAGAAACAATCACAGGCATTTAGGTGGCTTCTTCATTGAAAGAAACAAATTCTCAGTTAACGCGTGGGCGGATGTAATTGGAAGACATATAAATTGGGTCCGACAACTTAAATGGGGACAATTATTTACACTTTTTGCAAGGTAATCTTCCTGGGCTACTTAGCGAGGTGCGAATAATCAAAAGTGACATACTTATTATTTTCCAAAACGGTGGCTGTCCAGCCCATTACCCTCTCACCGTAAGAGGATATTTAAATAATACTTTCCGCGATAGCTAGATTTCTAGACGATCACCGCTGATTTTTATCCGCTGATTTAACCCCTATGGATTTATCTGTCTGTGCATGTGATCCGCGCAAATTTCAATTACTTACACATTTTTCTAACAAAACTAACTAAATTAAACTTTCAGTATCTTCCTATAAAACTTTAAATTTGTATTTTTGTTAAAAAGTAGGTACTTTGAATATGTATCTTAGCTTCCATCCCGAGGTAAGTAAAAATATTAATCACGCAGTTTTTTAATTAAACAAATAGTCGATACCTGAAGTATCTTCATAAAAACAATCATTACATTAAAATTACATACAGTATCTTTCTTCCAGTAAATAAGTAAAACTTTTAATCACAATCTTTTAATTAAACAAAAAATAAACATTTTAATAATACAATCAACTAGAAGAACATGAACTACCTTCACAATCAACTAAACAGTCTACTTTGAGTATCTGCCAATAACATTTTTGAATACACAATCTTTCAGTGAGAATTTTCAAAGTAGACAAGCTCAAAAAGTAGCCTCAAAAACATAGAATAAGATAAATAAATCGAGATCTAAACGGGAAAGCGTTTTCACCGCTAACCTATTGATCTCTATTTTTAACACGTTTTTTTAACCCCCCTTTGTTAGCTTCACCTGTATCTATCTATGTAACGGAATCTTTGAACGTCATTTTCGCCCACTTCAAAACGTCAGATTAAGTTGAAACTTTGCTCACTTATCAAGAGCCGAACAGTTGATTCAAAGAATTGAAATTCTGTTTGTATTAAGCTTCTGATTATGCGATCTTCTGCATTACTAGCAGTAGATGCTGTCTCAATAGCCTGTTTCAGTTGGAACTCAAAAGTTGTGGTATTAGGATTGTGTTCAATTTCTTGTGTGTGGATTTGCACGTCATCTTCGGCGGAATTTGTGTTGCTGGGAAATAATATATTTTATAGTTCTTCTGTAAACTTGATCAAAGCCGTTTTGCTGCAGTTACATATCATTCTTTCATGAAAATGAATTAAATGCCGTTAGGTTGTGAAGGTACCTGATTAAAGAAATCAGGTTAACATTTCGCCTGTCGTTAATCTCATTCTTAACATGTTCCAAAAACTTTGTTGCTAAATCGTTTTCAGCCGGTTGTAGTTTATTGATCAACACGTCTATTATTGCCTCTGACATCCGCATCGTAGCATCTTTTCTCGATAAAGCCTCAACAGATAGCTTAACTGAATGTAAGATGCTTGACAATGATTCCAGTATTATCATTCCACATTGAGGACAGATTCAAATCAATTAATGATTTTTTATCGTATTTTAGTTTTAGGGACCGTTCAACCATTTGCATCATTTTTTTGTTTCTTAAAGGAAATAGTTTGACCATGGCCCGAGTTACTTGTAAAACGTTGTTAATATTTTGAATGTATTGCGTGTTGGTTGTTAAATCAGATTCCAACTCGCAGTAGTCAATAGAAAGGTCATCACCATCACTTTCCTCTCTGGAAATGCTTGGTTTTGAAGCTAGATTCGTTGGTATACCAGTTTCGACCACATTATCTTCACTGGTTTCATTCTTATTGCAAAAAGTGGCCAAAACAGATAAATGTATAGCGTCATTTAGGCATAGTAGTGTCTCAGTCAGGTTTTCGCGTTCGAGTTTAACTGTGACATTGGGATCATCACTACGAGATCACAGCTACGACGTCTTGTTCTCTCTTGGACTCGGCATATAAACAAGCCCCAATATATAAACAAGGGCATCTGTGTGGTGGAAACAAATGTTAAAACACCTCCGATTTCTTAAACTTGTCCATTCATCGATGCTTAGGCTAAATTGAGCCTTCTTTTTTTCTTCATAAAATTGAAGTATTAGATTCATTACATCGGACTCATTCTTAGGTAATTTAAATCCTCCTTTCGTTCAAATGTAAGAGTCTTTTGAATTGATTATTTGGATTTCTTTGGTTCCGACTGTTGTTTATCTTCGATAACAGTACCACAACCGGCTGAAGTATATGCCTCTGTTTCCCTTTATATTTTTATCGAAATCTTATGGATATGTTCAAGACACGTTACTAACCCACTTGTATTTCACTCTTTTATTGATATCTTTTTAGGGCATTTAAGGCATTGCGCGGATGCTTCGTCTTTGATCTTAGAAAAATGTTTTCACACTTTTGACCTCTCTGTTAACTGACCGAACTGTTAAAAAAACATTAAATGAGCTTTATTTTTGAGGTTAGTTAAAAAAACAAAAACGTTAGTACCAAAATAGTATTAATACTATAAATATAAACAAATTACACTTATAACACGCATTTATTTATAACCATATTTTATTTATATTAAAACTTAGGTACCTACTTTCTTTAAATATGTTAAACGAACGAAAGTGTAGAGGACGCGCGGGTGGGGAAGGCACAAGCATAATCTAGACGTGATTTTTCGACATTTTTTTCTCATCTCGAATAAGGCCAGATTTCCCGGGAATTCTCGTATCTCGACCAGGATCCCCTTCCAGTTACCAGAATGGGTAGCTTTACCTTCTCCCAAATTTCACGTGTTATTGTTGTTTTTAAAAATTACGAATTATTAACCGTCACTCCTGGTATCAATTTCCTAGTTTTGAAATATTTTTAACATTCTCCGTTTCAAAAATCAAGTTATTGGAATTCAGTGATGACTTCATCTGTATTTTGAAATACCCCACTTGATTCAAAAAATGTGTATTCCGAAAAAACAAGAGAAATTATTCATTAAGGCTACACGATTTTGGATATATTTTTTTTTAAATACTTCTAACAGCACTGTCCTGAAATTCATAAATTTAAAGATATATTCCGCCCATCGATTTTCAGATTAGGATCCGCATGCGATAATTAAAATAAATGTTTTCACTTTCACAAAAACGAACTTACTAAAAATAATCGTTTTAATTTTTCCTTCTCGCTCCGCACGATGACTATATATTTTTATTAAATTAGGGATGCCGGATTTCCTTTTTTTTGAAGCAGAGTTTATACGAAAGCAATTTCATTTTGGTATTTAAATTACGTGTGTTAAATGAACAATCTGTGAACATTTACATTTTTCCATAATGCTTATTAACCGTTTTTATATAGATACTAAATATTTTGCTTCTATTTTATGGTTTATCTAATTAATGTGTTGGTATCTTATGTTAATTTTATGTTAAAAACATGAATAAAAGCAGTAATTATCACATAATATGAGATAATTATTTTATATAATGAGCACTAATTTATATAAAAAGTAAATTTATCGATTTTCGATTTAGGACCCACAACTGGTAATTAGAATAAAGGTTTTTATTGTGCTGAAGTCCAAAATATAATGTTTTATAGAAATGAAATTGCTGAAAAAAATCTTCCTTTAACATGTTTGCTTCAATGGCTATTTATTTTGGTTAGATGAGGGAGGGGTGTTTTATGAGTTGAGAGGTTTTGTTTTTTTTTAAGCAAAGCTGGTATAACTACAACATAATGTTATCATTTGTGTTTATGCAGCGAGTAATCAGTATAAGTCGTTGCAGTGCAATGTATTAGGAGTGGGGGAAACGCTCGATGAGCTGTTTCACTCAGATCTTTTGCCAGTACAGCCACGAGTGAGCAATAGGTTGTAATGTTGTAAGGAAGGTTGTAAAGGTCTAACGAATGACGAGTGTGCTGTTACGTTTTCCGATAAGTTTGCAATTTATGGTAATCTAATAAAGGCCCGATTAAGCTGTTTTAGATCTTGCTTTCAAGTCGATTCTAATCTAAGTCGAGAAATATCTTTGAGAATTCCGCTAACCTTGCTAGTTAAAGTGAATGGCGGAATCGAAAAATACCTCAAATTAAATTTTTCTAAATCATTCCATAAAATTTCCCATTTATTCACGCATGACCTCGAAAACAACGATATTATACTATTTCTGGATGTTTTAGTCAGTAGAAATAATAAAAATAGGTTAGATTTTGATAGTATTAGAAAAACCACCACCACTTCTAGATATATTCCTAACGATTCGAATAATAGCTTCCAAAATAAGATGGCTAGTTTAAATTTTATGGTAAATGTATTAATCAATTTTCCTTTAAACAAAGATGATTTATTCAAGAATTAAAGAAACCGCTCAATTTGAAAGACCTTATAATCGCCTAACTATTTTACGAAAGTATAGCTGAATACTGCTTAATTTAGTAACATAGAAGAAGTACCTGACAATAAAATTTAAAAAATAACGGTTACTTACCACATTTTTGCAATTGCATACAGAAATATATGAAAAAACAAGCAAAAAGTGCATCAATTTTATTTTCATAGAGCATATTGTCAATTTTGTTCAAATATATTTAATGACTGTCACCTTTTTTGATTTCCCAATATATTTGGGTCATAATATTTTCCAGACAACAATTAAAACTTTTAAATTAAATCAAATATTACAAACTAAGTTAAAAACGTGCAAATTTTAAGTTATCAAAAATGTAAAAGAACTAATTTTTGAAACACCTCTATATTCTAGAAGAATCCATAAATATTAAATGCAACTCAGGTTTGGCCCTACAACAATGTTAGACATTTTTTGAAATTACATTTTCATGGACATTGCAAACAATTTAATAGTTGAGTGTCACCGATTTAAACACATTTAAACTTGTACAAATGGTGACTAGACTATTAATAAAATTCTGACGTATTTCAAGATTATTTGAAAGCAATTTTTTCATTAAAATGGTAATATTTAAAATAACTAACGGCCCTTTTTAGCATCAAGGTGAAATAAGTTTTATAAGTTTTTAAAATTAAAAATGCGTCATTATACTGATAACATCCTTGGAAGAGATATAAATGACTATGACAATAGTAAGACAAGAGGAAAAAATAGATTTTCAAATGCAAATGGAGAAAATAAAACTTGTACTAAACACGCAAAGAGCGAGAATCTTTCATGTAAATCTAAAATAAACAAAGTTAAGATGAGACAATAAGCCAAGGGTAAAAATTAGAATTGTGATACAAAAATGAGTACAAAATTACAGTTTGGATTGCTGTGAATTATTTATTTACAAAGGAAAAACTGTAAAAGAATTTGAGAAATGGAGATGAGAGTAAAATATGTTGACATATTAAGAAAATATATAATTTTAAGAAACTTATGAAACAAATCCGAAGTATAAATGATTTACCATTACGGATGATGGAACTTTGACAGCTTATGGCGGCCATATTTATCAGTTGTTTTCCGAAAGGATTGAAATTAAATCATGGTTCGTTTCACGTTAGAAGAATATTTGGATTTGTCCAGTGTTATGCAAATTCGCTGTCCCCTCGTGCTACTCAACGAGCAATTCAGACCCATCGTAGCATTCCTCGTGGTGGTGCTTCTGAACAAGCTATTGGTCGTAAACGTGTTATTAGAAAATTTGAAAGTGAGTTTACTCTTCACGATAGTGTGGTGCATGTACGACAAAAAAAAACAGAAGTGTTAAGAATATTGCCGCCGTTCAAGCAAGTGTAGCCGAAAATGACAACGTCTCGGTTACTCGCCGCTAGCAAGAGCTAGGCCTCTCGCCAATGTCGGTCGCCTGGCGAATTTTGAGGTTGGATTTAGGCTTGCATGCGTATAAGATGGTACTGGCAGAAGAATTGAAGCCAACCGACCATCGTATTTGTCGTGAATTTGCCGATGAGGCTCATTTCTGGCTTAATGGCTTCGTCAGTAAACAAAATTGTTGGTATTGGTGCGAATCAAATCCACAAGTGATACATAAGAGTCCTTTGCATCCGCAATATCACAGTTTGGTGTGGATTTTAGCATGACGGAATCATCGGTCCTTATTTCTTTAAAAATGTGGAAGGAGCCACCGTTATCATCAATACTACAAGGCAATGTTTTTTCTCAGAATTTGATGCAATCGATGCGGATGACCTTCATTTTCAACAAGATGGCTCACCACCGCATATTTTCCGAGTAAACATGGGCTTATTTCAAACCAAGTTCGGCAACGGGTTAATTTCACGAAATGGCTCCATCGCTTGGCCACCTTGATCATGTGATTTAACTCTTTCAGATTATTTTTTCTGAGGACTTGTGAAAAAATAAATTTATGACAATAAAGCCGCGATTATTGGCAACTTGAAAACTCGCATTCGTCAAGCCATAGTCTCCATACAGCCCCAAATGTGCGCCAGGGTCATTGAAAATTGGCGCGAGCGGATCCGTGTTTACAAAAAGAGCTGTGGTGGCCATTTGCCTGAAATCTTGTTCATATCATAAATTGCATGTCCGAGTCTCTTAAATAAAGTAATCGGGACCGATTTTGGAGACAAAAATGTGTATTTTATTTAATTTTTAACCATTTCTAATGTTATGAATAATATGCTACCAATTTAGTTGCTTTATTCGTTCACATATGAGATCATATTTTAGACCAAATGTGAAGGGGCAATAATTTTATTATATATTTTTTCACTTTAAGCATGATTAATATACAAATATTGATCAATAGAGAAGTAATCACCTGCGCGAAAATGGTTCCAAAAAAAGTTTTTCTGGATCAAAAATGCAATAGGAGGGGAACATGTCTTAACTTTTTGGGGAGAATTGAAAATTACCCTCATTATCTGAGGGTGAGAAATGACGAGTCTTGGATTTTTGACGACCTAAAAACGAAGCGCCAGAGCCTGGAAGGGTAGACTTCAATCTCACCACGACCAAAAAAAGCCAGAATAAGCAAATCAAAAGCACCTCGATTTGCTTTTTTGAGTCAGGAGAAGTTCTTGAATGAGTTCGAGAAAAGGTCATTCGTCTGAGATCGAATATCAAAAGGCTTTACCACACAGCGATTTTTTGAAATCAGTCACAATATAATAACATTATTTGTATAAATGTTTCTTCAGTTTTACAGTATAATAATTAAAAAATATTAATAATAATATAAATAGTATTTAAAAAAACAAGTTTATATTGTTTTCTGTAACAATTAATTGAAATAAAGTATATAAGAGTAAAAATAAACATAGTTTACAATATAAGGTTCACAGAGCTTTTCAATTCTTACAATACACGAACAAAAGAAATTTATTTCAGAATATGATTCGATTCTTCTAAGAATCGAAACGTCACCGAATTGGAGATAATTCAAGAAAGTTCTTTTAAAACTGTAATGTGTAAATTTGTTTTTAAGTGGATATCACTTTTTAAAAATATGAAAAAACTTAACCAAGCGTCCAAATAAGACTTTAAAGCTTTTATTAAAATTACAAAACTTTATGGCAAGAAGGAAACTCCGACGGAAATTTTATGACTCTTCTATGAAACTTGTCAAGATTAATATTTATGTCAACACTTTTAGGGGCTTTGTGGTATTTTTAATGTGGTCCATTTATTTATATAGTTATCTGTTATATGAAAGCATACCTTTGACTTTTTATATGCAACAATGAAAATGAAAATGAATGTGAAAAGGCAAAAGAAGGAATGTCCGATTTTTTTTGTAAAATACAGGTGTAGTGCCTTTCAGGGTATGTCGTTGACCGATTGACTCTAATAAACTCTTCACAACCCCTGCCGTAATGAAACTCGGCAACGTTGCAAGAAACATAAACAGGGGCGGGCCTAATAAACTAACAGGTAAAAAGATCAAATTAATTTTATACCTGGTTTAATAGCGTCGCAATATTTTAATTCGCATTGTTTTCTTGAACAGTGCAGTTATATAATTTCGATCATATTTTTTGTTATTCCAAACGTGGAAGTTCTTGGCAAGATAATAATCATTGTGCCTCCGGTAGTGCTAATTTTAAAAGAAAACAAATGCAGCCGCAGCAAAAACGTCTTCCTTATCGAAAACTCCATTATCTACAGTTAAAGATATTGTGACAAAGCCAAAAAAAGTCCGTAGAGATTCTGGTAAAACATAAATAATGCAGAGGGCAGTAATCCTTAATACGAATGACGAATGAATGAAGAATGACGTTGTTTTGGCCACGGTCCGCACTTTATTTAAAATCCAGCTTGGCTGGGAAAAAAAGATGAAAAGAAAGGAAAATAATAAGTAACAATATGCACCGAGAATGAAATGTAAAAGTTCCAACTGGCTGCACCTGGTATTGATGGTATTGTATAAGGGCCGAATGTTTCAATAAGATATTATTCAACTCTATTATTTTCCCATTGTATCTCATGTGCATAAACACCTACCTGCTTTACAAAAAGGGTGTCCGAGACGACCCTAAGAGCTCAAGACTCATAATGTGCCTTTCTGTAATCTATAAATTGTTTACAACAGCAATAAACCATAATATATACGAACACAGTATACACGACAACCTGATTGCACCAGAACAGAAGGGATGCATTAAACATTTCCTGGGTTGCAAGGAACAGTTGACAATCGAAGCGATGATAATGAAGCAAGCCCAAGTAAAATAACGAAATCTCAATATGTGCTTCTTAGATTATAGCAAAGCATTTGACTCTGTTCCACATAACTGGCTAAGAAAAGTCCTGGAGCTCTACAAGATTGATCCTTCGGTTCCATCCTTCGGAACATCCATTTACATACTGGGAATGTAAACATTGGTCATATAAACATATCCAAAGGTATTTTCCAGGGTGACGCATTGAGTCCACTAATGTTCGTGGATAATTGAATAACCACATGGATATCGCCCAAATTTGAAAGAAATTGTCAATATCATTCATCTTATGTTTATGGACGATATAAAACTATATGTAGAAATACCAAATCAGTTAGTCACTTATCAAAACAGCAGAAATATTCAGCATGGATATCAAAATGGCTTTCAGATTGAATCAGTGTGCTACATAACTGCAAAGAAAGAAAAGTGACACAATGAAGAGAAACTAAGAATATCTGGCATTTAACCACTATAGCTGGATAAAGCATACAGATACATGGGTTTGTAACAAAACCGGTTAATTTACCATACTGCCATAGAAAAGGAATTTAGGGAAAAATACAGAAGCCGACTTACTAAATATGTGTTGAATATCAAGCTCAATTCACGAAACCTAATTACTTCCATAAACACTTGGGCTATATCGGCTTTGACTTATTCGTTTGGGGTACTTAGATTATCTGATTGTGATCTGGATCGCCTTATTCGCCGGCTATTAACGAACGTTAGGTACCATCACCCACACTTAGCCTTAGCAGTTTACTTAAAAAGAAGAGAAAGGAGAAGAGGTCTCATTACTATAAAATAAGTATATAAGAAGCAGGAGCACAGTATGAGAGATTATTTTAGAAACTCAAGTAAGCCGTTTAGGCAGTATCATTCTGGAGTATCATTCAGGTATATCGGGGATACAGACCCTTAAACTTAAATGATACATACATAAATTCGAACTTCAACACTTCTGCTGAAAAATATACTTCCTGGCGACGGAAGGTACTCCATGGTAAATTTCTTGCTGCCTTAGACCACACCAATGTAGATAAAGAAAACTCGCTTAACTGGCTAAAGAAAAGTTGGCTCCACCCAGAAACAGAGGGCTTCATAATATCGATTCAAGATTTCGTAATCCGTAACAGAAATTATGAAAAATATGTTAATGATATATGTCGGAAATGAAGAAGCCTTGGAGATACTATATACCACTTAACTGTTAGATGATCAGCACTATCAGAATCTTGCAAGACATAATCAGGTACCGAAAATTATACACCGGGAATGAAGGTGAAATACAACCTTATAAACAATCCATCACCATACACCAATATTTCCCGGAACCGATTTTAGAATCCAGTGATTGGCTGCTCTATTAGGATAGGTTAGTAATTACAGACAAGACAATATACTATAACGGAACAGACCTTATTGATTAATAAAAAAATAAAAAAAGCCATTGTGATTGATGTGGGTTATCCGTTAACGTAAAATCTGGCAAAAACGGAGCTAGAAAAAGTCCGGAAATATAAAAATCTCTCAATAGAGCTCAAGCATGAATTTAACCAGTGTGGAAATGATCCCCATAATACCACCGATGTGTGGAATAATGACAAATAACTTTAGAAAAAAACATCGAGCTTTTCGGACTGCCGATGAATCTCAGTCATCTTATGCAAACAGTGTAATCCTCCAAACTTGCAATATCATTCGAAAATTCCTGAATTTGTTGCAGGATAGGATGAATTTCTTCCCTGATACATATTAAATCCCAACAAAAGAATTAAAAAAAAAAATAGAAAATAGTAAACAATATATTATGCTTCATTCGCATCAATAATCTGGTATATAATAATAAATTTCATAATTATGAATGTATATTAAACAATGGTTAACGAAATGTTTAATATTTAGACTTTATTAATTTTATGTTTTTTTTTTCTGTTTAGGTAAACATAATATCAATTTAGAATAAAAATAAACTTGCTTAATTATATGCTAGAAAGCTTTTAAAAGGGTATATTAAATTTCCGGCGATGTTTTCATAATCAAACTGATTATTATAAGTCAAGGTATCGTTTTTTCCCTGCGTCGAGAAGTTTCGTGGGCTCTACAAAAATTACACCTGTCTCCATAGAAACCGCTTTTCCCTATCGAGGTTAAGCTGTCTCAAAGTTGAAGTAAATAAGGTTCGTTATTTTTTCTAATATAGCTTAGGGTCAGAAGCCGATCAATAAACGCTAATAGGTTGATATATCAGAAGGGAAAACTTCTGTATATTTATGGAAGGAAGGAAGTTGCGAAGGTTGTGTTTCTTATTTGGGGTTTTGCAATTTAATTGGGTTGTAATTTATACCGGTAGATTTCTAAAATATAGCAACGGAAAGCCCAACGAAGTATATTTATTTATAGGGCCAATAAGACATTTATGTAAGTGAGGTATTAAAAAAACATTCTTAACAAAAAGAAAATACAAATGCACATTTTATCCATGAAAATGAAGTGCCATAAATTTATTCTATAAAAAAAATGGTGAAATTTTATTAAGTTTGTAGAATTGTAATATACAGGGTGATTCAGAAGGAAATGTCAATATTTCAGCTAGATATTCAGGGATTGAAAATGAATATAAAAGTTTGTATAAACACGGCTTCTATTCTGAACTGTTACTGAGATACAGGGGTAAATATATTTATGGAGGGCAAATGTAATAAAGAGAGAAAATGTATCTTTACTTTTTTTTACTGCTACGTAACCATTGTTTGTTATTAGCAAATTGTTTTAAAGTTATTTCATTGATTTCATTATACCTTCGTTATTCTCTCGTCGTGAATGTGCTGATATATTATTTGTTTATGGCTTTTGTATCGGAGACTGCCAGATAGAAGGGTTTTTGAACAAGTTTTTATCACTCTTGGAGAATCTGGTATGTTTCCAAGTACGAGAATTGTATTTGAACGACAATTGAAACTTGATCTTGAATCCAAGCGTACCGCCAAGTACAAGGCAGATTGCAGATATTTGCCAAAATGAAACAAACCTCTGCTTGGAGGACTCTTCACATAAATTGTTTATATCCATTTTTAAAACAGGTGCAATATTTGCAGGATGGTGATTTTGCATTAAGGATGCAGTTTTGTAACTGGATAAACTCAAATCGGAGATTATACAAGTATGTTCTGTTCACCGATGAAGCACAGTTCATTCGTGATGGCATAAATAATCATCATAATGAACATCGATGGTCCGATGAAAACCCTCACGCTACTACTGAACATAATTTTCAACGTCGATTTTGCATTAATGTGTGGTATGGTATGCTAAAAATGAATTAATCAGTCCATATTCGACGGTTATCTCATAGGAGAAGTTTACCTACATTTTCTACAGAACCATTTGCAAAACCTGTTAGAAAATTCCACTTAATATACGACAAAACATGTATTTAGAACATGATAGAGCCCCGGCACAATACAGCTTACAAGTAAGAAATTTCTTAAACATCAACTTCTTAAACGTTGGTCAACTTGCTTTACGAATTGATGCGCATCCGCTCTGTTTTCTGGACTTGGCACCCTCTGCATTCATTTTCTTCCCAAACGTAAAGAAATTCACATGAAATGAAAAGATAATCGCTAAAACAGAGGATTATTTTACAGAGTTCTACAAATTGAACTTTTTAGGAGGCATAAAAAAAGTTGGAAAATCGTTGGGCGAAGTGTATCCGTCTAAAAAGCAATGAATCTCCGCTCAAATAAGCATTGTTATTTTCTACTAAGTTGAGCGTTGTAAATAAACATTGCTATAAATATGCAACGCAGGTTGTTGTATGTTCCACATAAGATTGTAGAACCCAGCAGGTGGTTGTATAACGTTCGGCTAATGTGTGTTGTCAAGTTTAACATTGCATATATATATATATATATATATATATATATATATATATATATATATATATATATATATATATATATATATATATATATCCCGTGTTAGCTGAATGTCCACTGGTGGATGGTTTCGCTGACGTTTGGTGGACGGTTTCGTTGACACAAACAAAGCCTTTCTACCATATATCAAAGGCACCACGGACAAAAATGGAAAACTTCTAAGGAGACATGACATTGAAACTATTTTCACCACCGACAGGAAAATCAAAGACATTTTTCCAACCGCCAAAGACAAAATTCCCTTAGAAGACCAAGGCGTGTATGTTAAATTCCGTGTCAGGACTGTAACCTGTCATACATAGGCCAAACAAATAGAAAAATAAGCGCCAGAAGGGACGAGCATATTAACGCCGTCAAGCAGAAAAGCACCACTTCCTCTCTAGCCCACCATGTGCTCAACACCGGACACAAAATTAATTTTGGGAAAACAAAAACCTTAGCTAGAAATTAAAATTTCTCCGCTAGGATTATTAAAGAGGCGATAGAAACAGAAAAAAGACCCAACAACCTAAACAGCCGAGATGATTCTCAAAGATTACCGCATGCTTGGAAACACATTTTATCGGACTTCCGAGTGGGATCAGCAGAGAGGCCGAGACAGCGAGATAGTTCTTCATCCGTGCAAGCGGTGCTACTGACAACGGGTCCGCAAACACGGGCACTCATTGGCCGGAATCAACCAACCAATGACGTTGCGCCGCCAGCACACAAAACTTAACGCGACAGAGCGACTAGCAGCATTTGTCGTCGAAACACCGTCGAGTAAATGCTTTGAAAATGCTGGATGAGATTCCATCGAAACGTCAGTGAAACCGTCCACCAGTGGACATGTTGCAGCTGCAGTTCCGCTTTAATAGCAGCAGTTCGAAGCGGTCTATCAAGAGAACAAAGACTTGAAAATGCCAGATGAGGTTTTGGCGAAACATCGTCAAGAATGTGAAATTTTTAAACGAACGAATTGACACCCGGAAGAACAATTATAACATAAATATTTCTTTTTTGCAATTATCGAAAAGCATACCATCTATTTCGATATACTAAGCTTTACATAAATATTAAATTTTAACTTCCCAGATTAATTTCACCCGTACCGACAGGTCCCCAAAGATTACGTAAAGTGCTGTTTTTGAACACTTATTTAGATATGGGTAGGTCAGCGTAGGTATGCATATCTTAGGTAACTATTAATGAAAAGACAATTTTGAATAATGGATTTAATCTTATTGACAAATAAAATAATACAGCTATACGGGATACTTCTTTTTTACGGTTTCTTTTTTGCAGTCTGGATACATCTTTCTATGTTCTTGCACACAGCGTAGTAGGAACTATTTTTGTTTTTCTGCAGTAATCAAACCGTTAAAGTCTTGCATTAGCTTAACAGCCCTTTCAACTGTATCATTTACTGCTGTTAAGCTAGAAATATACTTTTTAGTTCCACATGGGAATTAGTTCCACTTAGTTCCACATTTTAATCGCGAAAACAAATGTTTGCTCTTGATGGAGACAAAATCGCTCAGATTTTTCATCGATTCCACTAAAACAATAGTAATTAAAAATTAGTATTATAATTAAATTAATCATTTAATTAAAATAACACTGAAATTAAGATAACAGATCAAACAAAACTCTCACCTTATAACGAAACAGACATGTCTTCTTTCGATGGAACCAATCTCTTCTCAAAATCATATGTACTTTCTCTCTCTTTGGAAGTTAGCTACAATATTGAATTTAGTTTGTTCGTCAACTTCATCATCAAAGAGTGAAAATACGATTATTTCCTCTGATCTTTAAACTGAAACTGCAGCAAACATATTTTCAAAAAGTAAATAGCTTTTGCCATCCATCGTGCTTGATGCATTGCGCCAGAAGGTCTGATTTCAATTTTTGTTTCATTATCTCCTCCCAAAAAAATAATGGATAATTCGATCAGTTCTCAATAATCGTCACGTACGATGGATTTTTGCAGTTCATGAGTAACATCACCAATTCGTTAAGTTTCGTGTTACAAAGATGCTGTTTGACAATATCAATGCTTGTTTCGATAGTCTTAGATTAATGTTCTTCCAGTGCTCTCTAAACTTATTGAATACTGGAATATCAGGACTGTGACTGGATGTGGTGGATCTTTGATTGAAACACACTTTTAAGAACCAACTTATAAACATAATGACGACAAGCAAAAGTAACAAATCTCGTTCCAGTTTTTGTTGTAAAATTACAAGCTCCATTCAAGCACCCTGTATTAGATGCTGTCGTATCATAGCACATTATTTGTACCTTATCAGTTAAGTTCCAGTCATGCAGTGCGTTTGAAACTGCTTTGGCTTGATATTTTCAAGAGAAAATCTCCAATTTAAGTACTGCAAGAAGTTGCTCCTTCTCTTCAAATGAAATAAGGGACACGTTCTTCAGAAGGTAAAGGTTGTTCAGAACTTTCTTCGGAGCTGGCAGATTAATCTTGAGGCGGTATATGCTTTTACACATCTTAGCTTAAAATATGATAATTCTTATCATAGCTTTTCGACTGGTGATTTAGTCACTTAATAATTGTGTTTTGCAAAAACCTTTAGGTTTTTGACCCTTGTTGGAACTTTTTTAATTTATCCAACTTATTTCCTTTACACTTTGTATATACATATATATATATCTATATATATATATATATATATATATATATATATATATATATATATATATATATATATATATATATATATATATATATATATATATTATTATTCACGTATGGGTCCTAGTGGATCACGTGAAGTACAATTAGAGGCGTTTGTTGTTGTTAGCCTTCCTTTGAGCCCATACTGATTTCATTCTTTCGCTATGAGCTTTTTTTCTTTCATCAGACCAAGTTGCTCCACTCTTCCTATATTTTTCTCTCTAGCTAAAATTTTTAGTTAACCTTGTGTCTGAAACAGCCTCTATCCTGAATTTCACTTGTGTAATATTTGCTGATCTTAGGTCCTGTTTAATTGCAGCAATCCATTTAATTATTTCTACTTTAGCTCTACTCCTATTTTCATAAAATTCGACTATTTCTCTAGTTAGCCTACTCGGATTCATCCTTTTTATGTGTCCGTAAAACTTAAGTCTTCTTTTTCTCATATCGCTATGTATATCTGTGTATTGTTTGATTTCTTGGTTTTTTCGAAGTCGGTATGTTGTGCTATTTATTTGCTTGGGGCCTAAGATTTTTCTTATGATTTTTCTTTCCTTCTTTTCAATCTCCTCGATGTCTCTCTTTATATTAATAATGAGCGTTTCTGTCCCATATAGACATTCTGGCTTAATAACTGTGTTGTAATGTCCCAGTTTTGTGTTTCTAGATATGCATTTTTTATTGTAAATATTTTGTGTCAGTCTCAATGCAATTTCCATTTTTTTGACATCTACCCTTATTGGCCACTTTTTGCAACCTGTTTTCCATGATTATTTTACCCAAATATTTGAATTGAGAGACTCGTATAATGTTACCATATTTTGTTTTTAGAAATGTTGTTCTTAGTCTATTGCAGGTTATGTATTGTGTGTTTTCAAAAGAAATTTAGAGTCCTACCTTTTCTGCTGTTTCTTTTAGGATTTCAATCTGTTTTTGTGCCGTAATATCTTGAACCAAAATTGCTAGATCATCAGCAAACGTTAGACAATCAATTTTGATGTTGGTTCTCCCCAATTTAATGGGCTGGTCAATATTCAGGGCCAACTTTTTTTCACGCCACTCCTGTATTACTTTTTCTAGAACACATTTAAATAAGAGTGGCGATAGTCCATCCCCTTGTCTCACACCAGTTTTAATTTCGAAGGGCTCTTAGTTGTAACCCATGAATTTAACTTTTGACCTTGTGTTAGTTAGTGTAGCTTTAATTATTGTCAGCGTTTTCAGATCTAGTCCTTGTTCTTTCAAGATTTGGAATAATGGAATAATAAGTTCAAATACACTAAAAAAAACGACATTCTGAGCTTTCCTCTGCCACGTGGGTCCTATATACTTAAGGATCTCATCAGTTCATCGTGCTTTCGGTTTTCTTCGCGGATGTTTGCGATCAAATGGTATGTACTCTAGGATTGCCTTGGTCCATCTGTTGTTCAATTGCTTCGCTATATGGCCTTTACTCTTCCAATGGTGTCACATACTTTCGATTGTTTCCTGATTTATAGGCAGAGTTTTCCGTCCAGTCTTGTAATGCCAGTCATGAATCATTCCATTCCCCTTAGTGCTACACGGAGTTTTTGAATCCATCTTAGATTCACTGATAATATCCTTGTCCTTTCACAAAACCTTGAGAGACTGGAAAAACGTATACAAGCCTTTGCTCTGTCGCCAGCCCTTTGACCAGCGAACCATTTGGCCATTGAAACCATTTTGTGTTTTTGTTAGTAGTTTTAATTAGTTTAATCATCACAGTAATGAACAACAAGGGACTGGTAGTGATTAGATTAATAGTGTTGAAATAGAGTCAGAAATTCTAGGTAGAGACGGTCTTAGACAAGACATTTTCACCTACATTATTCAACCTTGTATAAAAGAAAATTGTAAGACAAGCGGACATCAATAGGTCTAAACTAGTATACTATCGACGGCACCAATGTTTGTCATATATTCAGTTTGTCATATATCAGTTCAGGCCAAATATATTCGGTTAGCATATTCCTATAGCGTACACCATTAACAGTAATACGATTTCCGTCATCATCCCCAACAAAGTATGACCCCGTCACTCCTTGAGTCCAAAAGCTGCATCAAACAGTGACTTTGTAAGGGTAAAGTGGTAGTTCCTGAATCACTGGATTTTATTTGGTCCAAATTCTGCCGTATGTTTGTTCACAAACCCATTAAACCAAAGGTGCGCTTCGTTGGTAAAGAATATTTTTACCCATAGTTCGAGGTCGCGCTCCAACTGCTACAGAGCCTAATTCGTGTATTACGTATATTTCCATGGTGACTTGACACAATATATGAGTCACAGTCTAGGAGTGATATTTACGCTTCAAACAGTGTAGCCGCTATTACGTTTCAAATTTTTCTTATAAAAAAAAACTCTTTATAATGATAATTTGTATTATATCGGCTTTTTGAAACACACCGTATATTAAAAGTTTGAAATACACTAATTTCCTAGATAAATAACCTTTGCAATTATTGTTAAATTAATTTACCGCCAATAAGTGACCCCAGCAGAAAATGCCACTGTTTTCAATGAAAATATCATTGGATCCCTTTTCGCTTACTGCTCGTAACTTCTCAGGCCTCCTACCCTAATAAAAAGCCCATATTTGGTTAGACGAACACTGTAGACATATCTAATCAAACAGCTATCATAACGGTTTATTTCCCTACCTGTAACCGAGATATTATGCTAATATTTGTGTGGAAATTATATTCTTGCTTTAGCGTTACAACCAAAGATTGTTATAATATATATTATAAATTAGTCTGAAATTCATGTTTACTAATAGTAAACTAGGTTGTTTTGCGTTTAGTTCTATCCAGCGTCCGCACATCTTCCACAAATTAACCTCAATAGATAAATGGATTTTGCTTCATCATGCAAAACATAATATTCAAACACAAGTATCCGTAATATAAATTGTATTAATAATCACAGACGAATTATCAGTATTAAAAGTATGTATCTAGTATACTAAATATAACCATTTAGGTTGATGCTAAAGTTTGTCCCGTTTTTGGTACTAGATGCTATTGCACCGCAAAAGCGAACTCTGTTGTCTGCTTCACACGTTCAAAGTTTTGATGTGATTTTTTATAACATTTTGATGTGCGACAGAAACAATTTCAGTGAGTACTTACTAATCGAATATAGTACTCGACAAATCGAATATATTCTTAAAATCAACCAGTCAATTATGTCAAGCGATTACGCCAACATGAAATGGTTAGCAAAACTGATGTATGGTGCTATATGAGTTAGCAGAGGAAACTCTGATAGACGTTTTTTCTACTTGCGATTCTCCACTGAAGCGCAACGGAATCGATTGATTTTTAAAGCGGATGGTTACAGGTGGCGAAAAATTAATCGTGATTAAGAATGTTAAGCGTAAAAAGTCATAGTGTAAGCACAAATGTCAATTTACATCCGAAGAAGGTTATACCAGTGGCGGCTCGTGGGTTTTTAAAGTGGAAGGGCGTAGAAGAAAATAGTGCTACTGAAAATTTTTTTGCTTTTCCTTTTCTCCTTTTTACTTTTCGTGCTATTGAAACTCTATACAGGAGGTGATCCAGGAAAATGAGTTAAAGGAAAGAAACTGAACGGAAATAAAATATGGTGTTTTGCTCTGAAAAAATGTTTTCTGTGATAAATGCTTGAGGGACAGCGCCCCAACGCCCTCCCTCACAAGCCGCCACTGGGTTTTACTATGCATTAGACGGGATTGGAAGTAAATCGTTTGTTATAACCTGTTAGCTGAAAACTAGACTATTAATTTAGAGAAATACTGTTCAGACCTAAGGCGAGCAATTCACCAAACATGGTCTGAATTAAGTAATAGACGATCCATCAAGATGATTCTGGACCACACGTATCTTTGTCACCCGACAAATTTTTATAACGAAAATGGAATGTTTTGGTTCATCCTCAGTACTCTCCCGATCATGCGCCCTGCAACTACCATTTACTTAGATGTTAAAAACTTTACGTTTACCGGAGATATAGAGATAGGCCATCGAATGGAACTGCACATACTATATTGATTATATGTAATTTTTATTGCGGATCAAAAACGGAATAGAGTGACCAATTCACAGCGGTTTTTAAATATGGATAAGTATAATCCGAAGGTTCTGGGGCGATTCTTGACAGTTGCTGAAATTTGATTTCCTCAATACACGCCATTAACGAAGAAGCAACAGTGAGTTTTACTGACAAACGTGCCCCAAAGAAGGCGAAGACTATTCAATTAGCTGGAAAAGTGGTGGTCACTTTTCTGAAGTTCTCAAGACGTTATCTTCGTCGGTTATTTTGAAAAGAGAAAGAAAAGAGAAAAGAAGTAATCACACTTTTCCTTATGAATCTAAAGACCAGTACATCAAAAGATTGAAGGATACTGCTAGCAGGGAATTTTCTATATCGTAATTGGTGTTCGTCATGCAGTCTCAATTGGTTCGATGGAAACGTGTGTTAAATGTCCGTCGTATAAGACCAGAATGTCTTTCTTCGCTTAAAGGCTAAATAAGGGTTTTTAAGAAATAATTTATGAATTTTTCAGTCTCCATCGATCCAGTGGAGGGATTGGATACATCACAGCTTGGCAACACTGTGTGTCGTCATGCTTTTAAGCATTGCCAGTCTTGCCACATTTATTTTTTTTTAAAGTGTGATTGTATTTGTGTCTAATTGTCACTAGTGAACTAGCTAAAGGCATTCAACTGCAATAAAAAAAACTCGTCTTGAAAAAGACAAGTTTTTTAACGATTGGTTGAAATTTTCTTAAAACAATAAACGCGTAGTGGATGGATTAGGAAGGATATACATCACAGGTTGGCAGCACTGTGTGTGTTTTTATATATATGACCCATCTAATATTTTCACGAATGGTAGATAATATTTTTAAATCATTTCGTATGCTTGTTTTGTGTTCCTCGATTCTGGCAGAAATTTTTCACTTTGTTTTGTCTGATGTAGGTTTTGTTACAGCCTGAGCATGGGATGGGATAAACTCATTGATTTCCAGTCTGACCTTGTCTTTCGGGTTTCTCAAAGATACGCCTACGTATAGGTACGATTCGGTGAGGTTTGTATGCTGTTCTTATTTTGTGTTTTCTTAAAAGTTTTCCGATACGGTCCGTTGTGCCTTTGCTGTAGGGCAGTATTACATTGAATGTCTCTTCTGTAATTTTTTGCATTGTTGTATTGCACGGTTGATTGTCTGTTTGAGTAGCCGTTTTGTTTTAGAGTGTTCGTTATGTTGTTGAGTTCTGCCTGCTGGGCATCGTTATCCGTAAGGCGGATGGATCTTGAAATTAGGGTGTTTGCTACTGCCTGGATTTGAGTGGGTTGGTGGTGTGACTGTGCATTGAGATGTCTGTTTGTGTGTGTTGGTTTTCTGTATCCAGTGTGTCGTAGACGCCCTTCTGTTGTTTTTGTAACTAGAACGTCCAGGAACGGTAGCTTGTTTTACTTTTCAAATTCTAGCGTGAACTGTATTTTTGGGTGTTGGGAGTTTAGATGTTCTAAGAAGTTGTAAAGCTCCGGTTTTCCGAAAGGTCATATGACGAATATGTTATCGACGTATCTTATCCAAAACTTTTTATCAACTGATGTACTGTTGAGGATATGTGTGAATTATTCCGAATTTTTGACGAAGGAATCGGTTCTTTCTATAGCAGGTTGCATGATGTTGGCATGTATTTTTCCAGTTTTTGAGGCGGGGAGTTGAATGCCCTGACGATAAGTCGTAGAGGTGCGCCTTCCTTATGTATTTTTGGTAGGCCGTAGAGTTTGGGGCATCTGCTAGACTTTTCTCTTGTGATGGGTTTTTTCTGGGTTTCCGGGACTATGTCTGAGAAAACTAGTTTTGAAAAATCTAGAAACAAAATTAATTCAATAATTGATGAAGCAACAATTGATAAACTTTTTTAGCAATGCAGATGCAATTTTTGCAGCAAAAATATACTGTGGACCTTTCAACACGTTGGCAAAAAGTTGTAAATAATAATGGTAGTTACATAATAAACAAAATAAATATTTACAAAAATTACTTGCGTTTCTCTTCCTCTTAAAAAATCTCATTGAACTACCCAGACAACCCGATACATATTGATATTAAACATCAAAGGAGTTATCTTAAAAATTTTAAATCCAATTTGTGTTATTATTGAAACATTATTTGAAATAAGTAATCATTCATTGTAAAAATACCGCATATAATAGAAATTGAAAAACTCGATTGTCTGGCATTCAAACAAAAAGTCGAACCAAAGTTCATCAAGGATTAGAAACATTTAGCGTATTTAACTTAACAAAAAAAACATTTGTAATAATATTTTCAAATGAAACATAATGGTTCTATGTTCAACTTTGCTTTAAAAACAATGGCTTAACGCACACAAATAATTAATGAAGTTCAATTTAACAAAAAAGGTATAAACTGCAAAAACAGGAGAACGGAAAGCATTTTATTCCAGTTAAATAAAGAGCTGAATATCGGATATTCAAATGTTATATTTCGAGTTTTTCTTGTCTTATCTTTTTGTTCTAACAAATTATTATAACATGTCAGGATTGGAATTACTCCGTAATTTTTGGTATGTCCATTATGTTTTATGAAAATACGTTTCTTTTTCATTTTAGAGAAGACGACCTTTTACCATCTTTTTATTGACCATTTTCTGTTTGGTTTATATAATGTTCAAGGTTTATCTGTAAAATCAATCCATGTGTCTTTTAACATGCTAGTGAAAGTATTTCTATTTATCGAATCTTGTAACGGCCATAATAATTGATTATCAGAATTTTCCATTTCTGGTCAATATGTAGGACGAAGTGGAAAAATATTTCTCGAAATCCTATTACCTATTTTATAAAACAACGAAAAACTCTCTCCCTTTTAATTGTCTATAGAACACTTGGTGTCATCAATCAGGATTACAATGCTTTGTACGGAAAACAAAGCAACTCAATATCATGTTGTTGTGAAGCATCATATATTGGGTTCGTTATTTTAACAATATAATAAAATAAATTTCAAACTGTTTTGAAAACATTATTGTAACTGAATGATATAACTGGTGTTAAAATTTATTTAATTGAAATCGAAAAACACGAGTGTCTGGCGTTTGGTAATAAAATCGTTGGAAAACAGAATCTAACCGAACTTCATTAAAGTTTAGAAATATCCAGTTAGCTTTTATTTTTCTGTGTAACTAAAAAAGTCAATGATAATTCTATTTTCAGCAAAAACATAACAATTATTTTCAGCATTGTGTTAAAACGATTACTTACTGGGCAAAAATATATAAATATAATTAAATTAAACATTAAAAACAGAAATTATATGAAATTGTGATAATATAAGGGAGAATATTCGTTATGCATACGACTGTAGAGTTAAAAGGTACTTTTCTAAAGAAACATTGATTTTTTATCGAAAACCGATTTAATTTTCAGTGTATCAGTGCATGAAGGATTGATGGAAATCTCCGCCCCTGAACCGACCAAACCACTTTTGCACTATGATCTCCCTAACATAACACTCCTCGTAAACGATACAAATCTTATTATTTGTTTGGATAGTATTCTTACCCTTTTTGAAATCAATCAGTATGATGTGGAGTAAATGCATCCTGTAAACTGGCACTCGACTATCTAAAGACAAATCAAACTGAATCTGAATGCCACCGGAATTAATAAACGTTAAAAGAGCAACTACTGGAAAATTCCTACGAACTTTCTGGACAACCCAATATTAAGGCATGAACCAGATACGACAATTTACAAATATCGCAACAAAAGTTAGCAACTTTTTTAGTTTGTTATTGTTTTATTTTAATTACATCATCAAACCCCCTTCTCGACAGACTCAAAAAATATTTCTCTAAATCCACTTTGCGTTTTATAAAACAACGAAAAACTATCTCCCTTTCAATTTGTCTATGGAACACGTGGTGTCATCAATCAGGATTAAAATGCTTTGTTGAGAAAACAAAACAATTCAATATCAATATAAACTTTTATGTTATTATGAAGCATTCGGTTCGTTATTTTAACAATATAATAAAATACATTTCAAGCTGTTTTGAAAACATTATTGTAACTGAATAATATAACTGATGTTAAAATATATTTAATTGAAATCGAAAAACACGAGTGTCTGGCATTTGGATATAAAATCGCTGGAAAACAGAATCCAACCGAGGTTCATTAAGGTTTAGAAATATGCAGCTAGTTTTTGTTTTTCTGTGTAACTAAAAAAGTCAATGAGAATTCTATTTTCTTTGAAAACATAACAATTATTTTGAACATTGTGTTAAAATAATTAGTTACCGGGCAAAAATATATGAATATAATGAAATTAAAAATTAAAAACAGAAATTGTATGAAATGTGATAACATAAGGGAGAATCTTTATTATGTACCAGGTGTCCCATTAAGGATGGATCGCGGCCGTATCTTGAAAACTATTTATCCCACAGCTTTGGGGAAAAAAAAATTTACTAAAAATGATCATGAGAAATTCACCAAAAATATTTTTAAGCTTCTAAAACGACCGCAAGAGGGCGTGAAGAGCTAAACATTTTTAAAAATCCTTTTTTTTTGTGTATTTTCAAGTGTTAACCGAGTACGAAAAATTCTCAGTTATAATTAGCAAACTGTCTCCTACAACTTTGTTTTATGACATTTTGTCGTAATTTCACGAATAGAGGGGGGGGGGGGGTTTACCTATTGAGATAAAAAGTCGTCTAATGTCCGTTTGCCTTAACCGATTTTCCTCAATTTGGATTCATTTAAAAGGCAAATGCTGGGACAATCAGATAATCTGGGAGATAAATTATTTAGTTTATAAATGAAACCGCGAGGTGGCGTTACATTCCACAATAGTTTTTTGAAGTTTTGTTCAGTTTTTTCAAATGGAATGGTACAGCTTTTACTACATGGCAAGAAAGGTAATTTAAAGAGGAATCGTCCAGTGAAAACCCGAAATCGATATCTCTGACATGTCAAGAGATATTTCGATTTTTCTGAAAAAAATCAGCTAGTTTTAATTTTTACCGTAATATTAAGTTAAAAATTGGTCTTAATATTTAGGTCGCAATCGCAACCGCAACAATTTTATTTTTAAAATAAAATTATCTATTCAGTATCAATCATCATAAATGTTCTAATACTGACCTTGATAATATTTTCTAATTTAATTACATAAGCGGAAAAAATGCTTTTCCCCAATTGTTGCATTTTCTCTTTTGTGATGCTTAAATACTACTTGACAGAATATTGAAATCAGTCATTAATAAATATACCTAGTCTTTCTTTTAAAATGGATGAATGAATGGATGATGAATGAATTTTCTTATAGAATGGATGAATGAAATTATGCGTTTTCGGGTTTCCAAATAAATGCGTGCAATCCTTAGGTACATTACACAAAGAGTGTAAGAAGAGAACCATGGAAACAAACAAAAACAGTCAAATTAACTTGTCAGTTTTGAAATGCATTATATTTTCAACATTGCATTTATTGATTATTAATAATTATTATAATAATATCTAACAATGCCTTTTACGAATAACGAGGCCTATGACATGTTGGCGGTGTATTTCCAATGTTTTGAAAATGCATGTATTGCAGAGCGGCAATATGCAAGTCAATATCCCGAAAGAAGGCATTATTCGAAGAAGGTGTTTACACGTCTAGCAAGACGTTTACGAGAAACAGGAATTGTGCATCCAGATCCAGTCCGCACCAGGTTACATTCGATTCGTAATGGAGATAATGTCGTAAATGTTCTGGCTTATGTTGAAACTAACCCCCATTTAAGTATCAGACAAATATCGGAAGAATTAGGTGTTAGCAAGACATCCGTTTATCGAATCTTGAGAGATAACAGGCTGCACCCCTATCATGTTGTCTTACACCAAGCCCTTTTGGATAACGATTTCGACATACAGATTTTTAGACTATTGTCACTGGTTAAAAAATATGTGTAGTGGAAATAAACAATTCTTAAAACGCATACTATGGATTGATGAAGCTACTTTTAGCAGTGATGGAGGCGTTAACTTACATAATACGCACTACTACTGGGCAGTTGCTAATCCACACTGGATGTTAGAAATCAACCACCAAAATAGATGGAGTGTGAACGTATGGTGTGGTGTATTGGGAGACAAAATTTATTGGTCCCTTTATTTTTAATGGACATTTGAATAGTGAAACATATTTAAATTTTTTGCAAAATGGACTGCCAGAACTAATGGAAGATGTTTCGTTGGAAACAAGAAGACAAACGTGGTACCAGCATGATGGATGCCCTGCCCACTTCTCGCAGGTGGTTCGAAACTTCTTGGATGCTTCGTTTCCAAATCGTTGGATAGGACGGGGTAGTTTATTTTCGTGGCCGGCGCGCTCACCGGATTTGACAGTCCTCGATTTTTACTTGTAGGGAAGACTAAAAGACCTTGCTTTTCAAACTCTTTCTACCACACGAGAAAACATGATTGAAAGAATTCAAAATTCAATAACCAGCATTTCAAGAGCGGAAATTGAACGATTTGACTGTTGTTATTATTATTATCATCGTTGTTGGCCCGTTGGCCTTTAAACACGCTCCAAATTAATATGGGACGAAGAATTTGGACCAGTCCTAAACCTGGGTAAAGTGTGAAGGAAGGCAAACATTTAGATTAACATTTTTAGATTAATATTGTTTTAACTTAATGCAGGTAGTAGTGAAATAATAACTGATTTTTTCAGAAAAATCGAAATATCTCTTGACATGTCAGAGATATCGATTTCGGGTTTTCACTAGAAAATTCCTCTTTAAATTGCCTTTCTAGTCATGTAATAAAAGCTGTACCATTCCATTTGAAAAAACTGAACAAAAACTTCCCGATTATCTGATTGTACTAGCAATTGCCTTTTAAATGAATCCAAATTGAGGAAAATCGGTTTAGGCAAACGGACATTAGACGACTTTTTATCTAAATAGGTAAAACTCCCCCCCACTTCTTTATTCGCGAAGTTAGGACAAAATGTCATAAAACAAAGTTGTAGGAGACAGTTTGCTAATTATAACTGAGAATTTTTCTTACTCGGTTAACACTTGAAAATACACAAAAAAATAATTTTTAAAAATGTTTAGCTCGTCACGCCCTCTTGCGGTCGTTTTAGAAGCTTAAAAATATTTTTGGTGAATTTCTCATGATCATTTTTAGTACAATTGTTTTTCCCCAAAGCTGTGGGATAAATAGTTTTCAAGATACGACCGCGATCCATCCTTAATGGGACACCTGGTATACGAATGTAGAGTTAAAAGGTACTTTTCTAATGAAACATTGCTTTTTTTTTATCGAAAATCGATTTAATTTTCAGTGCATTATTGCATGAAGGATCGATGGAAATCTCCGCGCCTGAACCGACTAAAGCATTTTTACACTATAGTCTCGCCAACAGAATACTCCTTTTAAATGGTACAAATCTGGTTCTTTGTTTGGACAGCATTCTTAAATTTTTGAAATAAAATAGCCTAATGTGGCGTAAATGCAAGCGTAAATGCAAATCGAAATACATGAGTGCCTGGCGTTTGGTAATAAAATCATTGGAAAACAGAATTCAACCGAAGTTCATTAAAGTTTAGAAATATCAAGTTAGCTTTTATTTTCTGTGTAACTAAAAAGTCAGTGATAATTCCATTTTCAGTGAAAACATAACCATTATTTTTAACATTGTGTTAAAATAATTACTTACTTTTAAAAACAGAAAATATATGAAATATGATAATATAAGGGAGAATTTTCATTATGTATACGAGTGTAGAGTTAAAAAATACATTTCTAATGGTATACTGATTTTTTTTTAAACAAAAATCTACTTAATGTTTAGTGCAGCATAAAGGACTAATAGAAATCTTCGCCTGTGAACCGACCAAACCACTTTTAGACTATGTTTTCTCTAACAGAACACTTTTCGTAATGGACATAAATCTTGTTTGGACAGCATTCTTACCCTTTTTGAAATAAATCAGCATAATGTGGCTTAAATACAAGCTATAAACTGGCATTTTCAATTTGATTCAACTCGACTACCTAAAGGTAAATCAAAGTGAATCTCAATACCACAGACAGCAATTAATAAACGCTAAAAAAGTCAACTAATTGAAAATTTCTACGAACCTTCTGGACAACCGAATATTAAGACATGAACCAGATAGGACAATTTACAAATATCATATCAAAAGTTAGCAAGTTTTTCTTTTATCTTGTTATTGTCTCATTTTAATTACATCAGCAAATTGTCATAAAAAATTGCTAAGAATTATGTTTTGAATACGAAATATCGAACCCTCTTTTCTTGATAGACTCAAAAAATATTTCTCCAAATCCAATTACTTTGCGTTTTATAAAACAACGAAAAACTCTCTCCCTTTCAATTGTCTATGGAACACGTGGTGTCATCAATCAGGATTAAAATGCTTTGTACGGAAAACAAAACAACTCAATATCAATATAAACTTTCATGTTGCTATGAGACATTTGGTTCGTTATTTTAACAATATAATAAAATAAATTTCAAACTGTTTTGAAAAAGTTATTGTAGCTGAATAATATAACTGTTAATGTAATAATGTTAACTTGTAATATAACTGTTAATTGAAATCGAAAAACACCAGTGTCTGGCATTTGGAAATAAAATCGCTGAAAAACACAATCCAACTGAAGTTCATTGAAGTTTAGAAATATCCAGCTAGCTTTTATTTTTCTGTGTAACTAAAACAGTCATTGAGAATTCTATTTTCAGTGAAAACATAACAATTATTTTCAACATTATGTTAAAACAACTACTTACTGGGCAAAAATATATAAATATAATGAAATTATGTTAAAGACATAAATTATTTGAAATGTGATAACATAAGGGAGAATCTTCATTATATATACGAGTGTAAAGTTAAAAGATACTTTTTTAATGGAATATTGTTTTTTTTATCAAAAATCTATTTAGTTTTTAATATAGTCTCCTTTTAGCTCAGCACACTTCGCTCAATGCTTTTTCACCTTTTTTAATATTCCCAAAAAAATACGATCGGTTGTATTGAAGTTTAAATTTTTACATGCCAGTAACCAAATAGGTAAATAACTTTGATATTATATATAAAGAATATATGTAAATGTCCAAACGTTTTATTAAAACAAAGTGCTTATTAACAATATAAAACTACATTTATTCCTAATGTTCTTCTCGAAACAGCGACTCACTCAACTTTATCAATAAGGCTGCCTTTTAAAATAACGCAACTTTATCAATAACGCATTCCTGTCATTTTCTAAGATTGCTAAACGAACAACGACAAAACTACGACCACGACTGTTATTGTCTATCGGTTATTAAATCGATTACCTGTTATTTGTCTGATGAGGAGTTATTTGTTATTCTGTTTAGAAACGGGAACACGGACAGCTTGTACGAAACTCCATATGATATTAATAGTGTACCTGTTATTTCTTCACATCGATAACAGTTGTTAAACGTTAATATGAAATAAAAGGTAGTAAAATAACGACCCACCTCTAGTTTTCGGCTAACAATAATTTTCATGGAATAAGGAAACCAACTAAGTAATGTCTGAAGGATTGTGGCGTGTTCATATATTTTTTTCTTTATTTGGGTTTTTCGCCACGATCTAAAACTCAAAAAATATAAAAAAATATCTATTCTTATGTAAATAAAGAATCACTGGGTAAAAACAAAAATCCAAACGGAGACAAAATTATCAGTGATTCTTTTTTGTAATAAATTTGCCTAACGAACAATATTTTAAAAATATAAAAATGTTCTAAAAAAATATACGAACTTTTAACGTTAATGTTTCGGGAAGTATTCTCCTCCCGTTTTCAAAACGAATCTAAAAATAAATTATATTGATTTCTATAAATTATGAAAAGATAGGAAGTAAATATATTTTTTGTGTATGTCAATGATACATTGACAATTAGTTTTTAATGACAGTGATTTTATGATTTATAATAATAGCTTTCAAACAATTAACCTCACAATTCCTTATATCCGCGCTATTTCTGACACAATTAAAAAAGTAGGAAATAAATACAATATAAAAACGACATTTAAAACAAAAAATACTCTTAGATCACTATTAACAAAAACTAAATCAAACCACACAAACAACAAAATATCAAAAATATGGTTTATAAAATTCCCTGTGTATATGGCAAATTCTATGTGGGTGAGACATCTAGACCGTTAGATGTTAGAAAAAAAGGGCATAAAAACCTTCTTAGATAGGGCGATTGTAATAAATCTAGAATTTGTCAACACGTATGGGAATCGGGTCATAAAATCAATTGGAATAATTCCAAAACGGTATTAAAAGAATCGGTAACAAAATACAGATGATTAAAAGAAACCGCTATAATTAATTTAAATAAAAATAACTGTATTGCTATGCCTTCGGTAGATTTAAATTCAATATGGTTCCCGATTCTAAAGAATACAATTAAAACATTTAAGAATTTCAATAAACAATCACAATCACACGGTAAACCTCACATATATATATATTTTTGGTAGTATGTCACTGTCATTAAAAACTAATTATCAATGTAAGTATCACTGAAATACACAAAAAAATATATTTCCTTCCTATTTTTTCATAATTTATAGAAATTAATATAATTTATTTTTAGATTCGTTTTGAAAACGGGAGGAGAATACTTTCCGAAACGTTAACGTTAAAAGTTTGTATATTTTTTTAGAACATTTTTATATTTTTAAAATTTTATTCGTTAGGCAAATTTACTACAAAAAAGAATCACTGAGAAATTTGTCTCCGTTTGGTTTTTTGTTTTTACCCAGTGATTCTTTATTTACATAAGAACAGATATTTTTGATATTGAGTTTTAGATCGTGGCGAAAAACCCAAATAAAGAAAAAAATAAGGAAACCAATACAATCGTCTAGAATTTGAAAAACACGTCAGTCAAGCCCAAAATCCAATAAAAGTTTAGTAACATCCACCTATATAATACCTATAAAAATAATAACTATAGAATAAACATAATGGGTCTATTTTCAACATTGTTTTAAAACAATAGCTTACCGCACAATAATAATTAATAAAGTTTAGTTTGCCAAAAAATGTTTAAAATATGAAAACAGGAGAACGGAAACATTATATGCGAGTTAGACAAAAAACTGAATATGGCTGATGCAAATTTTATATACCCATTGTTTTTAATTTTTTCGTGCTATTTTAAATAACAATTGAAACATATTAGAATTTCCATTGCGCAATCTGGTAATATACTATGTGACAAGTAAATCCATTACCTAGTAAAATTACATACAGGGTGAGCCATTAATCTTGTTAAATATTATAAATGTCTATTAAAAGTAAAAACAAATAGACTGCAGGACAAAAATATTCCATATTTATTATGTTTTAGGGCTGTTTTTTTAATTTTGACATAAGATCTGTGTAATTTTTTAATTCTGCCTGTTATTTTCAAGTGTCCTGTGCATATAAGTATTGTTTAATACTTATCTGAATATCTAAATATGTTTATATCGCATTTCATAAAAGAATTATCATTACTGTACAATTATGCCGACACCTGATAGTGTGCGTTGGCGATTCATAACGTTCCTCTTTTGTTTTACATCATTAGAATGACATTGCTAGTGTATTATTGTGTGTCGGGTCTGTAGTTTTTGTTTGTAATGGCACATCTAAATGAATGAGCTGTTGTTAAAATTGTTACTTTAGCTAACGAGGCTGGGAATGCATCATTGATCAACGATCTTTCGTGTAATAAAACGATACCAGGAAATGATCCATGACGCAAAGAGATGATCGCTATTTACAGTTTCAGTCATTACGAAATCTCACGCTTACAGTTCCGCATCTAAAAAATGAACTGCTTAAAGCAAGGAAAATTAATGTTAGTGTAAAAACAACAAGAAGAAGTAAATTGATTTAAATTCAAAACTTCCTTCTAAAGTCTCTCGGCTTCTCCCATATCGTAAAACAGCCTGGTTACAATTTGCACGAGACCATGCTGATTGGGATGAACGTGAATCTAGTAAAGCTCTTTTCTCCGATAAGACACTAATGCAATTGTGGAAACCTGATAGAGTCTATAAAAGAACTGGCGAACAATATGCAGCGTGTAATCTCGTGTAAACCGAGAGTTTCGATGGAGGATCCAGTTATGCTATGGGGAGGCATCTATTGGGAAAGTCGTACATCCCTTGTTGAGGTGAATGTAAGAATGAATGCAGACTGATACATCCGCAATATTATTAAAGATCATGTTCTACCATACGATGGCTTTATAGGGTATGACAGATTTGTGTCAATGCACTGTAATGCTTGCGCCCATGTTCCAGTATTTGCAGGAACTAGAGATTGCGTCGTTTGACGGGCCATCTTTAAGTCTCGATTTAAAACTAACATTGTCCATTACAGTTACGCTTTCCCTAGACACATTGGGCCATAGGCTATTTATAAACCAACCTTCAAAAAGTTCTCCTGTGGTGTCATCATGATAATCCAAAGATAAACGTTTATTATTTTTAGAGGACAATATACGTAAACAATTGTACGTAATACAAATATATAATATACGTATATATTGTACGTAATACAAGTATACGTAAACAATTTGGAACCCACCAATCCTCGGAACTAGCATGTAAAATTGTAATTATTTTTCCCTTGTTCGCTGGGGCTTTGCTTTGGCATTTTCTTGATGTATCTACCCATTCTTTTGCTGGCGATCCTTGTATTTAAAACCATGCTTCATCAAGGTAAATAATGGGACGATTTTCTAATCTGTACGTTTTTATAGAGTTTATCGCTATCGTTGCAATCGTTGTGAGTCCATTAATATTTGTCTTTTATTAATGGTCCGATGGAAAACCCATTTGAGATAATATTCTCCGAAGGTTAGTTCTGCGGCAAAGAATGTTGGTTTCATCTTTCTTTAGTTGCTGTTGCAATGAATCATCTGTGGCGGAAATCATTTAACCATAACAAAAACTAGACTATAAAAAAAAACTAGACTATGAATAATTTTAAAGTTTTGAGTATAGTTCAATTACATGTGTTGTTACAACACCTTTGTTACAACTGCCAAATTTCAAGTCTTAGATTTGGAAACTCGTTCGAGATTCGCTCGTACTTCCTTACTAAGTGTTTGGGTTAATAATGTCGATATTGCTAAGAGATGGCGCTACGAATACATTTGTTGGTATAGGCCTAATACTCCAGTTCGTTATTAATTGTCATTGTGCAAAAAACATAGTTTTCATAGCTTTGAATATGACGAATTATGCACCAGAAAAAGTTTTGCGGGAAAGTTTAATAACTTTCTTTCATTTGAAGAAAACGGATGCTGAAATATGTCGATTCTTGGTTGAAGCTTACGAAGAAGTGAAAATTTGGCTTGATGAATGGTTGGTTTCAAAAAATCAAACCAGTCTGACAGAATGATGGGAAAATGTAATAGCTATGGTCAATATTTAGATTATTAAGGTAATTTATTTTGTTTCAACATTATTAACCGAAACACCTATTACTATATTCTCTTCAATTAAGTTAAGAATTTTAGTTGCTTTAGAAAATTTTTAAAAAGCAATATCGAATTTGTACTTGTAACCTTAGGCAATAATTTAACAAAGTTCATTTCGCGTTGAAATATAGATTACCTTTTCAATTACAAACCGACAGTCGGCAGAAAATATTTCGAAAATGTCAATTTAAATTCACTCCTATCTGAAAATACATTGATCAGGACATAATTCAAACGCTGAAACAGTTTAAGTCGTCGAATGTCGACTTTTTATTAACTCCGCTAAATGAAAAGAAAAAAAAACCATCACCAGAAATGAAACTGACTAAAAAGAATCAAATACCTTCTCAGTCGTTAAATCAGTTAAACGTCCTGGAGACGTTTAATTTCGTGTTATTTTCAGGGTTTGCTATCTGAGAAATGTTCGTATCGTAAATGTCGCGATAATTTTCAGTTGGCTTAGTTTGAAGTGTACCAAATAGTTATTGATGTCTTTTATACTCATTTATTTTATAAAATTAGTATTAGAATACATATTTTAGTCAAGTTGAAGGATAATATTTATGAAATTATAATTTACGAACCTCATAAACATTTCAATATAGTTTGGTTCCATCTATCAGACTTTAAAATGAAGAGATATTTGATTGGTAAAATTTAAGAACCTTTATCAAGAATACTATTGAACCTATATAAACTGAATAAAATAGAACATGAAAGTAATTTTCATATAGTTAAATTACGAAGGGTATATAGGGGAACCCGGGGAGAATTGTTACATTTTTTTGTTAGGCATATATCTCAGACCCCAAACCGAATTTCGGGACAAGTGATATATCATTTTAAAGGTGGCAGGTGGATATAATAAAGATGGATCCTTTGCGCAAATTTCATCTCAACATTCTGTATTTTTTCTTTTTTTGGGTTTTTTGCCACGATCTAAAACTCAAAAAAATATTAAAAAATATCTGTTCTTATGTAAATAAAGAATCACTGGGTAAAAAAAAACGGAGACAAATTTCTTAGTGATTCTTTTTCTGTAATAAATTTGCGTAACGAACAAAATTTAAAAAAATGCAAAAATTTTCTAAAGCAAATACAAACTTTTGAACGTTAACCTTAGAGCTTAGAAATAAATAAAAGACAAAATTTGGATATTCTGCTAGATTACCAGCTAGACTTGAATGGTTCACCGTTATTGAACTTGACCGTTATTGAACTTCACCGTTATTGAAAAAATGGATTTCCCCACTATCATGTTTTATGGTATTATTAGGTCGATGGACACTTTAGGTTATAATTACTTTTCTCTCTGTTAGTTTAGTATAGTTTGTATTTGAAAGAGGCCCTGTGTGTCGAAACAATTGTTATACATACAATTTTAAACATAGTGGAAATTTTTAGATATTAATCTTATGCTTATTTATTTCAAATGAATTTTCATCATGTAACGGCTACCTCAGTTAAATATATTACTCAAACGTTTTTGATTGTATTTTTTAGAATCAGGAACCATATTGAATTTAAATCTACCGAAGGCACAGCAATACAGTTATTTTTATTTAAATTAATTATAGCGATTTCTTTTAATATTCTCTATTTTGTTAGCCATTATTTGAATACCGTTTTGAAAGTATTCCAATTGATTTTATGTCCCGATTCCCATGCGTGTTGACAAATTCTACATTTATTAAAATCTCCCTTTCTAAGAAGGTTTTTATGTTCTTTTATTCTAACGTCTAACGGTCTAGATGTCCCACCTATTTAACATATTCCATAACTTTTAATTACTGCTATTTTGACCGATGTTGAGTGATTAGAAACAAAATTGATATACCTATCTGTGTTTGTATGTTTTCTGTAAACTGCAGTTTTTAATGGGTTGTTGTGTTTTATTATTAAAGTGTCGAGGAGTGACAATTTATTCTCCCTCTCTATCTCTAAAGTAAACTTAATCGTAGGCTCTAGAGGATTTATATCGTGTAAAAAATATTTAGATCATCATTGCTATGTTGCCATATAGCATATAGCATCAAAATATCTAAATCATGTTATTGGTTTTTTAAGAGATTTACTTAATATGTCATTCTCGAGTTCCTCCATAAAGATATTACTCATCAAAGGAGAAAGAGAGATCATACATATTTCTGGTCTGCGACCAATACCATGGAATCTATATTGATATTTCCAAAGTGTTCAAAAAAAGGCATTTCAAAAAGTACAGGACGAATCGTTACACCGCGACTATCTCGATTTTTATGCTAAGTGACATCAAAATGAGTATAGACAAATTATGTTTTATGTTTTTACTGTAATTTTATTAGGAAAAATGTGGACGTAATGTCTGCGTATTTGACCGTAGCAATTGTGGCTCTACGTTGGCCAATGCGTGCCGGCATCGATCCAGATGAAGCAGCAGCTGTTTTCATGTTTGTATTTTTCTCAGCAACAAGCCAATTGTTCGGGCTGAACTTCTTCAAAAGACTCGTCTGATGCCAATATGCTGTTTTTTTTTCTTTCGTTCGGCCACGGCTCTGTTTAGTACGAGGTACTGCCTTTGGATGTGGCCAAATGGTCTGAGGGCCATCTTCCATTTCAACAACAAAATCACTAGTCTGGCTCTCAAGGCTTTCCCTAAACTGCTTAATAAAAAGTTTAACATCACCAGTGATCGATTCATTGGGAATATCATTATCATAAGGTCTATCTGTTTTATCACTTGACATAAAATCGATTTTTTGAAAAATCTGTCGGTCGAATGGGCAAATTCTAGATGCACAGAAAACAAATTTTTTATCGACTTTAGTGGCGCTAATTTCGAGAGTACATGCAAAAACTGGTGACAAATCGAAGATTTGCATGACTCGGTCAGGATATTGCCTAAGCCAATCTTTACATAACTGATTAGCCGCTGTTTTGAAGGGCTTGAACAGGCTTGACTGGGTGTAGTTTATGGTTGCAGTGTGGTGGGAAAGACAACACATGGATACCATTCTCGCGGTAAAACTTTAGTTCGTCGTATTGCGGTGAGACACATGATTGTCCAGAAGAAGTAAAATTGGGCTGTCTATCGAACATATTATGAAAACTTTAAAACGTTGAATGAAATCGAAGAAATTGTCAGAATTCATGAATCCTGCACGATTCGCACCACCCGAACAACCAACTGGTCCCTCATTCTAGAAGTGATTTGGAAATTGAACTCTCGGAAAAACTAGTAGAGTACTGCTGTCATTCCATTTGCATTTATAGCTAATACCATTCAAACAATCATGCCGCGCGTTCACTCGATGTTATTTGGCTTACTTGTTTACGGCCACAGCGGATAACAATTCGATCAGGCTGATGGACTGTTATTAAGCCTGTATTCATCCACGTTTCAAATGTATGACGCAAAATTCATGTTTTCAGCCACTTTTTTATAGAGGTTGAAAAACAATGAATTATTTATTGCATTAAAAGCACGTGCTACACTGATTGCTTCTGGTTTACGCATTGATAATTTTGAATAAACGGCGTAAAAACTAATCGATATCAGCCATCGTTTGAAAATTCCCAATTTCAGTGCATCAATTTGGAAAGCTAATTGTCGAGCCTCCATTGCCGTAATGTCGAAAAATATTTCTGAAGCATGCAGAACATATATTCTTCTATGGCAAAATGAATAAAAAAAACAGAAAAAGACACAACAAATTTTTTAGAAAAATGGCAATGAAAAAAACACTCGGAAAACGCTATTTTGAGAAAACTAAAATCAGCCGTTTCTGAGATAAATGCAAAAAACCAACAATGGAACTAGGTTACTTACAGTTTGATTTCCTCGATTGTTCATCGGCATTTTGGTCGATGGTGTTGGTTTAAGTGCCGTTGAAGTCAATGGTGTCGGCTCGGGTGCATGATCGACTTCCATCAATATTTGCCTTGCAATATTTGCACGATGGTGTTGAAAAGACAGGACTCCTTCATTAAATTCCCTAGCACCGACATTAATCAACATTCCAATTTCAATACCACGAAGAGCACGAGTGATAGCATCGGAGCTTGTCTTTGGGCTTTTATATTCGAAAAAGCCGAAAGACATTTCTGATCATTAATGCAAAAATTATTTTTCTATAACAGGAAACACAAACACAAAAAATAATAAAAATTTAAAAGAAATTAAAAAAATTAAAAAAACGAATATAAATAACGAAAATTACAACAAAATAATACTACAAACTATAACATATCTATTTCTCAAAATGTAAACAACACAGCTCACAAAAATGACGAATGTTATAACTCAGAACTGTGTGCATATAATCACAAAACTATTTTTGCACTTAAAAGCTATTGAATGATAGATTAAAAACATACCTTCAACCTGGGAAACAACACTTAAAACTAGAAAAGTTTAATAACTAAATTATGAACACAAGAATACAAAAAACATGTTTTATCCTGGCTAGCCTCTGTACTGTACTGGAAAGTGAAATGTTATACAACCATTTATGAGGCTCGAAAAGGCGCAAATGTTGAAATCTCACTTTTGACATTTGGTGTTAACATTTACGAGATATCGCCGTGTACCCATTCGCCGGGTACCGGGTTCCTCTAAAGTAATGAAACTGGTGGCGTAGTATTTAATCTCACAATATTGTTGACTTTCTCTTTAGAGGGTATGCTGACCCAATATCTACTGCGTATTTAGTACAAGTTTCAGATCTCTAGAGTTACTTGATGGTCCGTACCATTTTTTGTAGTACTTTTCTAATTTTAGTGTTTTTCTAGGATTTTTCTAGTATGTTCTGAAAGTATCGGTAACAATTTCGAGCAACGATGTGCTAACAAGTTTCGTTTAAACTTGGATACAGTATGGGGGAAACGATTGCAAAACATCAATAAACTTATGGAAACAGTGTTTTGTCAAGGACCCATATTTTCTTCACCCCCAATTCATTAGTCTTTACAAAACACTGTTTCCATAGGCTTCTTAAAGTTTTGCAAAAGTTGAGTGCTTTGTTGCTCAAAATTATTGTGACTCATTTTCAGAATGCTACGGACCACGTAGGCGCTACAGGAAGTTTCAACTCTTACTGAAGACGTATCAGTAATGAATGTTGGCCTGCCTCTCATCCACAAAAAAGGCAACATCGTTACCGGTCCCATTACTTTATTTACACACCTCGTATATTAGAGAACTTAATACACCATAAGACAAAAAATTAAATATTGCTTATACTAGGGTCGTTCGAAAAGTTTCCGGTCTATATTTGTACGATTCGTTAAATAGCGTGCGTAGTTTCTGACGCGTACGCTTAGTAGTTTGAGGCGATCGAGTAAGTAAACAAATTTTGTCATATTTTTTACTTATACTCTGCTTTAAATGGTCAACTGGCACATAAAAACAGTTAAATATCACTTTCGGGAAACTTTTCCTTTCATTTTTGACAGCTATATTAGATGAAAATACGCCAAAGAAAGCGAATGCAGTTCCATCTGCAGGAAAAGTTTCCAAGGAAAGGGCATTTATGGTTTTCTGGGATTCTCTTGATATGGTGATCACTATTGAAGTTATTTCATGGTGCCACTGAGGCTAAGCATCCACATCAGAGAGTAGTGCCCCTTTACCACGATAATGAATCTAGACACATCTCGGGTTTTTGTTGCAAAATTCTATGACTTACGCTTCAAAATGCTTCAACATACATCATCTCCACCGGATAATGTTACCAGTTCCCAGTGATTACTTCCTCTTCCTAAACCTGAAGGGATAGCTTGCTGAACAAGCATTCACTTGAAATAATGTGGTAAAATCTGATAGTTAATTATTTTAGAACATTAATAGGTTGGAACCATCGCTGGACTAAGTGTATTGAATTGCGAGTAGAAAATATTTTAATATCTGAAAATCCCTTATCTTTTATTTTTCAACGTAGTTACCTTACAATTCAATACATTTAAACCTATCAGTATTAACTTAAATTATCAGTATATTGCGATTTGTTCAGTTCGGCAAAATAATCGATTATTTAACGTTAATATTTTAAGTTAAGAATCTTCATCCATCGAGCCACTTCTTCAGATTGAGGAAAATGAATTAATCGCTGGGTGCTAAATGCGGTGATGCAAATATATTATCGTGGTGAAAAAAGCATTTTTGACCAGACGTGGACGTTTAGGGAATACATCCCTTCAATTGATGGGAAAGATAACTGAGCTGGCTAGGACACATCCACAGAATGAATGAAGAGAGATTAGCAAAACAAATCTATGAAGCGAAAGGAAAGAAGCGAAGTTAGACGTCCAAGACTCCAAGGTGGGAAGAACAAGTTCGAAAAGTGGCAGAAAAATGAGGAATTCATTGGAATTAGGCTAGAAAATTAGCTCATGGTGGGTAAAAATTCAGGAAATACCATCATGCTGAAATGTAAACTGCCAATTGTACACCACCTAACAGTACAACAAAACTTACAACTACTTTGTAACAAAGACTGTAATATGAGTTTGTTTTTGGCGAGTTATAAGAATATTTTTTTGTAACTCTATATATATATATATATATATATATATATATATATATATATATATATATATATATATATATATATATATATATATATATATATATATATAGTATTATAACTCTTTCAAAGTTGGAAGCATTTCTTCTAACGGCACTTCATTACTCTCAAGCTATTCAGCTCCACTAATCTGCGCCGTAATCTCCTGCTCGGCAAGCATACTTATTGTGGCGAGGTCATTATCCATATCAGCGAAAGCATCTATTATAGTGGAATTTAATTCTTCCAAGTTGAAATCATTATTAGTAGACAGGTTAAACTCGTCCTCCTCAGCTTGTTTAATAAGCCCCCGGTGCGAGACAAGTCATCGTCCTCGTGGAACTCGCAAAGGGAGACGCATTTTTTATTTGAAATAATTCTTAATTGTTTTTTAGGAAACTTTTAGGAACCAGTTTGATGTTTTTTTAGATTTGTAAGATGCGGATGACCGGGGCAGTTATCAACAAGCAATAATATGTGCCTATTTTCTCTTATCAGTTGTTTATTCCATGATCTTAATTCACTTTCGAAAATACCAGCTGTCATCTAAGCTCGCTTGTTTGCTGTATTAATTAACTGATAATTTTTTTACGTTTTTAAAACACTTGGGTTTGTTAAATTTGCCAATAACTAAAAGACCAAGTTCATCGGCGTTAAAAACCCCGCTAGCGTCATAGTTTCTAAGATGTGAAACTAATCTTGATTTAACCCAGTCCATCGCGTTTTCGGCAGCTTCTCTATGAATTTTACTAGAACTTATATTGTACCGCTTTTTGAATCTATGTAACTAACCCAAATCGCAAGAAAATCCAGCAACATTAAACATTCTTGCAAACTCTTCAGCCTTTACCTAAAGAATGGGTCCAGTAGTTGTAATATTCACCCTTCTTTGATACGTAAACCATTAAAATGATCGATGTTTTTTTGAACAGGTTTGCGAATTCTTGTACCGTGTTTCGAAACTCATCGGAATTGCAATATTTTACGTTTGTTTTTCAGTATGGTGCACACTGCTGTCTTTTCAAAGCCTTGGATTTGTAGATGTCGACTCAATTAGGACTGTCGAATCCGCTTAGACACGATCACAAACAACACAACTTTACTACACAACACCAACAAGAAAACTAAAGTGGCTAAATAAAATTATCGGGAATAGGGTATTTAATACAAATACATAACTCTAAGTAAATAATTACTAACCTAATCGCAAAAAAAACTGCGGTAGCGTTTGTCGATCGGTCCAAAGGCGGCTGCCAGTCTTCTGCTTCGATTTCTTACCAAATATATATGTTCGTAACCAATTAATATTATTATTATTATTATTTTATTGTTTTATTTATGTTTCAGTTTAATAACAAACCATCTTCAGAACAACTTACAATATCTTTAATTATTATAAAATATACAAATTTTTATCTAAAAACCTACCAATATCTAATTAAGCAATTAATTTCCTAAACTTTTCCTTTTTTCAATTTTCAATACACAAGTCAGAAATAAGTACTTGGATATATTTAACAAATTTTTTACCTATTATATTTTTTTTTTTTATTATAACCTAACAATTTTGGGTTTTTCACGTGTAATGGTATTAGATGCAAAAATTAAAAAAAAAGTATGTAAATTTATTATTTAATTATATATACTTAAATTATCTGTATCATTTTTTAAATTATTGGTATTATTTTTTTTTATATAAATAATTTCCTTTATACTTTTTTTATTATATTGTTTTCCAAAATCTAAAATTTTTATGTCGTTAAAATTAAAGTTGTGTTCATTATCTATAGCATGTTTTGAAAGGGCAGTTACGTTTGGTTCTATGTTTCTAATGCTTCTTTTTTGTTCATTTATTCTGTTTTTTAAATATTGTTTAGTTTGGCCAATATGGGTAATTTAAACAATCGATTTTGTAAATTAAATTTGTTTGTTTCATTTCGTAATAATAAGTTGTTTTGAAGATAGTTTGTCATTAAACTGAAACGTAAACAAAACAATAAAACATAATAATGTAATAATTAACCGAAAATCAAAATAATAAATTTTGACCTCTAAACATTTCCTAAATTGCCGATATCGAATACCATGCACTAACTCGAATGCAACCAATTAGATTTTACGATTTTCCCTTTAACTTTCCAAATGCGTACCTAAACTACCAGTTCTTGAACTTTTATTCCATCGATTACACCAAGCTTCCTAAACAAAACTCGGAAATGCCGTTCATAAAATTTGCAGCGACGTTAAAAGGCCACTAAAAAGGAAAACTGGTCGTTAAATTTATTTCCAAACGTCCAAGTCTTGAGTTAAATATCTGACGTGCCATCACAAACACTTATTTAAAGAATCAATTTGCACAATTTTAACATTCGCCATTTTACAATGCAGACATTGTTATGTTCGTTCGCAGAGTTTGATTTTACAGAATTCTTTTACATTACATCCATTTACAACAAAGGATTTATTACCTTCTTATTATCAAAGTAAAATTCATTATGGTGAATACAAACATGACATGTATCAAAAAGGTTCATGTATCCAAAAGGTTTTCCAATAAAAGTATCAGAATTTTATTTTGAGGCACAATTATAACTACAAGTGATAATCCGATAATTTTTATTTTACTTTGAAAAAGAAATAATGCCAATATGTTCTGAAAATAATAGCGCTGAAATGTCCCTTTCGCCTTCGTCTGGTGGAAAGCGTTCTGAAGACTCAATTTTCAATTATTCGTTTACACATATTGCGTGATATGTTTTTAATTGTAGCCTGAATGTTTCGTTTTAGGTTGTGTTTAAATTGTATATGATTTATTTCTGTAAACCAAAGATTTAACATGAGCGTGAGATCGCAAGATTTTGGTGGCCAATTGACAATAGGTTAACTCAATTGATTCAACTCAGTCAACTCAGTCAACAAAAATTCATTCCAAAAATTTGCATTATGAATTTGTAGCAAAGACGAAGAGTCTTCCGTACAAAAACAATGTCTTTGGTAGTAAAGTCTAGTTTCGATTACTTTTTCACACAAGGATTGTTCGGGGTTTATTTCTGTAAATCAGAGCTTCACAAAAACTCCTCGCTAAAGAACTCCACAAAATAATCCAAGGGTGAGATCTCATGATCTTGGTGGCCATTTGACATTACCATTTCTCGAAATAAAGCAAACAAAGGAAACTTTGGTTGCAATAAATCGATTGTCTGGGGAGATGCTTGAAAAGTTGTACCGTCTTATTGAAAGAAAACATTGATTATATCCACATTTATCATTTCAGTTGAAATATCTTTTGTTAGCTTATTCTTATAGGGTTCAACATTAATAGTAACACGATTTCCGTCATTTTCAACCAAAAAAATAAGGTCGTATCACTCCTTTAGTCCAACATCAGCACCAATCAATGAATTTCTGGAGTTGGAGCATTAATGCAAGAAATGTTTAAACTATGTGTGCTTAACCCATGTCGATATATTTTGTCAATATTGTAGTTATTAAGATAATTTTAAATATATTTTATTGTTGTTTACATTCACTAAGGCGTTATAGAAAAAAAATATAAAATTTGGAGTACATTACGTCATGTATATTAGATTAGGGATCTAGTGATATGTTTTAAATAATAACAAAATAATTGTATAATTAAACTGTGCTTTAACTTGCCCTTAATGACAAGCGGGTCAATTTAACCCAACGTTCCCACAACACGTCAGGATTTTTGACGTTCCCACTGCTGGGTTAAAGGTAAATTGTTGGAGGTAACTACGGGTAAATTATAAAAATAAACATATTTCAGTTATATATACAAATTTAGAATTAAATAAATAAGCTAATAGTAAATAAATAATTTAGAATTAAAAAAAAATGGGTGTGTGCTTATGACTACACGATAGAAGTGAAAACTTCTAATTTTCCAATTTTAATATATATATATATATATATATATATATATATATATATATATATATATATATATATATATATATATATATATATATATATATATATATATATGGAGTGTTAGATTTTCTTGGACGTGGACATTGGCGTCCAATGAGACAACAGTAGCTGAGAGTCATCATACACCCAACCATTGGGTTCCACAATTTCATGTGGAACACACTACGACCTGCGTCTCCGCCTAGATGAACATTTTTGTTGGTTGCTTGACCGAGAAGGAGCCCCACCTATCGAGCTTGACCGAGAAGGAACCCCACCATGATGGTATGGTATATATATATATATATATATATATATATATATATATATATATATATATATATATATATATATATATATATATATATATATATATATATAATTACATTTCTGTTATATAGTGGATTATTTCGGCGAATCGACAACAAGGTTATATTAATATTGTTATACAAAAATTATTTATTTTTATCTCTGTACCTGTGAAGTAATATTAGTTACAAAATAAACAATTATATTTGTGAATATTGTTGAATTTTGTTCTGATTGGACTTCTTCATTGCTATTATATTCTAGGAATTAAATAATAGGCTTTTGGAAGCTAAAATATGTTATAAATACTTTAGATTCAAGTTTATTTAAATATCTAAATTGTAAGCACTTTAAATATTACACAGATCATATACAATAAGACGTGTATTATATTAAAATACTACAAATACTACCATTATTAAAATGCAAATCGTGACTGATGAGTAAACCCGATTCAGCGTCACCGACCTGAGCGTGATGGTTCACTTACGTTCACTCCTCAGCAAAATGCGCCTAAAAAATTTTTCACTTCGAAAATGATTGAAAAAAATTCGCATTATGAAATTAGACCAAAGACGAAAAGTCTCCCGTACAAAAACAAAGCCTTTGTTAATAAAGTCTATTTTCGATTACTCTTTCACACATATGTTAAGGTCAAGGATTGTTTGGAGTTTATTTCTGTAAATCAGAGATTTGCAAACTCCACAAACACTTCAGTCAAACAAAATCCACAAAGTAATCCAATGGCGTGAGATCATTTGACATTACCATTTCTTGAAATAACGCATCCCGGAAATTTTTCTTGCAATAAATCGAGTATCTGGTGATGTCTGAAAAGTCTTATTGAAAGAAAACATCTTTTGTTAGCTTATTCTTATAGTGTTCAACATTAATAATAACACGATTTTCATCATTTTCAAAAAAAAAATAAGGTCATATTACTCCTGCACCAAATAATCAATTTCTGGAGTTGGAAAGCTAACTACTGGATCACTTATGTTTGTGCACAAGTCGATCAAGCCAACTCTTCGTCGGAAAAGATTTATTTTACTAAAGTGGGTCGCTTTCCAACTGCTCTAGAGCCTATTTCGTATATCGTATTCATTCAATATACTAGACAGAGAAGTCTAGGATTGACATTTACATTCGAAACAGTGTTGCCGCCATTACATTTCAAAGTTCTTACAGTCTTATTGGAGTGTTATTTTTCACATCTTTACCAATTCTGACTAAAAGTGCCTTAAATTGCTGCCAAGCAATATACTGAAATAATTACCATGGATTTTACCGATTTCTTTTCAACTATCAAATGATGCACCTGGATTCTTCAAATTTTATTTAGTTGATTAATACTAGATTTCTAAACAAAGCTTTTAAAGGTCCCATTTAAAATTTGCATGAACATTAAAAGGGCACTAAAAACTTGTCGTAAAGTTTATGTTGGAATGTTCAACTCTACTTTATATCAGACGTGCCATCACAAAAACTTATTTAGAAAATTAATTCGCAGTCCAATTTTAATGGACTTTCCGCTTTTACGTTCCATACGAAAAAAAAAACGAAATAGGCAATTTTATGGGTATTTGTTAAGATAACGATTTTGCAAACTGACTACGTTTAAGAATTAAAAAATGCATAAATCACATTTACAATAAGACAGTTCGCTAACACAGATACGGGGCTTGTTTCGTGGCATTCTAAAGTTCGTTTTACTTCAGGTTCAGTTATTTAATTATTATATTTTTGCAATTTTGTCCATAATAGCCTTTGTAAGTGTCAATATCTGTATGTCATTTAAGTTTCTCGAAAGCTGCTCAATCTAGTTGGTTGAATTATTTATTTAGATTCCAGTTCTTAAGGGACATATTTTTAAGATCGCTGGTATTTTGTCATTATCTTTCTTTTGCTGTTGTTCAGAATGATACTAGCTCTATCAGAAGCTTTTAATAATTGTTGTAATGTATCTGTTTCAGCTATTCAAATCAAATCTCAGTTGATTACGTTTCTTCTCGTTTAAGTTAGTCCATTGCCCTTCCTGTGTTAACTGGTTAAAAACATCTTCCATTCTGAGCATATTTGTATATGACATCGCTCTGTTGAATACCTTTTTTGGTGTGTATTGACTTTGTCTGTACAAATTTCTCCTGCAGTTGCTCATAGCTTTCTATTGTACATAATTCTATAATATGAATAGTGAAGGCTAAATAAAAGGTAAAATTACAGGGTTTTAACCTTTTTAACTTTTTGAAAGCCTGTTTGTTCCAGTATACATACATTTTATGGGTAATTGGATTGGTAAATATTTTCATGAAGGACATAGATCATTTTATATACGGTATACCGTGCGGGCGTGGGTCAGAAATTTGGCTGCCGATTTTTTCTCCGAAAGTAGGTTAGAAAAGAATGTGATCGTGAAAATTTGGGCTCGATTCGATTATATTCGGCCGCTTTGATGTTTTGAAATTTTTCAGTCGTTTTTTTGGTAATTTTCAGAATTTTATATCTCAGGCTCTATGTAACTTAGAGACTTGAAGCAAACATCATTCTTCTCCACTGATCTTGTAGTTTAGAGAAAAAAATAAATTTTTGTTTCAAAACTTATGTCCAGCTTGGTTGGGTGTTTTTAACTGAATAACTATTTTAACGAACTTTTGCCTATAACGGCTCATATTTTTTGCCTAGGCTTATTCTTTTGTTGTCTACCCTAACTTTTATTGATTGCCTCAATTCTTTAGATATATTACTTGGTAAAGTCAAGCGTTTTTAATACGTCATTTTAACGGTATTATTCTTAAATTCTTAATTAATTTGCGCAAAAATTATAATTTTACATCTATTATTTATTATTACTTATCTATTATTTTTACAGAAAAACAATTATATTGAGCTTAGAACATTCAATAGAGATAATACCTCCAGCGCAAAATATATATAGAGAATATATAGAGCCCCTTCAAAGGGGAACTCTGAAGATTGTTTTTCGTAACGTTTTCGAAACAGTTTATGCTAAAGTCGTGAAACTCGGTATACCTCAATAAGTTGGAATGGAAAAACTTTTTTTGTGTGTTAATAGTTGAATATTTTACGAGGGGCGTCTCCTTGGTAAATGCTGCCATAACTTTTTTGTTTGTAATATTTTATAATTTTTTAAATTAAATTATTAAAAGGTCTTCTTATTTTATCTCGTTAGATAGACCGTTTTCCAGAATACTTTCTTTCTAAATCGACACACGATTACATGGATATCGAAATGCACCTTAATAATTAAGTAGGCGACTGTCACTGTTAATCTTTGTTTTTGACGTTTCGTAAAACTGGACCATTTTCGCAATAAAGTCTAGATTTTTAATTTTTAAACTACAAAATGGCCCATTATTCCGTCGAAGGAGTGGCATATTTTATGTACGGGAAGGCGAATGGGAATGCGTGTGAAGCTAGAAGATTGTATGCAGAGGCTTTTCCCGGAGAGTACTTCCTCGTACAGAAACATTTACAAACCTGCATAGAAGATTATAAGAAAAAGGATTTTTTATACCTTCCAAACATAACTGTGGAAAATTCGGAGCATCAGAACTGTAGAAAATGAAGAACGAGTTTTAGAAAATGTAGCAGAAAACCCAGAAATAAGTGTCAGACGAATTGCTGTTCAAGAAGGCATTCCTAAAAGTACCGTGTCGAAAATTATTAGAGAGCAAGCGCTCTATCTATATCATTTGCAGAAAGTGCAAGCCTTAAGAATATTCTCTTTACAGGCGAAGCTATGTTCACACGCAATGGAATTTTTAATTCTCACACTACCCACGTGTGGGCGGAAGAAAATGTACGGAGACGCCCCTATGTGACACTCCTGACTAAAATATTCAACTATTAACCCAAAAAACATTTTTCCATTCCAACTTATTGAAGTATACCGATATGTTTAATTTCTACAAAACAAGATATTTAACGAATTCTCCATATTAATTACAAACAAGTTATATCAATCATTTCTTTAAAATTTAAAGAAATATCAACCATTCCTTTAAAATTTAAAGAAATTTTACGAAATTAATAGTAAAAAATATATACATTAAACATACTCAGAAAAGTATGTGTTAAATATTCAAGATTCTTCCCGTATTTAACATTAAAACTCTTAAAACTAACAGATTTACGACGCAACATGTGCTATGTACTCACATGAAGTAAGTTTTATGGAAAAGTTGGTGTCACTTATGGAGCTTGTGAAACAAAATCTCTTGCATATTCCCGATTTCAGTCGTAATTAGCTATGCTTATTAATGGTGCAGTTACAACATTACTTTTACGAGGTAGGTAATAATTGAATAACTAAATAGATTTTATAAACCACATATTTTTATATCGAACTATTATTATTATAATGACAACACATGAACTACAAATTAGGTTATATTACACATAATGTTTAATATAAATTTTAATATAACATTGAATTCTATAAAACATAATATTACGACAAATGTCCACCTAGGACAGTGTCTAAACAATTGAGCTCTGTTGGTCATATTTTTCAAAGTTTCAAAAGCGTCTCAGGCGAAATATATTTCTTTGAATACATATTTTTTAACATGTCGGGTCGGGTTTGAGATAGATTTTATCAAATCAGCTCTTCAGTGGCAATTAAAGCCTTTTCTATAGGATATTCAAAAAAGTATTGCTTGTAGACACGACTTTGTAGACACGACCTAAAGACGGACAATGGCATACAAGAATATTTTGGTGATATTGACTGTCTTGGCATCTTGACTGTCTCTGATGATTGCAACGGGTAACCTGCTTTCCAAGTATATAGCTTTCTAACACATCGTTCAGGAAGTGCCCGGTCTGACAAATAGAATACTTTTTTTTGCAAATTTCGACTTTATTCTTCAATATATTCTCCTTGAAGTGCAATACAATCATTCCAACGCTTTTGTAACATTTCTACACCTTTTTTTTAAAGCGATTTCTCTTTGCCTTCAAAATATCCTTCAGTTTCGAGAATGTCGTCACCATTTTGTGACACGGTGCATTGTCTTGGTGAAGCAGCAATTTTTGTGTTCATTTTGAAGCATTTTTTTATAATCTCGTCCTTCAAACGCACCAATAACGCTATGTAATATTCGTTTTTGATGGTTTTACCTTTCTCGAAATAATCGATGAACAATATTCCATGCGCATCCTGAAATACAGACGTCATAACCTTGCCTGCTGATGGTTGTGCATTTGGACATTTCGAATGGTTATCACAGCTGCTATCCACTCAGTTGACTACCGATTTGACTCCGAAAATCGATCCATATTTCATCCATTGTCACATACCGCATGAAAAAATCTTTTTTATTTCTCTTAGACAGCTCCAAACATTGCTCATAATGATCAGTACGTTGTTGTTTTTGATCCACTGTAACCAAACGCGGATTCCCAAATGTTCATGTAAAGTGGTGTAACACTTTCTTTCAATATATTCATATCAGCTATCTCAAACATGATATCATCAAAACAATGGCTTTATCAAGCCATTGTTTTGTTTCAACGGTATTTTTTTATCAAAAAGCAATGTTTATTCAACACACGAATTTTTTTTTTCATTATTTTGAAAATAACAAAAGTAGCAAAAATTCAAAAACTAGTAGACAGATTGTCATGAAATTTTGACACGTGACGTTTGAAGGTTGGCGCAATCGAACACTGGTAAGGATTTTTTGTAAGTGACGCCGTCTGTATGTCAGACCGGGGACTTATTGATCGAAATGTTCCGCTAGAATTTCAGTAGTCTGTTCTAAGTGACGTTCTTGGCTACTCGTTTTACTCATACAGAGGCAGTTGTTAGATAGAATTGGCATGAGCTTAATGAGATTTATGCTTAATTCGTTAAATTGTGCGATATTTTTTTAAAACTTTTTTACATTTAAATGCTCGTGCAACATCGTTTGTGTTTAATTTTTAATGGCCCCTAGGAATTCCTTAATCGGTCTCTATCATATTTCTTATAACCTACATGTTTCTTTATCTTTGATATTGCTGGTCAACTTGGTAACTTTTCTACCATGTTGAACTTTGTACAGCAAACAATTACTAAGATTATCTTCATATATGATTACTTTTTTTTTAATAAATAAAATGTTTATCGTTTACATTTAAAAAATGCCTAATGTTGGAAATATAGGATTTGATATTTTTACTACCCTTATGAAAATATCACAGTTTATTTTTTTTTAATCATTATGGTTACTGAAGTTTGATTTTCTCTTTTAACGCATATCACATGTCCCATATATCGCCGTCGTATGCCTCCACTTTCTACAAATGTACGTTCTCTATAACACAAAATCAGTTTATACTAAAATTCGGCACAGGCACACTGAAAATCCACAAGGGAAATTTAGCACACAGGTGGCTCATGTGACATGTGAAAAAGTCCAATCTGTTTTCTTTTTTTCTAGTCGGAAATGTTCTTATTATCGTTTTCACTCTGATCTACGGACTAGGACAAATTTAGGAGATTTTACTAATCCTTCTATTTTGTTCAAGAGCTTTCTCTTGTATCATTATTTTTATATAAAAATAGCAAATAATCTAATGCATCGGTCAATAAGCCCTTGGTTCGACAAATATAACGCACTTTTTTGCAAATTTCTACTTTATTCATCAATATATTCTTATTGAAGAGCAATACAGTCATTTCAATGTTTTCTAACATTTCTACACCTTTCTATATTTGCCTTCAAAATACCTTTCAGTTTCGGCAATTACCTCTTCATTGATGGGAAATATCTTTCCGGCGAACATTTATTTGAAGTCTGAGAACAGGAAATAGTTGCTGTTGCTGAATAAATTCATGCAATTTACCCATCGTTGCCAAGGGTTTATGAAACGGTACATTGTCTTTATAAAACAACATTTTTTCTGTTAATTTGGAGCCTTTTTTACGATCTCGTCCTACAAACGTACCAATAACGCTATATAATATTCGCTATTGATGGTTTTATGTTTCTCGAGATAATGGATGAACAATATTCCATGCGTGTTTCAAAATACAGAGGCCATAACATTGCCTGTCGATGGTCCTGTTTATGGTCGGTTTGGACGGCTTTCACCGTTTGCTGGTCACTCAGCTGACTGCCGATTTGACTCCGGAGTATAATAATGGATCTATGTTGTCATTGTCACATACAACATGAAAAATCCTTATTATTTTGCTTAAACAGCTCCAAATATTGCTCAGAAGCATCAATATATTGTTGTTTTTGATCCGCTGTGATCAAACGCTAAACGATCTTACTATCGAAATGGACCGCATTTCGATAGTAATTTACGCATTTCCAAATGTTCATGCAAAATGGTGTAAACACTTCTTTTCAATATATTCATGATATCAGCTATCTCCTGCAGCTTAACTTTATGATTTTGCGTAATAAGTTTGTGAATTAATTCATGAATATGTTGAATATGTATGTGAATATGTTGTCTGGTGTAACCATCTCATTTGGACGTCCAGAGCGTTCAGCATGATCGGTGCTTGTACGGCCACGTTTTTAATTCAGCTTATCAATAATGGTTGTTTCCTGGGGTAGAGTCCAGGTAATGTTTATCAAGCCACTGTTTGGCTTGAACGGTATTTTTTTTCATCAAAAAGCAATGCTTAATCATCATACGATATTTTTTTAAATTTTTTTGAAAATAATAAAAGTAGCGTCACTTAAAGCACAACTCAGAAACTAGTAAACAAATTGTCATGAAATTTTGACACACTGGTAAGGATTTTTCATAAGTTTATATGTAATCTATATGTCAGAGCTGGGAATTATTGATTGATGTGTTATAAACAGTATCTGACAATTGCCTTATAATTTAAATTCCGTACTGAAAATGCAGACAGTAACATTTCACTGTGAATGAATCGATTGGTATGAATTAAAATATGAATCGAATTCTTCTATCTTTTAGAAATTTGGCTATTTTTTTAATATAGCTGCATTATCTGCGGAGTTACTATAACCATCTTATTCAGCTTATATCTCATATAGTACTATTCTCCTTAGAAACGTAAATAAAGAGTCGATAAGTGCAGGAAGTGCGGTGCTCTGGGGGAAACAATTGAGCACCATTTTTGGCGGTTGACCGGCTCTTGCTCCTAATGCTTATTTAGGACGGCATAATCAGCTGGCAAAAACCATACATCAGCAAATTGCACTAAAATACTCGCTACTAGAAAGCGCACCTCCATATTATAAGTACTCGCCTTCTTGTGTACTTGAAACATCCGATACCATTCTTTACTAGGACAAACCAATCAATACTGATGGAACGGTTGATTATAACAGGTCAGATATTGTTCTAATCAACAAAAAGGAGAAAATAGTATAATTGTAAGACTATAATTGACATCGCAGTGCCTCGCTCTCACAACATTAGTAAAACCGAGATGGAAAAATCCACAAAGTATGAAAATCTGGTATACGACTTGAAGAACCAGTGGAAACTGAGTAAGAGCCTGGATATCTCGAAATCGATGGCCATAGTGGAACAACGTGTCGTGCTCTTGCAAAAGTATCACATTGTTGGTGACCGTATTTTATTTTTCCCAAAACTATTCAGAAGTTAAACCACTCCGACTTCGACGCCTTTTAAGAAATTAGGAATATTTTTATTGAGATTTATTGGGGCAATTAACATTTTGCCGAAGGGCAACGAAATATCTTGAAACGGACTATACCTATCATCAAAAGGAGCACTTCTGGCTTAATGGGTTTGTAAATGAATATAACTGCAGAATTTAAATCGATGAAAATCCTCAAATGATTCAGAAGTTACCTCGTCCTCAGAAAGTCGCGGTCTGGAGCGGCGTTTTTGGACTAAAGGAGTGATGAAATCTCATTTTTTTGAAGACGATGATGGGAATCACGTTACTGATACTGATGAACCTATAGGAAAAAGCAAACAGAAGACCTTTGACTTGAACTGATAAATGTGGATATAAAACTGTTTTTTTGCAACAAGATGGTGCGACTTTTCACACATCTCGACAGAGAATCGATTTATTGCAAAAAAAAATCTCGTGGACGTGTTATTTCGCGAAATGGTAATGTCAACCAATGTGGTAATGTGGCAATGTAGTAATGCCACTAAGATCATGTCTTTGGATTATTTCTTGTGGGATTATGTTAACGAACAATTTTTGACCTAAATCGAAACATTCAGGCCACCACTAAAAATGTACCACGCGCTAGAAATGAAAGAGTAATCGAAATTGGACCTCTCGAATCCATTCAACCAGACGAATCCATTTAAACGTCATTATTTTTAGAACGTTATGCTAATCTTTATTCTTCGAGATAAAGTAATAACTACCGGATTATCACTTGTATTTATTATTGTGCCTCATTTTAAAGTCCCGACACTCTTCTTGGACAGCCATACTTTATTGATGAGTTAAGTCCTGCTATGTGTTAACCTCAAGTGTTAAACCTAAGTCCTGTTATGAGTTAAGTCCTGTTAAGGTTAACCTCAATTCGTTCTGTAATTCCTTATTTCATTTTGCAGTTAATGATATTTTATACATGTACTAATGTGGTATTCAACTGAAGAGGATGAATATATATATATATATATATATATATATATATATATATATATATATATATATATATATATATATATATATATATATATATATATATATATATATATATATATATATATATATATATATATATATATATATATATATATATATATATATATATATAGGCTTGACAAAAAAAACCCTGGAAGAAAACAAAGGAATTAACAAAGCTAAACAGAAGCTGAGAAACAAAAGAACGCAAATATATGCTCTAAAGCGTGAGGATGGCACAGTGTGCAGGACGCGTACCCAAATGTTAGAGATTGTCAGAAGGTTTTATTCCCAGTTATATGAAGATCAGAGCCAGCCAGAGAAGAACAATATATAATACCAGATATCCTAGTGGAGGAAGTAACAAATGCTATAGAATTGATGAAGAACGGCAAGGCTCCAGGAAAGGATAGTGTAACTGTCGAAATGCTAAAAGCTGGTGGTCGTACGTTACATAAAACAATGGCAAAATTATACTCAAAATGCCTCAAAGAACAAAAAGTACCTGACTTATGGAAAAATGCAGAAGTGATCCTTTTACATAAAAAAGGAGCACAGGAAGATTTAAAGAACTACCGTCCAATAAGCCTCCTATCAGTGATGTACAAAGTTTTCACTAAGATAATTTCTAAAAGAATATTAAAAAAACTGAATGACGCACAACCAAGAGAACAAGCAGGATTCAGAAGTGGATTCAGTACAATGGATCACATCCAGGTTTTACAGCAGTTCATAGAAAGGCACAACGAATACACCATGCCACTGTGTTTGGCTTTTATCGACTACGAAAAAGCATTTGATTCCATCTCAAAGCATGCGATAATGGATGCACTGCTTAGCCAAGGTGTAGAGAGAGCCTATGTAAACCTATTAGAATCGATATATGATGGAGCTACAGCCACAATTCACCTTGATGATCTTGAAGTGGGAATTAATATAGAACGAGGTGTACGGCAGGGTGACGCAATATTGCCTAATCTTTTCTCGGCTGGCCTTGAAGAAGTATTTCGTAAACTGGATTGGGAACAGGATGGTGTAAAGATCAATGGTGCAAACTTAAACCATCTTAGATTTGCAGATGATATTATTCTCATTTCACAAGACCCAGAGGAGCTGCAAAGACGCATACAAGAACTGCAAAGGGCTGGCGAACCATTTGGCTTGAAAATTAACCTGAAAAAGAGTCAGGTTATGTTCAATAACTTCGCTCAGGACAGAAGAATTTCAGTTCTAGGAAGGGATTTAGAGATTGTGGACAGCTTTATATATCTTGGGCAGAGGATTTCCATGGAGGGGAATACCGCCCGGGAGGTGGAACGGCGTGTTAAATGTGGCTGGCAGGCATTTGGTAGGCTCAACATAGTGTTTAAGAGCGGACTCCCACTTTGCCTGAAGGGAAGGGTGTTCGATCAGTGCGTTCTCGTTATGACATACGGAAGTGAAACCTGGACACTCACATCGCAATCAATTCAAAAACTTCGGGTGGCACAGAGGGGAATGGAAAGATGTATGCTTGGCATTACAAGACGAGACAGAAAGTCCTGCGCATGGATCAGGGAACAAACAAAAGTCTGTGACATCATTGGAAGAGTAAAACAGTTGAAATGGAGATGGGCAGGCCATATAGCGAGGCGATGGGACGACAGATGGACCAAGGCAATCCTGGAGTGGATACCGCTTGATCGCAAACGTCCGCGAAGAAGACCGAAAGCACGATGGACTGATGACATCGTTAAGTATATTGGACCCAAGTGGGAGAGGAAAGCCCAGGACCGTGAAGGTTGGAAGCATGCTGAAGAGGCCTTCATCCTGCAGTGGATCGATACGGGCTGATGATGATGATGATGATAGGCTTGACAATATAATAATTCTGTGTATAATAATAAGTTTGTGTAATATCTGAATGATTGTGGCGTGTTCATATATTTTTTTCTTGTTTTGGGTTTTTCGCCACGATCTAAAACAAAAAATATCAAAAATATCTGTTCTTATATTAATAAAGAATCCCTGGGTAAAAAAACAAAAAACCAAACAGACAAATTTCTCAGTGATTCTTTTTTGTAATAGATTTGCCTAACGAAAAATATAAAAATGTTCTAAAATAAATACAAACTTTTAACGTTAATGTTTCGGAGGGTCTTTTCTACCCGTTTTCAAAACGAATGTAAAAAAAATAAATTATATTAATTTCTATATATTGGATCACTTCAAAAGATGTACTTTTTTTTCGTAGAAGGCAGCAAATTGCCAGAGGGATGGGAAAATGTGCAGCTAACACTGGTGCATACTTTGAAGAAACTATTGTTTATCCTTCTCCCAAATTAAATTTATGATTTAAGAAAAAATTAAAAATTATTAATCGCCGTACCTGGTACCAAATTCAAAAAATCAAAATTCATGACAATGATTGGTTCATATATCTAATGCCTGTGTCTCTTATAGAGAAGTAAGAAGACAGAAATCAGAAATAATTCTAAAAATAGACTGTAATCAAACTTTTTCCTAGAATAAAATTAATACGTTTTCAACTTCAAAACTACAATCTCTCAAAAGCAATTTTTAAGAAATTCTCATTCGATTCTCAGAACTGACAATTCAGAAGTCGGTCTTTGAAGTTTTCGATGGAAACCATTTTCCTATGAACTGTATTATAGACCAAAACTTATTTGTTTGCTCTTTCGCGAAAATAAAAGGAAAGATCTAAATTTTAAATGAAGAGAATAATTTCCTACTCGGGTGGAGTATTGTTCGGTGGAAAATTAATTATTCTGACTAATGGCGTTAGGGGAATTTTTGTTTTGGTTTTTGTTTAGGTTTTTTGAAGCTAAATTGTTTTTGAACTCAGCAGGTTGTTGCTGTCTTTCACGCCGTATTTCTCATAATTACTTTAAGCATTTTCACGATTTAGTTCAAGTACACCAATAAGATATTATTGAGTATCAAAAGATATTTTACAACATTAAACTATTTTACCTTAATTTAAACATTAAAATTATTTGGTATTAACGTACCTGCATTTTAAATATGATGTTATAACTTAAAAATATTACGTAAAATAATTGAAAGAACTTAATTAGATTTAGTTCTTTGTCTTTTCGTTATAATGAAGTTTCTTCGTAATTATTGTCACCAATTGACCTTTGTTTTAATGACATGAACATAAAAGCTTTGGGTTTTGTTTACTTCGAAAATTGAGTAGTTTCCGTTTAGTTTTCGAAGATAACACTCAGCAAATGCCTCTTTCATGAAAATTCAATTGGAATATGTACAGTACACCGCCGGAATCATTTTTATGTCGAGACAATTTAGTATTATCACTATCTATCTGTGTTAGTGTCTGTACGTATAGGTAGAGATGTTTAGATATATCTGCATCTCTGCCTATACTTAATTGAAGTACCAAGCTCAACATCTGGAGTGGTGTTACTAATATCCTGCCTGAGATGCTGAACATGAATAAGCGACTTTATATTAGCATAAATAATGGCACTTGCTAGAATATAGCGAGGAGAAATGCAACAACCTTCAGTTTACTGTAGGAGGGCATGTGCATTGTATTATAGGAATTATCGTCTGTGGACCTATTGGATATCGTAGTGGATTACCTTTGTATTCATTCGAGATAACCTGAAGACAATTATATATTGGAAATTCTAGATCTTCCCCTATTGACATATCTTTCACTTTTTCGTCCCACATTTTAGCAAGATATTACGCGCCTTCATATATCAAGACGAACGCTAGAAATTTAAGGAATCTGTTCACCTTTTACTTTGGCTACAATTTTCAGGCCTTCCACCAATTTGGATTTTGAATAAAGGGGATTTTGAATAAAAGGAAATAAATATCGATTTTTTTACTTTATTTTAAAACTTTATCATAAATGATATTGATAATCGATGCGAAAAACTTATTTTTTTTTACAATTAATTATGAATGAATTCAAATTTATAAAATTATAAAAAAATCACGTGCATACGAACGCGTTGCGATTGGCTGCCATGTTTGTAACGTCATTATGGTAAAATGTTTTCACATCAATATTGTCAACGGTTTCTACCTGTATATGTACTGTCACAATTATTTTGGTTAGGTGCAAAATAAAATATTGTTAGTTATTCATTTAGTTCAGTAATGTGTGACTAAGAGTTTTATTTATAAAACTCACAACACAAAAACACAGATTTATAATATTAAATTATATTTTTATTATTATAACTTGATGTTAACTTATAAAAATGGCATGAAGTAAATTTGTTTTTTAAACGTAATTAGTTTTTTTTTTTTAAATGAATATTAATAAATGTATGTTGATATTATAGGTGATTGTAAAATCACTAATGCTACAGCAATGATAACAATAGTTTGTAAAAGGCAACATATTATGATTAATAACTGAGAAAATCAAACTCTCGTATTCTTTCAATGACCGATTCTGTATGAATACGTAGAGCAGCGATCGTTTGTTTTCTAAAACCTTTGATTGTGATAATTTTACCCCAGAAGTAACCGAAGGCGGTTTAATTAGTTCCTTATTTTTATCCTCAAGAAGTGAAACAAAGTTTTTGACTACACCGTTAAATATACATAATAAAACTTTCCCCAGCGAGGATAATATGGATATTATATTACAGTAGATTATAATATGTAAACTACATTAATAATCAATTCAGAATAAAAAATAGTTTTAAGCCAAAATTATACATAAATTTTTCAAAAAAATTCCACCTTTACTACATTATTAATTAAGGTTTTCAGTATTTTTTAAACGATGGCGATTTTTCGCTTTACATGTTTTACAAACCACCACATTGGACTTTTAATTTAATAATATTTGCAAATATAAATAAATCGAGCTGTTAACTATGTATAATGCATGACCGGCTAGAGATTTCCCAAATAAAAGAAGGCACCCAACCTATTTTCTGTTTTGAGGGGAAAGCTTTGTGACACAAATTTCTGTACCTACTCTTTGACCATCTACAAATGACAATACTTAACTTACTAAGTTACCTACGTAACTGACTTATTTAAATTACAATATCCTGTAAAACTTTCATAAGTATAAGACTTTACGGATTACCTTCCAAATTGGTAGTCGAATGTTGTTCTTGTCCATTCGCGTTTTATTGAATATTATTATTCGTATCCTACAAGACAGACGATCCTAAAGGGCTTTCTCATTGTTACTACTCTCGGTTGTGTTGCTACATATAGATTCTTTGCGGATACGCAGGAATATTCCTACCTACAAATTTGGCAAGTTAATTTGTTTTCTCTACATGAATTACTCTACATGAATTAAATATTATAAATAAAAGTTTAAAAACGAATGCAAAAGAACAAAAAGAACCCTAATCTAATTTCAATATTTCATTATGAACCTTTGAGCCTCCATATCTTTACGTAAATATATATGAGTATAACGTCGAAAACAGCACCGAAAGCCTAAATAACAATTAAAAGCAAGTATAATTTCAAATCGCTAGCAAACCAACAAATGCAGTCAAAGGTATAAGTTAAACCTATAGAACAATGACTAAAATCGATAAATTGTTTTATTTGCCTGGGACTCCGATTCTTTCCAAACGTCTTTTCGGAACGGGAGCGAATGAAAATTTCGGTATAACTACCGAATTGTTCCGAACCGACCCGATATTGACGTTCGTATTTACGTTTCTTACCATTGTGAGGTCACATGGATTTTTCGGATTTTTTTCGGGAACTGTCGGCGCGTCATCGGTATATTTTGATATAACTTTTTAATTATAAAGAAAAAAATAAAAATAAAATATTGTTGTTATGAAACATATATGAACTTTTCATTTACAAAAAAAAAGAATGTTCAAAACCCCACTTGAGCACGTTTTGTGTTTCACCATTTTGAACCATAAGGAATGAGGACAGGATCAAATCAATATCAAAATGATCAAATCTGCCTTATTTAAATAATACTAAGATAATTCAATAAATTGAAGTAGGCCAACATCTCAATAATCATTACGGGGTCATGCATTATCAATTCTTCCATCGCAACCTTCAATGTGCAACACTTAACTGGAAGAAATTTACCACTAGACTTTATTCTTAAATTGAACTCACGTTTCGAATTCAAGAATTCACGTTAACGTTAACTTCGCATTTCGTGAGTTTTACACGGTTCATTACATACAGTTATCATATAGATGGAACATAGTTTAGTTTTAAAATTAAATTAAATCATCTCCTGATGATGCTAACATGATTAGCGAAACATCCGTCAAGAAGTTTTAAAAAAGTGTTTTGGTCATACATTAGTTGATTTGTCTGATATTTTCCTCAATTCTTCTATTGGAACCTTCTGTGTGAAACACTGAAGTCAAAGAGATTTAGCACTAAACACCAAATCCCTTTTTTTAGTACATTTTCGATGCACGTTTTGCTAACCATGTTAGCATGGAAATGATTTAATAACTAAACTAAACTATGTTCTATTTATTTTTTTAATAACTAACCTACTATCTACCTAATAAAGGGTGTAAAAAAGGCCAAAAGAAAAAAAGAAAAACAGACAAAAAAGAAACAAAAGAATGGACCGTGAAGTTTACTGAGCCGTACGTTAATAACTGAAAAAGTTGACTGAGCGGAATAGATCCTTTATCCCGATTAATTCTCCAACATACAACTTGGCAAAATGGTTAACAAAGGAATTTGAAAATCTACCAAAGCAACTACCTTCCTGTTCTGTGATAAACTCAACAAGATTCATAGAAAAAGTCAAAAACACACATCTACAGAAAGGAGAGGTATTGGTGTCCTTTGACGTATCATCGTTATTTCTGAGTGTCCCGATTCCACATACCTTGACATACCTAACGAAATTACTCGAGTTAAATGGTTTTAATAACAAGATTGTTTCTGAGTACATCTCCTTAACAAGATTATGTATGAAGCAAAATTGTTTTCAGCTTAATAACAGATCTTACGAACAATAAGAAGGAATGGGCAATCCTCTCACCGTTTTTAGCCAACTTATTCATGAGTAAATTTGAAACCGAGGCGAAAAATGAATTCAGTTAGTTTTCGAAGGTATGGTTAAGATATGTGGATGACATTTTTGCAATTTTCTATTCAAAAAATGAAAAACTTAGATGATTTCATTAAGAACTTAAGCAAAAAATCCCAAAACATAACATTCACGCATGAACTCAAAAACAACTATAGTTCACCATTTCTGGATGTTTTAGTCAGTAGAAATAATAAAAATAGGTTGAATTTTGATATTTTTAGAAAAAACAGCAACACTTCGAGATACATTCCTAACGATTCGAATGATAGCTTCCTAAATAAGATGGCTATTTTAAATTTTATGGTAATTAGATTAATCAATGTTCCTTTAAACAAAGAAAATTATAACACAGAATTAAAATTAATTAGGAAGGTATCCGAAGTGAACGGTTATAAGAACATTATAATTTTTATATTTATAACATTATAATAAGTCCTGGGTAATCCAAAGGATAAAGTAGATTAACATATCGAACATGACCACAATATAGACCTTAGTAATTTAAGACTGATTAAAAATGTAAATAACAATAGGGCTTTGGATGCATATGAAAGCATTCAAAAAAGAAAATCATGACCGGGATAAAGGACCTATTCCGTTCAGTCAATTTTTTGAATTATTAATGTGAGGCTCAGTAAACTGATATTTCTGAAAGGTCGAGATCTCTGATAAGGTCACTTAAAGCGTCTTGAGTAAAAAAGTAGGGTTTTTGACTACGTTGTAGCCACAGCTGTAATATATTCTCGAAGAAATACCTGATAAAAATATCGACAAAAAATCTTAAATTTGTATCTCGTTTTTTTTCTGATTCCGAATTCTTTGTCGTTTATTTATTTAAATTCTATTAGTATAGTTTTGTTATTCGATAGTGAGAGTCTGAACAGGTGTAAACGTTAACTAAGTGGTTCGGAACGATGACTCCTTGGTGTAGTTTTCAATATTTATGACTAAGAGGGACTTTAAGGTACGTAAGAAATATATTTGGCTATCACAGATAATTATAATGTCTTTTATATATATATATATATATATATATATATATATATATATATATATATATATATATATATATATATATATATATATATATATATATATATATATATATATATATATATATATATATATATATATATATATATATATATATATATATATATATATATATATATATATATATATATACAGCAATATTCGTTCTTTTTGATTAATTTTTTATCGCCCTAAATTGATTTTGTCTTTAACCAGTCATCATTGTACCCTTAATTTGGTTTTGGTTTGATGTAATTTATGAACCGATTAGTAGGAGGAATGGCACAGAGTCGTTGTTGTATACCAGGAGTCGCTTAAGTAATGTGTTAAGCTACTTTAATAATATTCAAATAGAGAGAGCTATCTAAACTTGTTTAGTGTAATAATGGAAACGCATTTTCGACCCACAAGATACCTACGTTGCTATACCAGCTACCGAAGTTGTCTACTCGAACTACCGGTACCTCACGACGGGTTGGCGACCCCTGTTTTAGACAAATTCATTTTTGCCTGCGAATCGTCGACAAGTGAAGCATCGAACAAGTGAATCGTCGACAAGCAGAGGAAATGCAGTTTTTTGATTTAGTTGTAGAATTTGGCACAGTCTTTGTCAGTTGATTTATCACAGGATAAATATTTTTTGATGGAGTTATCATAGGAAGCTGATGTCATTTAGTATTGCATCGAAATTGATGATAGTTGAAATATTGCTTCTTCCTTATTCAAATTAAATTGTAAGGTAAATACCGCTCCATTTTTAAAAATCGGAAGTTTTTATCTTATTACAAAAAAAAGTTTAATAACAAATTAATTAATTCGTTAAGTTAAATAAATTAATTCACTGATATTTTAATTTCAAATGGGGAATCTGTGCCAATTCATATGTAAATTCAGTACTGCCTTCTCGATATGATGTTTTTAACTGTAAGTGTTAAATGGAGTTAGACTAGGAATTAACGGGACTATAATACAATATTGAATTTTTACCATAATAAAATGTTTTATGTAATGTGCAATTTTTCAGGATGACAGCTTAAAAACTGCTGCAAGAGAATCAGAAAAGTTTTTATTGATTAGTAGAGCAGGTACGAGGTATATAAATTAAGTAATTAGACTAATTTTTTATATTTTTTATTTAATTCAAATTAAAATTCTACATTGCTTCCTTCAAAGTAGTTAACTTGGGAAGCCACACAGAGCGGGGGACGGTGTGTCCATTCTTCATAGCTAGTGTGCTAGAACTCAGATACTGAAATCGCTTTCAACTGGTCGGTTACGAGTTTTTCAATGTTCTCCAGCGGCGGTTCGTGGGGAAAAACAGGTGGGGCACGTATAACTAAATTTTGGAATGGAGATAGAGAAATGCGTCGAAACCAAAAATTTTACATTTTTTAGTATTCTACACACACTTTGCTGTGTAGAAATACGAGTGTGACTGTCAGACATTAAATTTTCAAATAGGTACCTAGATAATAATTTTTTTCTGAACTCACCATAGGACCATGACCATTAAATCTGTTTGTAGTTGAAGTCCATCCTCCGAAATTTCTGAGCAGCAAAGTGGTCGAAGTTTTTGTTCAATAGATAGCATTGCTAACACGCACAACCGTTCCTGTCTATAGTGTTTTCTTAGAAATGTTTTGATTCATTTGAGGGTAGAGAAACATCTTTCGCTTTCCACAGTCGGCATAGGGGCGGTACACAAAACAATCAGTAATTCCACAGATTCACTAAATGTTGATGTTAAATTGTCTTGGATAAACATTTGTAACAGCGGCAGAGTCCCACTGTGTTTCATAAAATCGTTCCGTGCGTACATCACCCCGAGTTTATTTTTTAATTTTAAGTGATTTACGTTTGCAAACAGGTTACTCACAATTCTTCTATTGGAACCTTCGGTGTGAAACTCTTAACTCAAAGAGATTTACCACTTAACACCGAATCACTTTTTTAAATGTCTTCGACGTACGTTTCGCTAACCATGTTTGCATCATCAGGAGATGATTTAATTCAGATTAAATCATTTCCTGATGATGCTAACAAGGTTACACACAGTTTTAATGTCTTCATTTGGAAAGACGGCTCGATATTCACCAAATTTTTCAGTTTCAAATAAATTTGCAACAGTTAGGTATACATCGAACCTAAAACGTTCCTGAACCTGTATGGTTAAAGTATCACAGATTTCCTTGCATATCCTGAGATTCGGATTGGGGTCCTCCTTGTCAGTAAATTTCCGTTTCTTTCTGCGATTCTATATGATCGTTGTAGATTCTTCACCACTTAAATTACCAAATTCTTTAATAATTTATATTTCTATATTGTCCCTGATATTTTGAATGACTGTTGAAAAAGTTACCAAATTCTTCTTAACTTTAAGTTGCCTGCTTTGAAGTTAAATATTTAATATTACCTCACCAGATTTAACCCTTTTTTCGCTCAGTTAAATCGACATTAAATCGAAATGTAAAAAATCTACAAATTTTTTTGTTTACTGTAATATTTACAGTCTGGCACAAAACACATCACCATTTTCAACAAAAACAGAAACCCCAATATTGTCAATACAATTTATATAACAGATTTTTTTAAAACCCAATTTACCAATAATAAATTCAACAAAATATACCTGAAAATCCTCCCAAAATACTGAAATTGACACTCATAAAGGGCAAAGTAACATAACCTTAAATTTATTTCCACACAAGAAAAGGTCCGAATAAAAACGTTTTACGAGCAATTCAAATATGTTAAATGTAAAATGTACTTTGAGGATTACGAAACTGTTTGAAATTGCTTATCAAACTTGCAAATAGAAGAAAATGACTAAAAAAAATTGACTAAGAAAAGAAAATAGTAGCGGCACAAACTTGTCTGTGCCCAAAGCACATGTTCTTTAATCGGTGCGCTTCGGTGCGCACCAATCCACGAGCTATGTCGTTACCACGAATGACATTATGGATGTTAGATCATAGACGAAACAGAGAATAAATTAAAATAAAATCTGAAATAATGTTTTCCACTTCATTTTTTAATTTTTTGGTAGGGCACGTGCCCACGTGCGCCACTGATGTTCTCCAATGTACCACAGTGGTGTTCTTTGAGATGAATTTTCAATGTTGGGAAAAGGAGAAAAACTACAAGGACTCAAGTTTGATGAATAAGGGGACTGCGGAATCACAGTGATGTTTTTACTTGTCAAAAACTTGTTAATTAAAACTGCTGTGTGGCAAGGCGCATTGTCATTTACCTGTTGGTCTTGAGCACAAATTCGTGTGGACGCTCCCTTGATTATCAAAAAAGCAAATCGGCATGGTTTTGAAGTTTTACTCATTTTGAACTAGATTTGCCCCCTCTGGCTTTGTCGGTTGTTGTGAGGTTGAAGTGTGTCATTTCTAAGTCTGGCGCTTCGTTTCCGGGTCGTATTCAAAAATTCAAGACTCCTCACCCGCTCACCGGATGAAACATGGATCCATGAGCAGTCAGCTGAGTGGACAGCAGTCGGTGAAAGCTGTCTAAAGCGACCAAAAACACAACCATCGGCAGGAAAGGTTATGGCCTCCATATTTTGGGATGCGCATGGGATATTTTTCATCAATTATCCCGGGAAAAGTAAAACCATCAATAGAAAATATTACATGGTATTATTCGTAATTTTGAAGGGCGAGATCCCAACAAAGGCTCCAAATGAACAAAAAAAAGTGTTGTTTTACCAAGGCAATGCACCGTGTCACAAATCGTTGGCAACGATGGTTAAATTACATGAATTACACTTCGAATTGCTTCCTCATCCAACGTATTCTTCAGATCTGGCCGCCAGCGACTATTTTCTGTTCTCAGACCTCAAAAAGATGTTGGCTGGAAAGAAATTTTGCTCCAACGAAGAGGCAATTGCCGAAACTGAATGATATTTTGAAGGCAAGGAGAAATCATTCTATAAAAAAGTGTAGACATGTTAGAAGTGCGTTGGAATGGTTGTATTGCTTTCAAGGAGAATATATTGATGAATAAAGTCAAAATTTGCAAAAAAAAGTTTATTTAATTTGTCAGAACAGGGACTTATTAACCGATGTGTTACTTCGGACATATCACCCTATCCACCAACAGGATTGCGATTGGAACATGTGACAAGTTGTAATGTCATGCTCTAGTGCATAAAGTTCGACCACTAGGCACGTTGAGCCAATGAGGGCACACGCGACTTTAAAAAAGAAGAAAGACAACATAGAAGAATAACCTTTGCAAGTTACTAGCTGGAAATCACATATAACGACCCGACGTTTCTGTTTGTTATTGTATATATTTTTGTTTATTTTCCAGTAACCATGTCCATCTTAATTACTGCATATGTCTTCTTATTTAAATCCGATTAGAGATTAAACCAGAAAATGTCCAAAATAGCAAATGTGAATAATCCATCTCAATTATTATGACTAATTTTGACGTATATTATAAATTTACTGTTATTACTATTATTACTAAAAAGCAAAGGCATTTTGCATATATTTGAAAATAAGTGCTTTCTATCGGTTCCATGATGAACGAACTCTGTATAATACACTTTGTATACAAACAACAGAAATATTCCGACTGACACACAAATATGAACATCTTAAGAAAAAATATTAGATATTAAAAATGTAACCAATGTATTAGCCAGGACTAATTAATAGAGAGCAGACTTCTGCCCGAGCAGTCGGGCAAGGTCACTGTTCATCAGTGTGTATAGTCAGAGTCGTATACTTGAGATATTCAATTAAACATTTCTTTCACTACTTTTTTAATTACACACGTGTCGACTATGAGTAATTTTCATAGTCCCGAAGTGTGGGTATGAGTAATTTTTCAAAATTAGGTTCTATAAGATTTGTTCGTTTATGATTTAAAATGTCGCGGAGCCGTAAAAAATGTCAACATCACAACTTGTAACTGGAACGTAACTGAAATGTTCATACATGTCGTCTTCTTGTTTTTGAAGTACTCCACCAATATCTTTTACTTGCGAATATCTCGGATTTTTTTACACAGTTGCTTCTAAATACTTGCTTAGTTTTACATCAACATTGGTAGGAACTGTTTTCAGCTTTTCTGAAGTTGTTTTAAACAAATGAGAGGATTCAACAAGTGACCAATTGGAAGATGCCAATTTTTTAATTACGAGTGGAAGGCGTAATTATAATTTTATTTTAATGCATTTTTTTACACTTTGAGCATCATGGTTTAAACAAGTAATATTTTTCGCCAAATCAAAATTACTTTTATAATACGCCACTGCTAAAGGTCAGGTATTCCATCTAGTAATAAGCGGTTGGGGAGATAATGGGACATTTGGGCAAATTTCTTTAAAACCATTAATGCGATCAGGTAACATGAGAACATTTTTTACTTCACTAATCAAGTTATCAATATTTGGGTAATATTCTCGTATCACTTCACATATCCTGTGGAAACCATATAAATGCTGTCCAGCTTTTCGCATATATGCCGCATTATCTGTCAACAACAAAAGGACATTTTCACGAATATTATTTCTGGAGACAATTACATGAGGCTTTCGTTTGCTGCCTGAGTTATAGTTTCATTATTAGTCTGGGGAGAAATTTACTGCTGATTAAATATAGATCCTTCAACGTTAGAGGGATTTAAAGAATCCATTATGATATTTGCTACATATCTTCTTTTTGCATCAGTGTTTTTATCGATGCTAAACCATAATTTTTTCTCTTTCAGATCTTCTCATACGTGTATCGTGTTTTGTGTACAAGTATTGGTTCGTCTAGTACTGACCTCTTATTACAATATATTTTTCTAAAAAGGATTTTACTGAACTTATGTTTAATTTCTAAAGTAGAATGTCAGCTGCAATAAATATTTTGCATAAATCTATATAAAATTCTGCTGTGGTTACATCAGGTTCTAGATATAAAAATTGAAAATAGTTACCTAATGCTAAAAAAAAATTAAGATAAAGCATATCTATAGATATTGATGGTACCGGAACAGATGCATTTCTTGTTAAACGGTTGGCACCATTTACATGTCGTTAATCAAAATAAACGCGGAAAAAACGCAATTCATTATTTTCAGTAAAAAAATAAAAATAGACTAACAGATGACCCTGACATTGTCGGGCGTACAGAAACTAATTAGGTCAGGTACCTGGTCCAATATAATATTTTTTTATGCAAACAAATTGAGCATTACACAAAGTACACAATAACATATCGGTTAATAAGTCCCCGGTCTGACAAATAAAACACTTTTTTTTTTGCAAATTTTATTTTATTACTTTATTGCAGTCATGTTCCAATCATACGTTCCAGAAAATTCATGTGGCATTTTCAATCCATCGCAAAAGGCAAGACATATTTTCCTCCTTCATATATGTTCGCGCAAATTTTTTTATAACCATTTGAATAGTCATAGTCAGATGAATAGTTGTGCGAGTCAAATTCAATATTTTCGCGATGATTCTGTTCATCTTCAATCGAGTCTCGGTCTTCTGAGAATATCTTAAAGCGTGTGAAAACCTAAGACCTTGACAAAACACTGTTTCCATAGGCCTGTTTAAGTTTTGCAAAAGTTTCCTTCATACTGTGGCCAAGTCTGAAGCAAACCTTGATAGCGCCCCGTTGCTCGAAATTGTTTTCAATCATTTTCAGAACACACTAAAAAAATGCGGTTCGCGAAAAAGTTGCTACGCACCAAGTGATTGTAGGAAGTACAAACTCGTACTAAAGACATCAGATGTTTGCATGTTTCTGTTCCATAAAGAAAGCCAACAGTGTTGCCATATCAAATGATGCGCCACTAGTCGCATTACTATATTTATTTACACGCCTCTTACTTCTGTGCTTTTTTAGATTACCCGTATATAGTAAGATAAAAACCTTTAATTAATATACTAATATTTATTCTTTTTTATTTCAGATAAATTGATCGGTAAGTAATTGAAAGCCCTAAAAGTTATTGCGTTTTTATTTGGTAAGTAACATCTTTTTAATATATTGGGTTGATACATTAGGTCGTTCGGAATTTTCTAGTATAATAAAAAATAATTTATTTAATGAACAAAATAAATTCTAATAACCTCTTGTCATCTTTCTACCATCTTTATGCAGCATTCATAAAAAAGTTCTTTCTCCCTTAATTCTTATAATACGAGTATTATTCTGCCAAAGGCCGTGGTTAAGCCTACAAAACATAAATTAACTGGAAGGTTATTTTCCTGTGTTTGCTGAATTCTCATCGACTTGGTGTGACTCCCTCAGCTTAACAAGCTGGAAACCATAAACCGATTCCTCCTTCGTGACGTTGGAGTTCGGCTCGGAGCCTGGGGATAAGTTTCATTATAACCCAGTATGCCGTTGACATTAAGACAAAAATTTTCGAAATATGTGACAGGTTTGCTACAATATAGCCCGTTGTCCCACTTTTATGACATTTCTATTTAGTTCGCGATTGGTTAAACTTTTGGAGAATCTATGGCTCACCAATGCCTCTGCGGAAATTACAAAAGGTTCGATGTTGACTTTTTCAAGTTGCCAAATGATCTTCAATTCATAAGAAAGATTCTCATACTTAGAAACATTTTCCTTCTCCGTTTTATGAATATTGTGAGACAGTGATATGGCAACGTCAATAATTGTTCCCCGCTTTTCTTTTTTATTTATTAAGACTATGTCTGGTTTATTGTAGTCGACAGCCCTATCAGTTATTATCGGTCTATCCCAGTAGAGCAGCATATCGTCAGACTCCAGAACTGCTTGAGGACTGTATTTATAATACGCCGGAGTAGATGTTGCTAAAATGCCATGAATAAGTGCTAGTTTTTGGTGGAGTATCATTAGCTAGCTTATGATACTCCACCTTAGCTAGATTAGCTAGATTATGCCTTCCTAAATATGCGTTTTCTGCTAAAGTAGGACATCCACCAATTATGTGCTCAACAGTCTCCCCTATTTTGCCACACTTTCGACATACATTTTTAGTGTTTTCTTTAAGGATATATTTCTGGTAATTATTGGTTTTGATGACTTTATCCTGGATAGCTATAACAAAACCCTCAGTTTTCGGATATAGTTGATTCTCGTCTAACCAAAGCAGACTTTCTTAGCAATATTATTTCCATTTAACAATTCTACATATCTACTATGAATTGATTTATATTCCCAGAGATTTATGTTGTTTTGTATTGTCCCTGTTTCGATAGTGTACTTTGCATATCTCAGTTTTAGTGGTGTATAATTGTGATCAAACTAAGTTGGGAGCCTCATAAGTTTATCTTCCGACACAATTCTTTAATGTTAATAAACCCTCTACCTCCATATTTTCGAGGAATGTATAATCTTAACACAGAAGAATTGGGATGCAAATAACGGAATTTTGTTAAAAGTCGTCTAGTCATGCGGTCTAGCTCTTTTTCTAGTTCTGTGTTTGACCACTTGACCACTCCAAATGAATATGTTAACACCGGTACTGTCCATGTGTTGATTGCCTTACATATATTTCCCCCTGAGAGTTTTGTATTAAGAAGCCTTGTTATTCTTTTCTTGTATTTATATTGGAACTCATGTTTGAGTGCCGTATGGCTTAGCATTTGATTTTGTGCTATTCCCAGATACTGATGGATATCATCCAGTTTCAATGAGTGAATCTGACAAAATGATACCTAATTTTGTTTAACTTGCCCTTTTTGTATATTGACAATAGAACATTCTATCCCAAATGACATCTTAATGTCATTACTGAATATTTTGACGGTTTTAATAAGCGATTGGAGTTTGCTCCGGGACTCTGCGTACTGTTTTAGGTCATCCATATATCACAAATGTGATAACATTCTTCTGTTTGTTTACTGGAACCTAAACCAGCTTACAGACTGATTGAGAATCGTGGACATAGGATTTAGAGCCAGACAAAACCATATTGGTGACAAAGAGTCTCCCTGGAAAATTCCGTTCTCAACGTTGACTCTTCCAGCATTTTCTCCCGATATCCCTATATTCGTCTTCCAAGACTTCATTAAGTGGGTAAGCATTGCTCTGATTTTAGGGCAGATTTTGTAAATTTCCAAAACTTTCCGGTCACTTTTTTTAGATTGTTGGTCTTTCAAGTATTTTATCATTATATCTGCCTTGCCGCGCAAAGCTTCTATTTTTTTCCAATCTTCTCTTCCCCTGAGGGGTTTGCTTAAAACTGCGTGTAATATATATCAGAATTTCTTTTAAGGAACTCCCTCAATACTAAATTCATTTCTTTGGCTTTATGAATATTTTTTTACACCGGAATAACAGGTCTATTGAGGGGATCAGTTCCTTCATAAAGTGCCATATTACTGAAATTTTTTTCTCTGATATCTTTTAATGTATCCAAATTGTAATTATGGCTTTTATCTTGCTCTGTTGTTGGTGTTGCTTCTGATGTTTTCCCGGATAGTTTCAAGAACCTCAACCGCTTCTGTCCCTAATAGTATTGTTTAATGTATGGCTTTAGCCACTTCTCTCTTTATCTCATCACTTTCCGAGGTGGTTAGATAACCTTTCTTGATTATAACGTTTTTTCTGTCTGTTATGTTTTGTTCAGTGATATCTAGTTCTGGGTGTCCCCTTATAAATTCCTTATAAAGGGATGATCTCCACTCTGGAAATGGATCATCGCTGCAGTGATTAAAGTAATAAAATACAGATAATGCGTCCATGTTTAATTCTTTTGAGCATTTTATATCGCTCGCGAGCTGTAATTTTCATGATACGAATATTATTCCGTCAAAGGCCCTGGTTAAGCCTACAAAATATATATAAAGTGGATGGTTATTTTCCTGTGTTTGCTGTATTATTGTTATTTGAATATCAGTGTGGTTATATTTGATGTTCGTCCTATCGGCACATTTTCTTCTTTAATTACTTAACTAAATACTTTTATTGCGCGTCCTTGACGGTGTATACATTATTTACCCATTCGTGACCACGTCGGCACCTGGTGCCTTTCTGTTTTCTTTATATCATGTGTGTGTTCCTTTCATTTATGGTTTTTATTGTATCAAATTCTCGCTTTCATTGTAAAATGTGTGTATTTCTAGGTATTCTTTTACTGGTTCCTGGATCGATCTTAGTAATGTCCACACTCTCTTTTGGCTGCCATAGAAGTCGTATTCAATGTTTTGAAAATGCTCTTTTATTCTTGAGGCTCTGTTTCTTATTGTTTCTTCCAGTTTTCGCATTCTTTCATTGATTTGTTGCTTCTGTACTTCAGATATACCTCTTTTTTTTTTCTTTATACAATGTTTTTTCTTCAGCAAATCAATTTCTTTCTGATAAATCATGGATTATGTGATCTTGTAATATTAAGGTAAAGAAACAGGTTTTTAGTTATGGACACCGCAGCATCTTAGGTAATTGAGCCACTGGACCTACGGTTTAACATGAGCCTCTAACAACAGCAAACAGTAACCGATTAACATTGGTTAGCAACTCTATCGGAATATCAGCCCTTGACTTGTACTTAACATTTAATCTTTAGTGAAGATATTTAAGAATTAGCGACTGACCACCAAATAAGACCTCTCAAAACGTATCCGGCTTAATCCAATCTGGTTACTGGGATGTCTGAGGGTCGAGTCCTTGTTGGATTTTATATTCTCGCATAGAAAAAATTACAAACATTTAAACAAAATATAAACATACGCACGTCGTTGTCGGAAATGGAAGTCGTATATAATTCCTAACGATCCTACAACATATCTAAGAGATATATATGTCTAAGAGAAGAAAACGCGTTCTGTCATCAATAATTCTAATCTTCCTTCAGATGAAAAAAAGAGTTTAATACAATTATTCCCATTTTTCATTGAGCTTCTTCAAAGGCACGGTATATCTGAAAGTGACATTCTTGTTAGTTTCGATATTGTCTCGTTATTTACAAATATCCCCCTTCCAAAAACTCTAGACATTCTAAAAAACAAACACCACACATCAACGGATATTCTTAGTATTATTAAACATTGCATGTCCAATATATATTTCATCTTCAAAAATAAATTATTTAAGCAAGTTTGTGGAGCTACTATGGGCTCCCCTCTTTGTCGGTCATAGCCAATATTTTTATGGAACACTTTGAAACTCAAGCCATTAACACCAGTGCGTTGAAACCTACTTGCTGCTTCCAATATGTAGATAACACCTTCGTTATTTGGCCATACGGACCACAAGCTTTAAATATGTTCCTTTCGCATTTGAACAGTATACATCCCCAGGCCCAATTTACAATGAAGACTGAAAACAATTCTGCACTCTCTTTTCTTGACGTTCTAATATAAAAAAAGCCAGTCCAATAGGATTTTCCTGTTCAGTCTATCGTAAACCCACCTACACAAATCGTTATGTAAATGCGAACTCACATCATCATCCATCGCAATTAAATTCGGTAGTGATAACTTTAGTCCACCTTCCGTTTCGCCCCACTCCTCAACCGAGCGCACCACCCACAATCTCACCTATTAATACAGAGGTCGCGCCGTCCACGTTCTTTTCTAGTTGTGAACTCTGGGGAGCAGACAGATTGAGTCCCGGAGTAAATCAACTAGATTCTCTTGAAAATGACTTCAAAGTGGAAGTCGAAACGTCGAGATTTTAGAAATCTAAAACGCGGTTCTACCTTAGAACCTAATAATTCTAATATTACCGACCGCGGAAGCCTTTCCGAATATACATATATATATATATATATATATATATATATATATATATATATATATATATATATATATATATATATATATATATATATATCTGTTAGATATTTATCTAGTAAAATGTTAAAATGTGGCGATATTTTAGAAACCGTTAGAAAAAAGAAAAAGTGTTTATTATTTCAAGAGGAATCCAGAAATATAAAAAGTAGGGGTTTCCATTGAAAAAATTTAAGATGACATATATCCAGCTTTTCTGAGGCACCCTGTATAACTAAAATATAATTAAAATGTTCCTCCTTAAAACAAAAGTGGACGTTTCATATGAGAATAATTAGTTCTACCTGAAATTGAACTGTGTTGGCTACTTTTGAATCGAAATATATATATATATATATATATATATATATATATATATATATATATATATATATATATATATATATATATATATATATATAGTCACAATTGTTCTACGAAAGTTAATCGAAATTGCATTTTCGTGAATATAGTAAAATTTCTATTGAAGGAAAAGGAAAGGATTTACGGTTAGAGGCGCATCAGCATCTAAGGATATTTAGCGACTGGACCTACAGCTTAACATGGGTTCCGAACCTCGGTTATCAGCTACCGACAAACCCAGACCAGCACCCCCTCAGGCTATCAACCCTTGATTATGTGCCTACCCATAAGTCTATCAGGAAGCCTACCGACTGGCGAGTGACCAACGTAGAACACTTCTCCGAAGGCATCCGGCTTTACCCAGCGTTTAACTGGCGTGACTGAGGGGTAACTCGTTGTCGGATTTTACACTCTTGCCTAGAAATAATCAAAAACATTTAGGATATGTGTGGATATGTGTGACCGTGTGTGTATATGTGAGTGTATATAAGTGTGTGTGTGTAGGGTAGACAGTAAGCCGGACAGAAGAATTAAAGAGAAACACCCATCCCAGCGCTGGAATCGAACCAGCTACCTTTGGATTGCCAGGCAGGCGACTAACCCACCAGACCACCGCGGCCGGCTAAAATTTCTGTGAATTTCCAAAAAAATTTATACTTATTTTTCCTGAATACCTTCAATATTTATCTTTATACCAGAAGATTTCTCTGTTAGAAAACCTTTTATTCACTAGCGGAATTTTATTAGTTTGAAAAACAACGGTAATGTAATAATATTGATTATTTATGCTCTATCTCTGTAAGAAACAAGTTTTTTAAATTTATTTTGTTGTATGCACTATTGTCTACTCTTTTCTTGTTGACATTCTTTCGACGTCCATTTGGACTTATTGTAGTGGACAGAGGAAATAAATAAAGATTAATTTCTAATTTCGATAAAATTTGGCTTTCGTCAGGGCACTGTTGTTGGACCTATTCCATATTTGTTGTATACTGCCGATTTTTTTGTAACACCATACACACAGCAACGTGCGCAGATGATACGGTCATCCTGAAGGCTAATCTAATACTAATAAGAGAATAACTTTTGAGAAATTCCAACAAGCTTTAATATATATTGAAACATGGCTGAAAATTGGCGAATTAAAACTAATAAGTCGAAATCTATACATATTACTTTCATTCCAAGAAAAGAAACATGTCTCGGAATGACCTTTAACAAACAACTATTCTCCAATCCGACACTGTAAAATACTTGGGAATATATTTAGATCAACGACTGAATTGAAAACCTCACATATTTACTGAAAGAAAACATTTGTGACTCGAATCATCGAAGCTTCAGTAGCCGGTCAGCTCCAGGTCAAAATTATTCATAGAAAATAACCTAACAATATACAGAGTAATACTTTAACCATTGTTGATCTACGGTATTCTTTGGAGTTACAGCATCGCATTCAAATATCGAAATATTGTAGCGATTCTAAACAAAGACCCTAAGAACAATTGTAGATGCTTCGTGCTACATTAGTAACGAAAACTTACATAGTGATCCAAACATTTCGTTAGAATCATAAGTGGCAAAGTGCACAAGTGAGAAATTTCTTATACAACTTAATACTCATATGAATAGATTAGTTGATGTACTGTTTGAAACAGACCCATGTTACCCACATATTAAAAGTAAGTACTAGACTGTAAAGCTGTGCAACTTCAAATCCTATTGTTAAAATGGACTTTAGAGTTATAACTCAATTGCTAGTGCTTTAATGTAATTAACTTCAAACTAGCGCTATATTTAACTATTACTTACTACTGTAATTTTTTACTAAAGCAAAATTTAATATTTGATGATTGCGGGATTGGAAATTTATAGGAGTTAAAATAATAACAAAATATTAATTTACTTATTTATAATATTATATATCATAAGCAAAATTTGAAAGAATCCTTAAAAGGAAAATGTAACATGAATAAAGTGGTTTTCTATAGGAAAAATATAATTTCATGGTTAAAGTGATGTATCAATATATATTCTCTATTATTAGCGATATAATAGCTACATTTTGAATAAGATGTAATGTTAGAAAACCATTATTACTTTCCTGTACAATGTTATGTATATATACGCATCTGATCTGATACCGAACTATACCATTCCATAGTATACTCTCGAAAATAATACATCTATGTTCCTCGATAACGAGCAGCAGGTTTTCTCAATTTTAATGGCAAAATGGCGAGCGTATAGAATTACATGGAATTACGCTTTCAATGGAAAATTCGCATCGTTACCTGGAGCAGCGATGTAGCTTTATTGTAGCGAATAACAATGTGCGATTGTTAACTAGCCGGAGGAAGCGGCTATCCGGGTTGCATCGCATGTAACACAATTGCTAAAGAGGTTTTGGAGAAAACAGGATCTTATTATGGAGAAAGGAGGTCAGCATCGATATATTTTGATTTCGTTGTTGTATTTTTCATGAGGAACGGATAAATAATTATGATCGTGAAAAAGTGGACGGAAACAAATCGAGAAACTTGTTTTTCTGAAAGTTATTGTTGGATGATATTCCATATTCAGATTAAGAGTATTCAGATATGAGTGCGAATACTTAAAACAAATTCGGTATTTTGAAATAGTCTTTCATTATATGATATCTTACTAATATTATAAATGTGAAAGTATGTTTGTCTTTTAATCACGCTCGAACGGATGGAAGGATTCTAATGAAATTTATCATAGAAGTCGATTATGTTGTGTCGATTATATTTATTATAGATGTTGATTATGTGAAGAGTCTAACTGAGGGGACTCTTCACTCGAAGCGGACAAGACTTGAAAGTACCAAATGAGATTTTGCCAAACGTCGTGACTCTTGAGCGTGAAACGGTGTGACTTCTAAGCGGGGTTGTGGGGGACGTAAAAGAAAATATACGCTCGTTTTTGAAATTCAAGTACTACCGACTTGAAATTTGGCAGGAATATTATTCATGCGTCGTATACGCAATATATAATATGTTTATACCTAATTGAGTAAAACGTTACCACAATGAAAACTATAGCTCGTACAAAATAAAAACAGTTGCACGTCATAAAGCACGTGATCAACATTTTGACTGCCCTGTTGCCAGACCTTACTTTCAACCTTACTTTAGCGAATTATTTTTACAATTTAAACTTTAATAACAATTAAAAAAATCACCTCTAAATTAAATGCAAATTACAAAGTAACTAACAAAATAATAATACATGTTAAAAGTCTTGCAAGTATCGTACATTTAGTACCTCTAGTCAGATTCAGCACAAAATGCTTCATTCAACAACCATCGACAACATTTTTTAATATTTAAGTACTAATCAGAAAACACAATGAAATATCTGCTTATGTGCTTCTTTTCTACTTATGCGCTCTGTTGTATCATTTCGTTATTTCATTTTCTGTAGGCTTGATTCTTCCATATCTCAGGAGTAATAGTGTGAAGTGCCTCACGCCACATGCTTATGCAGTCTTGCTGTGTATTATCATTTCTATCCATGTGTTTATTATAGTAATTTTTTAAAATTTCTCATATAACTTCAGTTGGATTGAAAGTGCAGTGGTATGGGGGAATATGTAAAACTTTTCGCCTATATTGTTCTGCTAAGTTGTCTACTAAATATTTCCGTGCTGGTTTATTTCTGAAAACTATCCACCTACGAAATATATCAAGTATGAGTATGAGTATTATTCATAAAAATTAAAGATGCCTCACTTAAGTTTTTTAATAATTGATTTTCAAACTATTTCAAGACATTTTTCTTTTCAAGACTCTTTTTCTGATTCATTTAACCATGGTATTCAATAACCTTATTTTTTGACGAAAATATAGTCTTAAATAAAAATTATTATTATTTTGCCATGAATGACTTACAGTACCATTTTGAAAAATCCAAATTTCATCTAAGAAGATAAATTTGTACAAGACTTTTCTAATTCGTATATTGGAATCTTCGGTGCAAACACTAAACTCGAAGAGATTTACCACTAAACAGCTAAGGTATTCAAAGTTACATGCTGTCCTGAAAATGGAAATTAAACTTTGATTGCCTACGTATAAACTACATATGGGTTTAAGAACAGTCTTTTCTATAATTCTTAGGTTACAAATACTTACTGTGTTCATACATGATATAAATGGTATCACAAATAGAACTTGTATCTAAAGCTGCAGTATTGATAATCCTTTTACTAAAACTACGCTTTCTAGGCGATTTTAACACTTTTTTTCACTTTTTGTGAAATAGTACTAACAGTGGACATACTCCTTAAGGCTGCTGCAACACGCTAAAAAAATATTCTAGTTTCTTTAATATGTATGTACTTCAACTAAACATATCCAATTAACTTACCATACCTATCTACCAGCCGCAAAGGGTAATAATAAATTATTATTGTCTCGGTCTTGTTCAAAATAATGTATCAGAGATGCTACAAACATTTGACAACGACTATTTAAATGATTTATTATTTTACAGGCGCGTCTCTGACAATTATAACACTGTGGTAGTTCTTAAAATAACTGTTTTCGATCGTAAGGTATAAATTAAAGCAAACATTCAGATACAAATGCGATAACCCCCAAACGAATCCATCTCTAAATTTGAAATTTATTGAATACATTCCATTTGATTATTTTGTTAGTTAATTTATGCAGTGTTATTTATGTTGTTCTTCAATAGCGTCATCGATGACGTACAACTGCTTTAGTTTTGTACAGGATATTTATATATATACAAATATATGTATATATATATACATATATATATATATATATATATATATATATATATATATATATATATATATATATATATATATATATATATATATATATATATATATCGAAGATATCATATATATATATATATATATATATATATATATATATATAGTGTTAGATTTTCTTGGACTTCGTCCACTGAGATAGCAGTAGCTGGGTGTCATCACACACCCAACCGTTGGGTTCCACAATCTCATGTGGAACACACAACAACCTGCCTCTCCGCCTAAACGAACATTTTTGTTTGTTGCTTGACCGGGACGGAGCCCAATCTATCTCTTGAACTGGATGACATATGTTTCGTCTCTCGAGGTTCAGACTCATCAGGGCGTCGACATATACCATACCCTCAAGAATAGGGAGGCCCTGTCCACAGCCAACAAATCATGTTTTCGCCGACTTCCCGACGGATGGCTTATATATGTAGTGTTAGATTTTCTTGGACTTCGTCCAATGGGACAGCAGTAGCTGAGTGTCATCACACACCCAACCATTGGGTTCCACAATCTCATGTGGAACACACAACAATCTGCGTCTCCGCCTAAATGAACATTTTTGTTGGTTGCTTGACCGGGAAGAAGCCGCATATGTCCCTTGAACTGGATGGCATATGTTTCGTCTCTCGAGGTTCAGACTCATCAGGGCATCGACATATACCATATCATCAAGAATAGGGAGGCCCTGTCCGCAGCCAACAACCCATGTTTTCGCCAAAAAAAAAAACAACAAAAAAAAAATATATATATATATATATATATATATATATATATATATATATATATATATATATATATATATGTATATATATATATATATATATATATATATATATATATATATATATATATATATATATATATATATATATATATATATATATATGTATATATATATATATGTATATATATATATATATATATATATATATATATATATATATATATATATATATATATATATATATATATATATATATACATATACATATATAGAAACACACACACATTTACCATTCAATTTATTTAATTCTATTGTACTAAAGATAGGGCTAACTCAAAAATGTTCGCCCTTATTGACTGCCGTCCTATAAATTGTTTTTGCTTCATCAGTTATTCATTGCCCCCAATGCTTTGAAAATATCGGCCCGATGTGACAAAACAACCAAACCTAAATCACTTCAAAAATCTAACGGATTTGGCAATTCATTCGTTAAATCCCTTAGACCCACTCTAAAGATTTGTGCATGTTAAATAAGGGGAGGAACCCCAAAATTCCCATGTAGGGCGCTTATTTCCATGTGAGCGTAAGTACTTATCAATATGTATCAAAGGAAACTTTGGTTATGTCAGAACACCAGTGAAATCCGTAACTTATATAGAGATGACTGCACATATAGCTTTTTCAAATTATTTTATTTTTGTGTGACCATGACGCTACTGAAGAGTTCGGATAATATAACATAAATATAGAAATATAATATAAATATAATAATAAAACTGTTATTATTTTAAATGTTATTTAAGAATTCTAATTTAAAAATAAGCTGTTCATTAAATATATTATATTTATAAACAGAATTTGCGGTTTATGAATTATTATGAATTTGCATATATATATATATATATATATATATATATATATATATATATATATATATATATATATATATATATATATATATTTATATAATTGTTTATTCTCGACCGTGCAAATAAATAGAGGAGTAGAATCTCGGGAATGCGGTATGTTCTTATGAATTAATACGAAGATATCATTCTTTGATTACCCTCAATATATTTCGTCAGATTTTTTCTAACTTCTTCATGAGGAATAATAGCTATAATAATGTCATATATTATAAATAACCTTACACAATAAATATACAAAGACGAACTTACAATGTTTAAAATTCAGTCAAAATGTTAAAATATATATAATAAAACAAACAGAAAATATAGAACAACACTAACACGTAGGAACAGTTTCCTTAGAAATGTATATGTATATATATATATATATATATATATATATATATATATATATATATATATATATATATATATATATATATATATATATATGAGCATTTTTGTTGGTTGATGACTGGAAACGAGCCCCACCCATCCCTTTAACTGGAGGGCATATGTTTCGTCTCTTGATGTTTTCGCCGACTTCCCGTCGGATGGCGTATATATGCAATGTCAGATTTCTTTGGACTGCGTCCAATATTGGTTGGCTGGCAAAAATATTGGTTGTTGGCTGTTGATAGGGTCTCCCTATTCTTGATGGGGGAGCATGTGTAGGTACCCTGAAGAGTCTAAACATCAAGAGACGAAACATATGCCTTCCAGTTGAAGGGATGGGTGGGGCTCGTCTCCAGTCATGAACCAACAAAAATGCTCATTAAGGCGGAGACGCAGGTTGTTGTGGGTTCCATATGAGATTGTGGAATCCAACGTTTGGGTGTATGATGGCACTCAACTATTGTTGTCTTATGTTATGTATGCAATGTCTAATATATGCAATAGATAATTTCTAAAAGAATTTTAAAAAAACTGAATGACGCACAACCAAGAGAACAAGCAGGATTCAGAAGTTGATTCAGTACAATGGATCACATCCAGGTTGTACAGCAGTGCTTGGCTTTTATCGACTACGAAAAAGCATTTGATTCCATCTCAAAGCATGCGATAATGGATGCACTGCTTAGCCAAGGTGTAGAGAAAGCCTAGGTAAACCTTTTAGAATCGATATATGATGGAGCTACTGCCACAATTCACCTTGATGATCTTGAAGCGGGAATTAATGTAGAACGAGGTGTACAGCAGGTTGACGCAATATCTTGAAGAAGTGTTCCGTAAACTGGATTGGAAACACGATGGTGTAACGATCAATGATGAAAACTTAAACCATCTTAGATTTGCAGATGATATTGTTCTCATTTCACAAGACCCAGAGGAGGTGCAAAGACGCACACAAGAACTGCAAAGGGAACCATTTGGCTTGAAAATAAACCTGAAAAAGAGTCAGTTTATTTTCAATAACTTCGCTCAGGACAGAAGAATTTCAGTTTAGGAAGGGATTTGGAGATTGTGGACAGCTTTATATATATCTTGGGCAGATATTTCAAGGAGGATTTCAATGGAGGGGAATACCGCCCGGGAGGTGGAACGGCGTGTTAAATGTGGCTGGCAGGCATTTGGTAGGCTCAACATAGTGTTTAAGAGCGGACTCCTACTTTGCCTGAAAAGAAAAGTCTTCGATCAGTGCGTTCTATCCGTTATGACATACGGAAGTAAAACCTGGACACTCACATCGCAATGAATTCAAAAATATGCTGAATAGGCCTTCATCCTCCGGTGGATAGATCACGGGTTGATGATGATAATGATGACAACGACGACGACGATGATGATGATGATAATGATGATGATATGTACATATAGACAATATACAGTTTTACAGTATATGTCAGAGAGAATTCAAAAACTTCGGGTGGCACAGAGGGGAATGGAAAGATGTATGCTCGGCATTACAAGACGAGATAGAAAGTCCTGCGCATGGATCAGGGAACAAACAAAAGTCCGTGACATCATTGGAAGAACAAAGCAATTGAAATGGAGATGGGCAGGCCATATAGCGAGACGATGGACTAGGGCAATCCTGGAGTGGATACCGCTTGATCGCAAACGTCCGCGAAGAAGACCGAAAGCACGATGGATTGATGACATCGTTAAGTATATTGGACCCAAGTGGCAGAGGTAAGCCCATGACCGTGAAAGTTGGAAGCATGCTGAAGAGGCTTTCATCCTGCAGTGGATCGATACAGGCTGATGATGATGATAATATATATATATATATATATATATATATATATATATATATATATATATATATATATATATATATACCGCAGTGAGGGAATTGTCGCAATTTTACGATCCACTCCCATTAATATAAATTTAGAAAAAAAACTAAAGCAATTAAAGTTATAGAAACTTTTCATCTCGATTTGTAAGACTTTAATACACAAATTTCTAAATCCGTTTAGAATTAATTATAGTTTAAAAAAAAACTAAAAAACACGCTTGAAAAATAATTTTTAGTATAAGAATAAAGCAATAAAGGAGAAAATGAATGTGTCATTGTGAAAAAAGCATGGGGTGCTCGATGTCAGTTATTATAAATATTCCATCAGTAGCGTTTCTATAAGTAGAGTTAGTGTGAAAATATGGTACAAACCCCACGCTTTTTTACAATGACAAATTAATTTTCTCGTTCGTCACTTCACTCTTATACTAAAAATAATTTTTAGTTTTTTTAACTATAATTTATTTTTATTTTTATCTGCTATAAAAGCGTGTTTTTTTAGTTTTTTAAACTATTATTATATATTTTTCGTCACTACCTACCCGTGGCGGGAATGGGTAATTTGCACGCCTACTATCTTCCTTTGGCGTTGTAACCGTATTGTGATGATTCTAGTCAGGATAATGGGACGAATTTATTAAATTACTGTATTGTCATCGGTTCTTGATAAGTGTGCAAAGTTTCAATTCAATCTAACGTTTTGAAATGGGTGAAAAGGACGTTCAAAGATTCCGTTACATAGATAGATGCAAGTGAAGCTAATAAAAGCGTGTTAAAAATAGTGATTAATTTTTCTGAAATTGTCATTAAAAAAAAAGTGGAGATTTTCTCAGCGCGACGGACGAATGGTTATTATATTGTTATTCAATATTGTTCAGGATTTTCTTATAATTTAGGCTTCATGTAACATTTCTTTCAATTAAAAAAATCTTTATTTTTAGTTCGCTTTTCATAGAGATTTGCTAAATAATTGTGTTTTTGGAAAGATTGTGACATGTGTAGTTTAAACTATACAGCAGTGTATCGATACAGCAATGTTAATTTTGAAAAGAAATCCTATTTTCTCGTGGACAAAGCCGGCGTTCAAATTATTTCTGTCTCATCAATTATTCATTATCCTTAATTCCTTTACGATATCTGGCCGACAGGTTCAAACAAGTGAATTTAAGCATTCCCAAAAATCTAAATTTAGCAATCCATTCGATAAATCCCTTGAGTGTAAGGGGAGGAACCCCAAAATTCATATGTGGGTCGCGCAGCTAAGGGTGTATAAGTGTAAAATCATTTCCATGCTTATCAAAGGAAATTTACAGAGTATTGGCCAAAGCGTGAAAGAGTTTGACGAATATTAATAAGGGGAAGATGCTAACAGAATTATTGAAAATTCACTATATTATGTATATATATATATATATATATATATATATATATATATATATATATATATATATATATATATATATATATATATATATATATATATATATATATATATATATATATATATATATATATATATATATATATATATATATATATATATATATATATATATATATATATATATATATATATATATATATATATATATATTCGAAATATTCGAAAATCTGAGATAATTTTAAAACGGTTAGAGATATTAGGTCACGATGGATGAAGATATCAGGATGACAAATCCAAATTTGGTTCTAGTTTGAGACTAGTTCCTGGAAGGCGCTTGTTACCTTTTTTGCCATGAATTAACTCATATTTTTTTACCTTATAAAGCTGGAAATATTTTGACTGTAAAATAGAGAAGAGTCATAATTCCCACGTAAAGAGATATTCGTGTTCGAATATTCCATTGCACATCTTGTCGATGGCTGAAAAATCTACAATTCACAAAGTATGTCAGATAAGAATGCACTACCGGGATCCTGGAAACCATAAGATCTACAGATATGATCACGTTTTGAAATTTTAAAAATTCCGAATATTTCCGAAGATATGTGAGAAAAAACCGAATTTTCGCGATTTTGGATTTCATTCATTTCTGGTTCTATTTGAAGAGATATGGCAAAATAAATTTGACATTTTTTTGGGCCCTTTTTTTAAATTTGGCCACTTTTTTTCATTTGAAAGGTGGTATAATTAGATTTTTGATTAGACGTATCGGTTTTTCTCGACCATCATCAACTTTGTATTTTTAAATAATCGAAAAATTTTATTTTACGTTTAGTAAATTTTACATTTTAATACTTATTACACGTTTCCCACTAAGATTCAATCATCAATACAAATAAGCCTATTTAAAAAAATATGTTTATTGTTGTATTTAAAGTCTCGTTGGTTTTTAAAACATTTTCTTTGCTTTACATTAAACTTGATGAGATTTACCACTAAACACCAAATCACTTTTTTTGAACTGCTCGACGCACGTTTCGCTAACCATGTTAGCATCATCAGGAGATGATTTAATCATTCTTAATTATTTAAAAAAAATTTAAATAAAAATAAAAACAAATCTCTTCAACTTTAGTGTTTCATACCAAAGGTTCCAATAGAAGAATTGATTTACTTTACATTATTCGCATTAATATTAAATTTATTATTTTATTAATATTAAATTTATTAACAATTTATTAATTTATTACAGAAATAGAAGATAAGAACAAAATGTTATGAATGCATGAAGAATCCTGAAATTAGAGAAAGTTCTCTAAAAAATTCAACAAGTAATAGTTAATTTTTTATATATATATATATATATATATATATATATATATATATATATATATATATATATATATATATATATATATATATATATATATATATATAAAGAGATGGGAAAATATATAGCTAACGATGTTGCATACTTTACAACGATTTCTACATTTCTTCCAAATTAAACCTGTTTTATTTTTAAGAAAAAATTAAGAATTATTAACTGCCACGACTGGTAGTTTTTTACACCATAGGTTTCTTGAGAAGAATTGAACAGTTATCGGGTTTATTTACACAAAGTTCCGATACATTTCTTAAACACACTCATCTCTAAAAATCGAACGATTCTCAATTACCAGAAGGTGAAAATACCATAGAGCTAGCCAAAAATGTACAACTTTATACTTTATATTTTACAACCCTCTAAATTATTCCTAAAATAATAAATAGGAGGTTATAATGGGATTTTCCGTAATTAGGTGTAGGTTTAGAGTGAGTGCCAACTGAGACTTTTGCTTGGCGTATTGTTAATTAACATGATAAAATATACAAAATTCACCCATTTTGACCTGGGATACAATTTAGCTGTAGACCAACGTAATTTAGATAGAATAAAATTTATATATTGTTTTGAGATTTGTCCCAACAAAATTTAATAACTCATTATGTTTTTTAATTGTTTTTAAAACTATATTTCCAGTGGTGGAGGTTGAAGCCCGTAGCTGATTCATCGGATGGGAACCTCCCTTAATGCAAAGAAGCTCAACCAACGTTGTAGTTTCTTTTTAATACGGTGTATACAGGTGTAACTGTTAAATAACGAGACTGACGCTGTAAAACATTTTATTTTGATTTCATACATATTTACTTATTATCACTTTTTATATACACGCCTCCTCTATCCCTTCAACGCTCCATGTGAATCTTCCATTATTTGAAACAGTGCTGGAAGTCTTCTACTGTAAGCTTTCTCTTTCACCGCTTCAACGAACCCATGTATTGTTCCTTTTAATGCAGATTTTACCTTAGGAAACAGATATAAGTGGTCCTGTGCAAGATCCGGCGAATAAGGCGGATGGTCTAAGACTGGGATGCTGTAGTTGGCTAGAAACTTCTTGACAGACAATGCGAAATGACTCGGTGCATTGCCTTGTTGGAGAACTCATGATTTGTCCTTCCACAATTCGAGTCATTTTTTCCTTATTCTTTCACGGAGTTCAACAAGAACGTGAAGGTAGTAATGTGGATCAATAGTTTGACCTTCAGGGGCCCAGTGAAAGTACACAATAATTGAATTTTGATTTGCTCATTCGAGCTTTTTTGGCTTTTTGGGAATTTGTGCTCTTCCAGTGCATGGATTGGCATATGATTCTATTTCAGGATCATAAGTAAAAAACCACGATTCGTCACATGTTATTTTCCTTTCTAATAAGTTTGGGTCATTTTCAATGGCATTCAAAGTGTCAGTACACACATTTTTGCGATCTTCTTGTTGTTCAAACGTAAGAATTTTAGGCACCATTTTGGCACACACTTTTTGCATGTTAAAATTGTTATGTAAATTTTGCTGTATGCATTGTTTGTCAATTCTTACAGTTTCAGCAGTGGTTCGAATACTTAACCGGCGGTCAGATCGAACCAGACTTACGATTTTTTCGATATTGTCATCCGTTTTTGACGTGAAAGCGCGACCGGGTGTGGATCATCTTCAACGTCTTCTCGGCCATCTTGAAAACGCTTAAACCACTCAAAAATACGTGCACGCGAAGTTTCAGTAGCGGTTTTTCCAAGTTTCAAGTGAAATTCGTTACTCTATTGTTACACAACATTTTTCGGGCGAAACAAAAAAACAGCTCTAATGCGAACTAAGACTACCGTTATAGGGATTTTTTTACAGAAGCGAGAGGTACTCCATTCGAAAGAAAAGACTTCAGCTAAACAGCTGCTGTTTTCTGGCGTTTGTCGCATACTTGCATCTTCTGTAGCAGCGTCAGTCTCGTTATTTAATAGCCACACTTCGTAAATCACCACGTAAAGTACGTGCAAACGCTATTATAATTATTGTGTACATTTTTCGTTAATTTTCTAGTAACTTTTAATTCAAGGAACGTATTGAACTGAAATATCAAATTTATTTTTAGTAAAAATTTTAATTATTAAAATTCTTTTTCGTGCTTTTCAGCAAAAGTGTTAATGACATTATCAAAGGTCAAATTTCGGGCCATGAAATGTTCGATGGACAAAATAGCTAAGTTGCGTAATCTTTCTTGTCTCAAAACATTTCTTAAATAAGTTTTTATTAATTTTAATTTTGAAAATGATCGCTTGACACATGCCGTAGTCACAGGAATGGTTACAAATAACAGAAATGTAGTACACACTTCAGGACAGTTTGAAGAAATAAAATGGTTCTTTATGATTCATAAATCAGCAAGTTCATTAGAAAATGACTTTTCTATTTCGTGTCTACAAGTGGGTCGAAAACTGAGAATTTCCTTGGCAAACGAGACAGGTATTTACTTTATATTTAAGTCAACAAATTCTAAAGCCTTTTCCAATAAATCGGTATCATTTAAATTTTGCAACGTGGCAGGTCTCAGTTGATTAATGATGACGTCCAATACACGATAGAATACGTTCACTTTAAACAAGCTTTCGGGATCTTGGAGACGTTCATCCTCGCCAATTTCTTCAAAATGATGTTTCACCTTCTGACGAGTTTTAGGAAATTTGCGTTTGATAGACCATTTTTCTCCTACACTATTTGTTTGCGTTTTTAAATCTCCAAATTCATGTCGATACTTTGTAAGTTCTTCCAGACAAAGTTGCAAACGCTTTGAGACATTTGAAAGATGGACTGAAGTGCTTTAGAGGGCGCATGGAGGGTTTGTAAAATTTTGCAATGGAAAACCAGTAATATATAAAGTTGTAATTTTCGACCTTCTTCTTCAGTGAAATAGCTTCATTTTTCTCATTTGCTTTGGAATTTAGTAGAATAGTTTTTATTAGCGTTTTTTTGTACTTCAACAAACTGAACTTTTAAAGCAAAAATGGCATCGAATCGTTCTGCCCATCTAGTTGGATATAATGTTTTTAATGTTATCGAAGGTGAAGATTCTTTATTATATATAAAACTTGATAATATATTCCATGCTTTGATATTATGCCCAAAAAAATTATAAATTTGTACACTGGTTCAAAAAAATGTTTGCATTTCTATAACCTCTTTACTGTTACATTAACAAACAGATTTAAATTATGACCATCCCTATAGACACACTACATTTGGCTCGATATCTCTTGTGAATTTTTAAACTCCACCATAAGTGCTTTTCATGTTATTTGCACCGTCATATCCTTGTCCACAGCCTTATTAAAAGGAATATTTTTGTCATTTATGGATTTTATAATCTGATTGGACATTCCTAAGCCAGCTTGAACTTTAACTTCGTGAAATCCTAAAAATTACTCTTTAATTACGAGCCCCTTTGGAGTTCAATTTTCACCTTTCTCGATTACACAGTAACGGTAAAGTTCACATAATTGGTCTGTTTTCGAAATATCTTGTGTTGTATCAAATATAATGGGGTAAAATGGTGCGGTTATTATTTTATTTACCAGTGCGTTTTCTACTCTTTTAATCAGAACAGCAATGAGCTCATTTTGTATTCTTGGGTATTTTGTCTGGCTTACTTAACTCAACAATACTCAAAAAGTTTCCTCTCTGACTGGAATCATTACTGTATGCCTTTTCTCTATGGCCACGAAAATCTAAATTACAGGTTGAAAGTGTCAGAGTAACATCGAGGAGTCTAGTGAATACTTGACGCCAAAAAGATGTTTTTCTTGATTATGGACTCTTGCTCTTCATCTAGTGTTCCATGTAATGTAATCTAATGTAATGCATTGTTGATATACAAGACATGAATGCAAATAATTTTTCGATGTCTCGTGTCTTTCCATGGCTTCTACTAATATGTTTCCAATAGTCATAGCATTCTATCCAAACGTTTTGTATATTTTTAGATGCACTATTTGCGAATAACCAACATGGTTCACAATATGCCTTTTGAAGCAATAAAGAATAGGACAGCCATGTACGTTCTAATTTTACGCCAAACTTAACAACTTACCATCTTAACTTGACGCTTAAACAACATAATAATATTTTTCCAAGAAAGATCTATTTGTCACTGTCTTTTAAGAAGGGGCCTTTTGATTTTCAGTGTCCGTTTTCGATCACAAACCGTTTCACTTGATCATTTATTTCTTTAAAATTACCCTTATCAGTAATATATGACAAAGATGTCATTTTTTCCGTCAAAAAATTATTCACTTTGAGTTTTGCACGTTCCTGGTTGTGGTTGCTCTGGATCTAGATATTCGCTGTTGTCGGACTCTGCAACAACTCTGTGTCTTGTAGTAACGTTATTTTCTTCATTTTCGCCACACTGTTCATTTGATTCTTCGTCAATAAAATCTTGAAGTACTGGCTTATTTTAGGCAACTTTTTACTTATTTTTGGCAACTTTTTAATTCTTTCTTCAGACTTCTTTTTCTTTTTTTTTTCGCTTTCACTTCGATACTTTCTAGAACTAGACATATTGTTATCTAATTTCCACAGTTAACTTATTAACTTTATAACTGATCGTGGATCCGATAAACCGATAAAACAAAAACTATGATATGGAAAAAAATCTATGCCACAAACAACCAATTCTTATAATAATCAAATGATATATTCGTAGTAGAGCTTTTCTTAAATTTACAAAACAGAAAGCGGGGATTCCTCAAGCGTCCCCATTAGAAAAGCCCGCGCCACGAAATGATATCTGCGTTTACAAGACTTTGGTACTACGTACCGGATGCGTTCTAAAACGGGGTTTTATTTTTTCTTACATATGCGTTTAAATCTTGATACATTTTTTTGTTTAATTTGTGTAAGTATCTTAGTAGGTAACTTAAATTACATTATAAATGACGAGCAGAGGATCCTCCAGTGCTCGTGCCCCCTCCGGCCGGGGGCCCCTGGCATTTTGTCCGTCCGGCCACTCTATTAATACGCCACTGCAATGGTTTAATGATTTATGCACCACGCTTTTGGATCTTCATCAAAGGCTGAAAACCATATTTGAAAAATGTTATAATTTGTATCCGAAAATGAATTTTAATTAGATTTTAATCCCGGCAATTATAACGAAAACATCGTCATTAATCAGCTGTGTTTTTTATTCGTCAAATAGAGATTATTATTTAATTAAAGCCAAATCACGCCAATTAACATTTTCAATCTGAGGCACTTAATGAGATACTTCTGCTGCGTTATCCGGGCTAAGCCCTTCCCTTGCCGGCAAGTTTCTGACTAGCAGGATTAATTTCAAATTTACCCTCTTCAACAGCCGATTATGTCACATCGTTTATCATTTTAGTAAAATTGTCATTCCAATAGGTATGTATTTGTTGTTCGGCTGGACCTTGGACTTAATTATATCAAGTTGTGGCAAGCTAATACTCGATTACTAAATAGTTTGAAATTAATGGATTATGTCGAAAAAAACTAGATTTATTTTATTAGAAATAGTAATCTGTATTTTTTTTTAATTTAACTATAGGTATTTATTTACTGATAGTTTCTAAATCTATTAAAACTAGTCAAATAAGACTAATCATTAATTTTTCTCGAACAAATATCAACTAACAACAAATATTTATCAACTAAAGTTAGTCTAACGATGTCCTTTAGAATCTTCTAATCATTATGTTACTCCACACGCGCAGTATGCTCTGCTTTGCACACAACCCACTACTTGGTCCCCAAGAGGACCAAGATCATAGTAGTATTATAAACCGGGGAAACCAGCTAATGCCATTGACAGTTATAAACTTATATGCCTGCTCAGTGTGATCCTTAAGCTACTGAAGCATCTGATTTATAACAGAATCCTACCTTTCATCAACGATGTTCTTCCTATTGTGCAGGCAGACTTCAGAGTGGAAATAAGCCGTGCTGACTAAGTCTTTGCATTCACAACAAATATTGAGGCAGGTTTCAATAAGTGCGTGAAGACAGGGGCAATATTCATAAACCTGACTGCGGCCTATGATCAGTATGGCAGGATGGTGTCTACTACAAACTAATAAGAACATTAAAATGTAAAACCACCTGTCATCTTATAAATAGCATTGTCAAACAGATTGATGGCGGATGGATGATCACGAGAGGTGGACGGAGTAATGTAAAGGAGCTGAATAACGGCCTCCTCCAAGGGTCTGTGTTGGCACCATTGTTCTTTAACTTGTATATTGCACAACCTCAAGGAAATTTGCTTATGCTCATGAAATCAGTATTACTTTCTAGCACAAGAATATCTCCGTCGTTGAGGATACTTTAACCACACACATCGGAATCCTGAGAAAGTACTTTATGCGACAGTAACTAACACCGAGCGTAACTAAGACTGAGGTGCCTTGCTTCCACCTGAATAGTAGGCAGGCACATACCACTTTGAATATCAGTCTACAGGACATTATGTTGCTCTATAAGCCTCAACTTAGATACCTTGCAGTAATCCTTGACAGGACATTGCGTTAGAAACAACACCTCTCAAAAACACCTGCAAAGCTGAGAACGAGGAACACCATTTTGATGAATCTCCCCGGAACCTCATGAGGTGCATCGACATTGGCACTGGCAGCCGTTCAGAGAACAACGGCCTTGAGCCAAGCCACTTATTCAAGGACCGAATACTGTTCAGCTGTGTGGATGAATAGCGCACATGCTAAGCAAGTGGACACAGCGGTTAATCACACAATACGTGTTATGTCTGGAGCAATCAGAACCACTCCTCTGTATTGGCTTTCCGTTCCATGTGCCATATTCCATGACCATATTCGGCCTTAGATGGCTGTAAAATTTCCAAAAACGCTAAGGATTAATTTCTATCATTTGATCAAGGAATATCTAATATTGTTTGTGTGTAGGATATTTTTTGATCGGATCACTGTAGAAACAAATGTTATTGTATGTTAATCATTGATTCATTATTTATATTTAAAATAATAATCGTTATAGACATATAATGTTTTTTATCAATATGCCACAAAACCACAAAAGACTATATATTGTTCAGGATTATTTAGTTTTATTATTTATTTGACCTACTGATTTTGTCAATTTTAAGTCTGCATGATATTTGCTGATAATTCTAACGATACTTTCAGTTAAAACTCCTGTTTTAATAAGCTGAAGATGCTAGCTTGGTTAGCAAATGGTTCATCGAGTGAGTTATCTGTGATCTGCTATAAATGTTGTATTTAAGTTTGAAATCTAAATTACCAAGGAAAAAATTCCAATGGTTTATATTTTTGACCATTATTAGGTTTTCATCTTAATTATCGACCTTTATTGACTATCTTTTACTAAACTTGAATAGATTTACCACTAAATACCAAATCACTTTTTTTTTAGCTCCTCGACGCACGTTTCGCTAACCATGTTAGCATCATCAGGAGATGATTTAATCTGATTTTTCCTTTTACATTTATTTATGAAAAAATACACACTTAAGCCTCGAAGGAAGTAATCACTCCCACTTTCTGTACACTTTCGCCCCTAACCGTTGAATTCTAGATTGTAAGAAACTTGGTAATTTTGATGTGATTAAGTCAGTAAATCATTTTTATTTCTCTTAGAGAAGCATATAGTGACTCTAGGAAATATATCGAGGAGAGGTTTTCTCAAGAATAGCTTGAACTAATACTAAGGGTAAAACACAGTGTTTCCAAGTATACTAGTATTTTTTTTTTAATTTCTTTTTTTAACGTCTAGTCTAATTATTAAATATGCGCTGGTAAGAAGCGGCCGATTCAATTACAATATAATACTATCTACTACCGGGGCGTTTTGGAAATTTAGCTCATCATTGGTCGTTATTATATAACTGTTTCTTAAGGATTTTTTTATTTCCAATATTTCTAGTAGGTCTAATTTTTTACTTTTCTTTTCTGAGCGTAACAAGTTAACATTGTTACATAATTTAACATCTATAAAATGATTGTTTTCAATACAATGTGTAGACATTATGGTGCTTTTTATATTATTAAAGAGATTTTTTTTTGTTCTTTTATTCTAACACCTATATTTTTCCCCCTTTGACCGATATATGCGGCTTCACAATCCCTACAATTATTTTAGTCTTACAACCTAATTTATTTAATCTTTTACACACTGTATTACTCAGTTTAGAAGTGTAATTAATAAATTTAAATAATTTGTCTTTTTGTTTTTTAATGTTATAGAATTCTTGTAAATTCAACTTTATTTGTTCATTTTTTAACAATTCGTCAATTAATCCTTCTTTGTAGCCATTGTTTTTTACTATCTGTTTAATGATATAGAGCTCTTTATTAAAATTATCTTTCTTTAGTGGAAAACTAATTAATACATATATTAGACTATGAAAAGGAAATTTGTAGTTTGGCTTGCCAAGATTGTTTAGAACTAAAGTGTAAAAACGTCTCTGTGGTAGTCGGTTTAATATACATATCATATTGTAATTTATTAGATATATTCCTTATCTTTATGTCTAGGAAGTTAATTTCATCATTAAGTCCAATTTCACTAGTGAATTAAATATTTTTCTTTATGGAATTTAAATTAAATACAGTTCCCAGGTATAAAGATAAAGAAAATATCTAACAAATTACAATTTGATATTTACAGATAACTGACTACAACAGATAAGGTTATACACTTTAGTTCTAAACAGTCTTGGCAAGTAAATCATTTTCATAGTCTGATACATAGGTTAGTTAGTTTTCCCCTGAACAAAGATAATTTTAATAAAGTGCTCTATACCATTAAACAGATAACAAAAAACAATGACTACAAAGAAGGATTAATTGTTAAATAACAATAACAAATTGTTAAAAAACAAACAAAGTTGAATTTAAAGGAATTCTATAACATTAAAAAGCACAAAGACAAATCGTTTAACATTATTAATTACACTTCTAAACTGAGTAATACACTATGTAAAAGATTAAATAAATTAGGTTGTAAGCCTATTTGTGTAAATAAACTGAATGTAGGTAGAATTTTAGTTAATAATAAGGATAAAACGGATACTTAGTAGATAAATCCGGTGTATATAGAATTAACTGTACGGATTGTGAAGCGGTATATATCGGTCAAAGTGGAAGAAGAATAGGTTGAAGAATAGAAGAACACAAAAATATATCTGATAAATAATATAAAAAGCACCGGAATGTCTACATATTGTATTGAAAACAATCATTTTGTAGATATAAACAATGTTAAATTATTACACTCAGTAAAGAAAAGTAAAAGTTTTGTCCTACTAGACATATTAGAAATAAAAAAACCTTAAGAAATAGTCATATAATAATCACGAATGGCCAGCTAAATTTCCAAAATACCCCGGCAATAGATAAGATCATATTGTAATTGAATAGCTCGATTTTTACCAGCCAAAATTTAGGATAATTAGACTAGACGTTAAAAAAAACAAGAAATAATTTTACCTGTATACTTGGAAACAGTGAGTTAACCAATATTAGTTATTAGTTCAAGCTACTCTTGAGAAAGTCATAACAAGGCGAAACATATGTAAAGCAAAATCTATAATAAACGTTTGAAACATTAAAAACTACAAGTGCATCATTTAAAATTCTAGTATTTTCAAACTGTTTCACAAGGAACCAACTGCGGAACCCATAAACATCATTAAAGTATATATTACAGTTAAAGAAGGACATATTATAAGAATATTGTCGGATATCATTTACATTTAGCTCTTAATAGAATAGAGCAATATGTAGTGAGAAAAACATGAAAAAGGAAAACACCCGGTAGAAGTAATATAAATAAATTACTACATAATTTTATCATGATTAAATTATCGTAATCATAATATATTTCTAATATAAATAAAATTTCTATAAATCCTGCATGGCTTTACCACAGTAGTAAATTTGCCAGATTTGACTGAGAACTGAGAAGTTATAAAAGCTGCTGTTTTAAATTTTTGTCTAAGGCGCTCCCCCAACAATTCTATTTAATTTTAACAATTATTATTATTAATTATTATTGGGAGTGGTTGGGAAAAGGCTACCGATGCTTTTTCCTGGTAAAAGTGTAGAATCCATTAGGATATAGCCCCTCAGGCGCACCCGTAACTGGACCACGTAAGACCCTTTAAATGGACTTTAAACTGACTCACCAGCAGGCAGACTTCTCGGGTGAGAAAGGTTAAGCACTAACCAAATGTTGATAGCCCGAAGGGGTGAGGATCGGGGTTAACTATAGTCGATGTCCGTGTCTCAGGTCTTACCTTAAGTAAATCCTCTTGTCGCTAAATAACTTTAAATGTAAACATGCCTATAGTCTGAAATGTAACATCGATGAAACCTTCGGAAAATGTGTTAACCGGCCGTTAAACGAAATATAAACGATATGTCATTATCGGAAAATATAGTTAACATTGTTTGAGATTAATATGTTTCAAAAAAGAACTTATGTATTTTAATTTATCTAAATGATCTTTCAAATTGAGCGGTTTTTATAATTCTTGAATAAAACAGAATTAATTTGCGTTGATTTCAAAAAACTTTTTATTGATGACTGAAGCATGGTCAATTCACATCACCGTATTTTGGCAATAGTTATTTTTGCAATAACTCGTCCAGGAAATGTTTATCTCAATAAATCAATTGTTAATTAGCAGAGTGAAATCTAGCGTCATCCTGTTTAGAACCACATATCCTCCGGATCAATATTATTCAATTCAGCCCAAGAAAATCCATTTATCATCTCAATATCGAACACCATTCACAGCTTCACCAGTAGCATTCTGAAAGAAATACGACCCAATTACACTGGCTACAATGCATTATACTCCTGGCTATAATGCAAAGGTTTCTCATAATCAATCATGGATTGTCCTCACCCCAAATGCTGCAATTTTGTGTATTAACATAGCCACACCAATTTCAAAATCTGAAAAGAATATTTTTTGAGAAAAGGCATATGTTTGTTCTTTGATTCAGTTGACAAATGGACGACGTTTTGAATGCTCCAGTGGCCTATAGTGCTTATATTATTTGAACCTTATATGCCTTCAGAGCTAAATCCTTTAGTAAAATACGCCAAGCTGTGAATTCACTGAGTCCAAATTGCTCTGAACGTCGACTAATGGAAATTTCTTAGTCTTCAGCTACACTTTCACATACCAAATCAATAGGCTCTTGTGAACGACCTCCGCTCTTCTATCGAACCAGTATCTCGATATTTTTCAACAATTCGATGAATATTGCTTTTAGATGGACGACTGTGCAAACCGTAAATATCACGTAAATTTTTAAAAACATTTTTCACAGAACGCTCATGTTCATAAAATAATTCAACCAATTTTAAATTTTAATGCAATAATTAATACCAATTCACCAATTTTAATGCATTTTCATATTGTATACGACCCCACCTTTATAAAAATCATACATTATATTTCTAAAAAGAAACTAAACTTAGACAAATTCACAAAGCCATCTGTGTTTTATTCAAGAATTAAGAAAACCGCTTAGTTTGAAAGACCCATTACAAATTGGTATAATTCTAACATGCATAACTAAACATTTGACCTATAGTTAATCGAATTATTGTCACTAATATAAAAACATCTGCTAGACTTAAATCAATTAAATCATAAACAAACTCATATTTATATTTAAATTTCCACTGTATTTAAAACTGTATGTATTACAATTATATCGATACAGTGCCTTTTTAGGATAAGAACTATATTAAACTAACATTAAGAAAATTAGTCACAACCTTAATATCGACCTAATAATACCATGAACGATGATAGTGGGGAAATTCATTTTTTCAATGTTTAGAAGTGCGATATAAATTCATAATAAATTCATAATTCATAATAAGAAGTGCGATATAAATGGGTCATTTAGCAAAATACCCAAATTTTTTCCTTTATTAATAGACTCTTATAGAAATTTAGTTTTTTAGATTTATTTTCATTATGTAACATTTTAAAATTATTATTGAGATTATGAGTTTCTAACATTAAGTGATTAGCATAATGAGAATCGTTTTGTACTTTAGTTAACTTCTTTTATGTTCATTGAGCCTGGTAGTCTAAAAAGGCATTCTTGTTTGTCTAAGATAGACTTTTGGACACGAAGCGTACTCAAGTAAATTAACTCGTGATTTATAAAGTTTTTTCGTGTGACTTTTATTGTTCGTCCTAGACTATTGCACTTCTAGACATTGAAAAATTGGATTTATCCACTATCATCATTATTTATTATATATTATATGTATTAGTATGTCGATTGATAATTGTAACTACTTGTAACAAAGGTCAAACTGTTATGAATATCACGAGAAATGAATGGTGCCAAATCAAAATTGTAATGTAATGAACACGACCTTCATTCCCCGGAGGCGAAGGGGCAACTACCTACGGCAGCGGGAAGATCTACCCCAAGGCAGAGGGTGCTAAGAATCACCGGGTTAGATCCGGCTAGCAGTGGAATTTTGACATTGCTACGCTTAATATACGGACAATGAAAACGGAGACCCGACTGCAAGTACTGTTAATCGAACTTGACAACATACATTTAGATATTATTGGACTCTGTGAAACACGAAGAAAGGGCGAAGAGTTAATCAAATTAGACCCAACTCGTCACGTACTCTACACCCGAGCTACGGAGAATGGACGATGTGTTGGAATTGGATTCCTCATCAATCGAAAGCTGAAAGACAGTGTAGTCAAATTTGAAAGTATATCCGATAGATTAGCCCAATGCGTCATTCACCGAATAAAAAAGTTTAAACTTCAAATCGTCCAAGCTTATGCACCAACTATAAGCCATATAGATGAGGAAATTGAGGAATTTTATGATGATGTGGCCCAACTTTTAGACAAAGAGAAGTGTAGGTATAAAATCCTGATGGGCGACTTTAATGCCAGAATCGGAGAAGCAAGAACTGGTGAAAATACAACTGGCCCATATGGAAATGGTGAGCGGGACAATAGAGGTGACAGGCTGGTTGACTTTGCTGAAGGACAAAAACTCTATATTATGAATTCGTTTTACAAGAAAATGATCAACGGAAAATGGACATGGAAAAGTCCATCTGGACTCACAAGTGAAATTGATTATATCATGTCAAAGATAAAGCAGTATTTTGTAATTGTACTGTCCCATCGAATGGTACGAGCAAAGATTAGGACAAACTGCCGAAAAGAGCGCAAAAGAATGATAAGATCAAAAAGGGGCAAAGTGGATTCTGGGAAGCTACTGGAGAAGGGCAGATATTTTGAAATTGCTTTGTTGAATCACTTTGTTGTGCTACAAGACCCAGAGGAGATGGAAATTACAGACCATTATGAAGAAATCGCCACGAATGTGCTTAAAATAGCGGTTTTAATAGCACCAGAAGATAAATGTTTCAAACAGTCAAAAATTTTCAATGAGACCATTAATTTATTGAAAAAACGCCGGACAATGAAGAATGCAGACAGTCCTTTTGGCAAGATCGAGTACGTTCAGCAAAACTATAAGAAAACGTATTAGAGAGGAAACGCCCTGATTCAACATGCAGCTTGTACAAAAAACTCTGGAAAAAAAAAACAGGAGAATTAACAAAGCTAAGCAGAAGCTAAGGAAGAAAAGGACACGAATGTTTTCCCTAATGCGTGAGGATGGTACAATATGCAGGGAACGGACAGAAATGTTAGAGGTTGTCCAAAGATTTTATTCAAAGTCATATGAGGACTAGAATCAAGCAAGAACAGCAATGCCCACTGAAGAACAACTGCCGGATATCCTGGTGGAGGAAGTGACAAAGGCCATAGACTCGATGAAAATGACAAGGCTCCAGGAAAGGATAGTATAACTGTGGAGATGTTAAAAGCTGGTGGTCGGACTTTACATAAAACACTAGCAAAATTATACTCAAAATATCTCAGACAACAAGAAGTGCCCAGCTTATGGAAAAATGCAGAAGTGGTTATTTTACTTAAGAAAGGAGCATGGGAAGGTTTAAAGAACTACCCTATCAGTGGTGTAGAAAGTTTTCACCAAGCTAATATCCAAAAGAATACTAAGAAAACTTAATGACGCACAACCAAGGGAGCAAGCAAGATTCAGGAGTGGATTCAATACAATAGATCACATCCAGGTTGTAAGGCAGGCTATAGAAAGGCACAATGAATACACCATGCCATTGTGCTTGGCTTCTATCGACTACGAAAAAGCATTTGACTCCATCTCAAAGCATGCGATAATGGATGCACTGCTTAGTCAAGGGGTAGATATAGCATATGTAAATCCAGGTTCTACAGCAGGTCATAGAAAGACACAACGAATGTCAATGTATAGACACAATGTATGCCACTGTACTTGGCTTTTATCGATTATGAAAAATCATTTGATTCAATCTCAAAGCGGGCCATAAAGGATGCATTGCTTAATCAAAGTGTAGAGAAAGCCTATGTAAATCTACTAAGCTCGATATATGATGAAGCCACAGTCCATCCTGACGATCTTGAGGTTGGAATAAATGTAGAGCGGGGCGTACGGCAGGGTGACGCAGCCTGCCTTTTCGTTTCTCAGCCTGCCTGGAAGAAGTGTTCCGTAATCTGGATTGGGAACAGAATGGAATAAGGACTAATGGTACATACTTAAATCATCTTATATTCGCAGATGATATCGCTCTTCTTTCACAAGACCCAGAGGAGCTGCAAAGGGCTGGGAAACCATTTGGCTTGAAAATAAACCAGAAGAAGAGTCAGGTCATGTTCAATAAATTTGCTGAGGACAAAAGGATTTCTATTTTAGAAAGGGATTTGGAAGTTGTGGATCACTATGTATATATATATATATATATATATATATATATATATATATATATATATATATATATATATATATATATATATATATATATATATATATATATATATCTTAGGTAGAGGGTTTCAATGGAAGCGGATGCCGTCGAGGAAGTGGAACTGCGCGTTAAATGTGGCTGGCAGGCATTTGGCAGGCTCAACATTGTGTTTAAGAGCAAACTACCAGTTTGTCTGAAAAGAATAGTCGTTATACATACGGAAGTGAGACCTGGACATCCACATCACAGTCAGTTCAAAAACTTCGAGTAGCACAGAGGGGAATGGAAAGATGTATGATTGGCATTACTAGACGGGATAGAAAGACCTGCACATGGTTCAGAGAACAAACGAAAGTGAGTGACATCATTGGAAGAATAAAGCAATTGAAATGGAAGTGGGCAGGTCATGTAGCGAGGCGATGGAACGAAAGATGGACCAGGGCGGTCTTGGACTGGATACACCAAATCTTGAAAAAACACAAACACAATTTAATCTAGATTAAGTCATATCCTGATGATACTAACATGGTTAGCGTCGAGATGTTTAAAAAGTAATTAGATGCACGTTTCGCTAACCATGTTAGCATCACTAGGAGATGATTTAATTTAGATTACATCATCTCCTGATGATGCTAACATGGGTAGCTTCGATAAGTTTAAAAAAGTGATTTGGTGTTCAGTGGTAAATCTCTTGGAGTTTAGTATTCTGACTTAGTTGTTTTGTTAGCATATTAAGGTTAGTTAGCATTATTTTTTTAAATACGTTCTCATGTTTAACACTCAACTGTTTGATCAATTCACTAATCGGCGAGAGGTATTCGAAACTGAATGATATCATTTCAAAGAGAGTGCACAGATTTTTGTGCCAGACTTCTTGATAAGTGGGTAGTTCGAACGTTGTTAATAGTCAAGTTAATTAAATATTAAATGCAAATATTTTAACTGATTGATTGATTTGTAGTTTTTTAGATAGCATTATTCCTATTCTTGTACATGATAATGTTGATAGCATTGTTTCAATGCGTAGGTATGGTTGCTTCAGTAAGGCATTTATCAAACAAGGTTGTTATGGCCTTTAATATCTCGTCTTCAACTTTCCGGCTGCTTCACTCACTATATCATTTTCACGAGGTGCATTAGAATTTTCCATTTCTGATAGATATTTCGAAAGTTATGTTTCGGTTCTTTTAGAACATTCTTTCATTCCTGGATTCAAAATTCTGGGATGTGACTGGACTCGTTGTCTTTTGGCTGTTCGCTGTTACTATATAAATGGAAATAAACTATATAAAATCAACTGTTACTATATAAATGAAATGCATTGTGGAGACCCAATTTTCGATTACTCATTTACACATATTGCGTGGTATATTTTCAATGGTGGCTTGAATATTTCGTTTAAAGTGTAAACCCGAGATTTAGCACTTAGCACAAACACTACAAAACATAAGGCAAACGTGTGAGATCCCATTATCTTGGTGGCCAGTTTGACATTAATATTTCACGAAATAACGCGTCCAGGAAGATATTCTATTAACATATTCATATAGCGTTTACCGTTAACAGTAACATGATTTCCACAATCGTCTGCAAAACAAAAAGTTCCTAACGTGTCTTTCAAATTGAGCGGTTTATTTTTTATATTCTTGAATAAAACACAGATGGCGCTGTGAATTTGCCTAGGTCTAGTCTCATTTCAGAAGTGTAATGTATAATATTTATAAAAAGGGAGTCGTATGCAATACAACAATGCGTTAAAATTCTTGAATTATTTTATGAAAATTCAGTGAAAAATCTTTTTAGAAACTTACGTGATATTTACGGTTTGTACAATCCTCCATCTGAAAGCACTATCAATCGAATTGTTCAAAAGTTTCAAGAAACTGGTTCGGTGGAAGATAAAAGAAGAGCAATATATAGGAGTAGTGGTCGTTTACAAGAGCATATTGATTTGATACGTAAGCGTGTTGCTGATTACCCAGAAATTTCTACTAATCGACATTCACAACAATTTGTACTCTATGAATCCACAACATGGCGAATTTTACGAAAGGATTTAGCTCTTAAGCATATAAGATTCAAATAACACAGGAACTAAAGCCACTGGATTATTCGAAACGTCGTGAATTTGCCAATTTGATCAAAGAACAAACAGATGATTTTTCTCAAAAAATAATCTTTTCAAATGATGCATATTTTGAAGTTGATGGGTGTGTTAATAAACAAAATTGCCGCATTTGGGGTGAGAAAAATCCACGATTGATTTATGAGAAACCTTTACATCCTAAACGAGTCACTGTTTCGTGTGCATTATAGTCAGGAGGTGTAACTGGACCGTATTTATTTCAGAATGCTGCTGGTGAAGCTGTAAGTGTGAAAGGTGTTCGATATTGTGAGATGATAACTGAATTTTTCTTGGTTGAATTGAATAATATTGATCTGGGGGATATGTGGTTCCAACAGGATAGCGCTACACCTCACTCTGCTAATGAAACAATTGATTTATTGATAGGAAAATATCCTGAACGAGTTACTGCAAGAAACAGTAATGATAACTGGCCACCAGAATCATGTAATTTTACACCGTTTATCCTTTATCACTTCTTCATCCCAAAAACTGCACCAAAGCTACTGACTTTCTCAGGATAAATCCTCCTGAACCACTTAAGGATTTTCCTCGGCTCATATCCTGCAATATATCGATTTCCTGGCGTTTGTATTGTTTATATCCACATTTATCCGTTCAAGCCAAAGATATTATCCTATCACTCCTTCAGCTCAAAAACATGTTCCAAATAGCGACCTTCTGAGGATGAAGAGGTAACTCCTGAATCACTTGAGGATTTTTGTCGGCTCAAATCTTGCAATTATGTTTGTTCACAAACCCATTAAGAAGTACGCTTTGTCGGAAAATGTTATTTTTTCCCCAAAGTGGGGGTCCCCTTTCAACTGTTCTAGAGCCTAATTGTTGAATCGTTGAGAATTGAGCGTTACGGTAATAATGGCTGTATTTTATTATAATAAATAATTTAGATGTCATTGTTAAAATTATTAATGATTATAAAATGTTATAATTAATTCCGTATAATATGGGGGGATTAGAATTTAATATTATTACCCCCTCATTTGTGTTCTCACCTCTATCTTGTCAACATTAAATCATTATCTTAATTTTTGGTGTTGAGTTCCCTAAGGAAAGATAACCCGCCCGTTATGGTAATGTAAAATATGTTTTGTAAGGGATTTTATCGCTATAGAAGGGACACGTACGACAGATAAATTTTAATTAATGAAGACATGGTGTGTTAATAATATAATCATTACACATTGGTTAATTTTTATTATTTATTTAGAGACTTACCAACCTATTGCCGATAAATATAGCAAAGTTATTAATATCAATGTAGAAATTACAGGTTGTAAGCTGAACTTTCGTAAATTTAATCAAGGATTCTTCACTTCATTTGAAAGAAAATGTTTCAAAAATGGTCAAAAATGAAAAGTTATGATAAGAATTATCATTTTAAGCAAATATGTGTAGAAGCATGTTTGACAAATAGTAACTGGTTATTATTTAACGAATAAACTGCAAATAAACTAATAAACATTATTATCACAATTATTTGGAAATGAAAAATCAGCCATACATCAGCCAAAAAAATAAAGTGGGACGTCGTGTTGACTATTTGAGATGATGCTCACGAGTTGGGCGATAAAAACAATTTTTGTGTGTGTATTTACACTTCATTTAAAATCAAAATTGTATTATATACGCAAATACAACGATATGCTTCTCATTTTCGGAGAAGCAGCAGCTAGCTTAGAAATGAACCAGAACTTTTTCAACGTGTTCGGGAAAATTTGTTAAAATCGTGCCAAGCTTCATGGACATTTTAAACATTTAATTTAATAAAACAATTATTTATTTGCTTCTTAATGTTACGCTTATCGTTTAAAACGTGTTATGGTGTGAAAAATTAGTGCTAGTAATTTTAACTTTGACATTAAATGGCATTAATGTGTAACTTATACTTTTGTTTTTGTAAAATACAAACCAAATGTATGCCGAAGCTTATGGAATAAATATTTATAGAAATAATATTTTTTTTCAAATAATACCTTAAGATAACAACGAAATAAAAAAACAGATTTTTTCTAACAATTGACTATGTTGTTAATTTGTTGTCAATGACATGGTTTGGTTATATGTCTTACGGAAACTTTTTCTTCAAAATATTTTAACGAATGTTGGTTAAATTTACAAGGGTAAAGAACCCATTTTCCCAGTATATAAATTATGAAATTTAGTATACTTCAAAATGGTGGCGGTTACACCAGGTATGTAAATATGAAACCGGAATTTTTGTATAGAAAAAAACGTTTATTATATAATAAAAAAATATTTTATTTGAAGAATTGACCATCGCTAGCTATACATTTTTCTCACCTGTCTGACAATTTGTGGATGTCACTTCAAAAAACTTTTGCTCTTTTGTTTTGTTTTGTCATCGAACCATATTCGTAAGAAGTGAAGCGCTGCTCAGCAAGTGTGTGTTCCAACGGAACCAAGGTGAGTAAGCCGCATGCAAAATTACTTCCCAACTAAACGCCTCAATCGTTTCCTTGAGCAGTTTTGCTGTGTGTGATGGTGCATTATCATGAAGCAAAATCACTTTGTTTTGCCTTTTTTGATGATCTGGTTGTTTTTCACGCAAAGCTTGATTCAAATGGATCATTTGTTGTTGGTAGCGTTCAGTATTAAAGGTTTCACGAGGTTTAATCAGCTCATAATAGATCACATCCTTCTGATCCCACATTGTCTGCCAAACACAGAACATTGTCTGCCGTCCATAGCGATTTGGTCTTGCAGTCGATGTCGATGGTTGGCTTGGAGTTATCCATGATCTTTTACACTTAAGATTCTCAAAATATATCCACTTTTCATCCCCAATCACAATTCGATAGAGAAATTACTTTTTTTCTTACCGAGCGAGCAGCATTTCGCAAGTAGTTTTTCGGTTTTCCTGCTAACTTTCAATCAATTTATGTGGAAACCATTTTTCCATCTTCTGGATCTTTCCCATGTTACATTTAATTCTCGTGTTACATTTAATTCATCTGCGAGTTGTTGGACTTGAGCGTCATCCTCATCCAACAATGCTTGTAATTCGCTGTCTTCAAACTTTTTCGGTGGCCTTCCACCATCTTCGTTTCTCACGTCAAAATCGCCATTTTTGAATTTTTTAAACCACTCAAAGTACCGTGCTTTACCAAGAACATACTCACCGTAAGCTTCGACAAGCATTCGATGCAATTCTGCAGCAGATTTCTTCAAATGGTAACTAAAAATCAATGCTTTCCGTAAATCGTAGTTTCCAGGCAAAAAATTCGACATGTTCAACGCCGTTACAAACAATGCTGTTGTATGCAACTTTTATTGTTGTTAGTTGAAAATCTTTGTTAGATGTTAACAAGGAAATGGCGCCAATGAACCTATGTCAACTATATTAGTCCTATGTCAACAGCTAGGGTCATCTATGGGCAAATTCCGGTTTCATATTCATTTATATTATCTTACATAAATAACAAATTTAAAAAAGAAGACAAAATCAATTAAAGATTTACTCTACCAATTTTTAATAATAAAACTTTTTTATTTATTTGATGATTGAAATTTTAATATCAATATTTATCAAGTTATACGTGTATAGTATATCAGTAATGACATGTATAACCTATTCCATGTATCTCCTATCAATAATGTATAGAGTTTTCACAAAGATAATATATAAAAGAATAGTAATAAAACTGAATGACGCACAACCAAAAGAGCAAGGAGTATTCAGAACTGGATTCAGTACAATGGACCACATCCAAGTTGTACAGCAGGCCGTAGAAAGGCACAATGAATACACCATGCCATGCCACTATGCTTGGCTTTTATCGACTACGAAAAAGCATTTGACTTATTCTCAAAACAGGTCATAATGCTTAGCCAGGGACTGGACAAAGCATATGTAAACCTATTGGGATTGATATATGATGAATCTACAGTGACAATTCACCTTGATGATCTTGAAGTTAGAATTAATGTAGAACGAGTAGTATACGGCAGGGTGACGCAATATAGCCTATTCGTTTCTCGGCCTGCCTTGAAGTAGTCCGTTATCTGGATTGGGAATACGATGGTATAGAGATCAATGGTGCAAACTTAAACCATCTTAGATTTGCAGATGATATCGTTATCCTGTCACAAGACCCAGGGGACCTGCAAAGACGCAAACAAAAGCTGCAATGGGCTGACGAACCATTTGATTTAAAAGTGAACCTGAAAAATAGTCAGGTTATATTTAATAAATGTGCTGAGGACAGAATAATTTCAGTATACACTTTGCTTGAAAAGAAAAGTCTTCGATCAATGCGCCCTGCCCGTTATGACATACGGAATTGAAACCTGGACATTCACATCGCAATCAATTCAAAAATTTCGGGTAGCACAGAGGGAAATGAAATAGGAATGATATATGCTTGGCATTACAAGACGAGACAAAAAACCCTACACATGGATCGGGGAAATTTGCGACCGCGTAAGGTGGAAACATGCTGAATAGTCCTTCATCCTCCGGTGGATCGACACGGATTGATGATGATAATGATGACGACGACGACGATGATGATGATGATGATGATGATGATGATGATAATGATGATATGTACATATAGACAATATATAGTTTTACAGTATATGTGAGTGGTTCATACTTTGTCTTACTACTTTAATTTCGAAATAAAGATAATCAGCCTTTGCACAAGTTCGGTGAATAGAATTGTTGACACTACTTACGCGCTGCCTAGACATTGCATTTAAATCTAAACACAAGAAAAGTAAAATAAAAAACATAACTTACGTAGAACCCCAAAAAATTCTTACTCACGATATAGAAAATCCGATACATTCGGAAGCCGGTAGCCTATTAATGGACATAATCTGTATTAGAAACATACTTTGTAGATTTAATAATTTGAATACACTGATGGTAACCATTTATATTCATCATTGCTCAATGCAGACACACACTTTAAGTTGATACTTCATATTGCAGAAAAATATCAATTTGTGTGTTATTGACAATTTATGAGTCATAGAAAAATTGTTTTTACACATCTGTTTTTAGCGTGTCAAACTACATCACGAACACCCAAAAATTACCATGTGTGTTTATCAATATTATTTGGGCATTTTGGAACATTCTTGAAAACACAAAATTAAATAGTTGTGTAGCAATATTTGATTAATGTTTGGTCTATGTGCCTGAACCGAGTTCTCGTGAGTATTTTCTGTTCTTGAAGCTTAAAGCTCCAAATACCATAAGGGCAATCCTTATAAAAAGATTCTGACGATTGAACCAACTCTAATCGCTGTGCTATTGAATAGTGGGCCAAAATATGTTAAAACATGTTTTTAAATGTTCAGTACTGGTTTTGAGGTCCTATTACTGCAAAAAGAGTTTCAATCAAGATAACTTTTTAAGCAATTAAATTTGAATAAAAAAATCTGAAACTTGGTTAGCGAAACGTGTCTCTAGATACTGCGAACCAGTAATTTGTAGTTTTATATCGGGTGGGGCAAGTATTACGCTACCGTTTTAATTATGTATAAATTTTAATATAAAATTATATCGACGTTTCTGGAGGCTCCTCCATATTTTTCTCTGCACATGCAATATTTTCAACACTTCGCACTGTTCTTGGACCTCTGATGTGGAGCGTGTCTTCAACTATTTTTTTTAATTGCTCGAATAAACCATAGATTGTCAGTTTTGAGGCACCTGACGATCAGGTAATTGTCGCCAAAATTCGCGTTAAATTTCGATAATTAATTTATTTTAACTGCAAATTTCAACAATTTCACTTCATTTTATTAGCGTATATTTATCTATAAAAAAAACTTACACACCTGCACTACACAACAACCAAACCAGTCACAAATATTACGAAAAAAATGGTGTCGAAAGAAAATGGCAACATTATGCTTGCCCCACTTTTTAAAAATCCTTCTTGGGTTTGTTTTTCAAGCCAGAGATCAAGTAAATTTGATAGATTCCAAGAGATTAATCAAAAGACACAAGGAAAAAAATATCCAAATCGTGTAGCAAATCCTAAATCCTGAAACGAATATAAATAAAACAAAACAGAACAGGAGATTTATAGCTGAAACTTTTCGAAAGAAAATGTAAAATTTATCAACCGAAACGGTATGTTATTAAAACTGAATCAGAACAGAGAGAAAGATTGAAAGTTTACAGTAGGGAGATCATCTTACTGCCACATTATTTACCGAATCGCAGAATTTCAAAATAGATCTTTTCTTTCTCCATAGTACATTGAATAATATCGAATTCCAAGTTTAAAAGGAAAAGTTTCTCGCGGATTGAATGGCAAACTTATTTCCAGACTCGAACATAAGGAAATTTAATTGTTTTTGAACTTGCTGTTAAGTATTAAAGAAAGCAACTGAGCAATTTTTGGGAGTAAAAAAAGAACTGATGTTAAAATATTTAACGAGCGAATTTGAAACTTTTAATGGGATGAAGTTGTATAATTAAATGATTTAATAACTTTCAGTTTAGATGTTTTTACAGACGAATTATATAATAAAGATGTTTCTTAAAGAAAATGAACAGCGATTTTAACTTTTTAACTTACTTAGCAGAACAAATTACTTTTCTCTAAGATCGTTAATTTGCTGGGTTCAATTTTCGGTTTAAATCTGAGCATGAAATATTTTTATATGTTTACCTGGCATTTTTTGTTATATAAGTCTTGTATTATTATATAATATTGCATTATGTTAATAAAATGTACTGGTTAAGGAAAATATGTCGGATTGTCCGAAAAGATTATAGGGATTTTATAAAGAGGAATAGATACTCAAATCTCTCAACAACGCCACCAAAAACAAGAAAAACATTTAAAAACAATACCCCTCCTACCTCTACAAATCAACTAATTAAGCAAAAGAATCGGGCCAGACGAGAACAAGGGATCCTGCAACCAAAAATCTAGTTAATAACTTGTCGCATCGCATTAAGCGAGAACTAGATACTCTTAGAATAATTGAATACCAAAAACGTATAAGTGATCTAGAGCCGCAAGATCCAGGATTGTGGAGATCTACTAAGAAAATCCTACGAAAATCGGAAGAAATCCCATCTCTTCTGGTTAATAATACATTACTACATAGCGATGAAGAGAAATGTACTGCTTTTGGTGACCACTTGGAAACACTGTTTGATCAACAGCATACACAACAGGCCTTTGCAAATTTGGTACAAAATGAAGTGAAAACCCACAGACCACTAGCTGGTGTAGACATCAAACCTACATCGCCACAGGAGATAATGTCAGTAATTAAAACCCTATCGATTAAAAAAGCACCGGGCCATGACCAAATACCGAATTTAATACTCAAAAATGCAAGCAAAAAGCTGATTGCCTACCTAAGTTCACTTTTTAACTCTTGTCTAAAATTGGGATATTTTCCACAAACATGGAAGCACTCATACATTTTGCTTTTCCCAAAGCCAGGAAAAGATCACAAACTTATTTCAAGTTATAGGCCAATAAGCCTCCTATCTACAATGGCTAAACTCTTTGAAAAAATTATATACGACAGATTAAACCAAGCGATTGTCAACGAGAACATAATTCCAGCCTTCCAATTTGGTTTCAAACAAGGGCATTCTACGTGTCATCAACTTCAACGCTTAACAGAAACTATAGAAGAGGGGTTTGAGAACAAGGAGTACACTCTAACCATATTCTTAGATTTGGCCCAAGCCTTTGATAGTGTATGGCATGACGGACTAAAACATAAAATAACATCAGCTAAGATTCCAGAATATTTAAAAGCCATCCTTTTTTCATATATAAACGACAGATCCTTCCAAACATCCATACACAAGGCAACATCAACTATTAGAAAAATTAAAACCGGCGTGCCACAGGGGAGTATACTTGGTCCAATTCTTTTTAACCTATATACACACGACATACCAGAAACAGAAGCCTCTCTTCTAATGTTTGCAGATGACACAGCTATTCTAATCAAGGAACAGAATCTTGAACTTGGGGTAACCAAACTTGAAGAAGCTACAAATACCATTGTAAAATGGCTCAATAAATGGAATTTAAAAATAAATAATAACTAACCCTAAATAAATAACCCTCCGATTATTCACATAAATCAACACCCAGTCGCTTGGAAAACAAACGAAGAATATGTTAAATATCTGGGTGTACACCTGGATACCAGATTAACGTGGAGAATACACATAATTCGCAAACTCAACGAAGGGTATGCCAGACTCTCTCAACTCTACCCACTTATCAATAGGAGATCCTCATTAAAAACAGAATGTACCTTATTGCTACACAAATCACTAATTCGGCCTTTAATCCTTTATGCATGCGTTATCTGGGGCAACGCATCGCCTACCAATGTACATAAAATGCAGGTTCTTCAAAACAAAATATTACGAATAGCTGTGAATGCCGAATGGTACGTAACTAATCGACAACTGCACCAAGAACTCGGTCTACTAACAGTGTCAGAGTATATTAAAAAGCGAACGATCATCTTTCATCAGAGGCTAGAGCAATCTCCCAGCACTGAACATTATCTACTAGGACGCAGAAACATACATACAAGACTGAAGAGGAAACTACCTCAAGATATGTATTTAGAATAGATTTGTGATGTTAATGTTAAAACTTTCATTACAACACTGTCTTGTAGAACAATTGTAATTGTTGAGCAGACATTTCCATAAATTAAAAAAAAAAAAGATACTCAAATAGTTTAGGTAAATATTTAGTCTATTTTTTCAACAGTAGCTTTGTTGCCTTTGATATGGAATGTTTCTAGAATGATTTTATACTGTCAATTACAAAACTACAAATGGTTTTCCGAAATTGCCTCTAGTTTTTTTAAATAATCGCCATGTTCGAATTACAATAAAATGGGACAGTAGATATGTATTAGATATATTCAAATTGTTGTTTTTAATATGCATAGTTTATTGAAAATCATTTAATTATTAAAGTATTTATTTAAATTATATAAAAGCAAGAAAGGTAATACAAATAAAATAGGGGAAAAGGTATATTATGAGGGTTGCTCTTTATGTATCTGGAATAATAAATAAAAAAACATATTTATTATTGAAAGTGGTTTTATTGTTTTTCAGAATATTCTTCGCTATGATTGATACACTTCAACATACGTTTGAAGCAATGTTCATAATACTTTTTCTATTCCGAATGAGGTTTTCTCGAAACATGCATTTTGAAAGCATCAGCCGCTTTTTCCAGCGTTGAAAATTGTTGTAGCCTGTAATTGTATCTAGCGTTGAAAACCATGTAATTCAAATCAATAATTCGATGTTTTAACCGATCAAATATTGAGTTGTTCGGTTCGATGTGTGGACGCGTTTTTATGGTGAAGGATGATCTTGTGTCGCTAGTTGTTTTTTCATATTTCTTCAAAGACTACTCAGTTCGCGCACAGTATCGATGTTTTTTGGCACAACAACCTTCTTTAAATTCATCTATCTGGGTCTTTCAAAATGAGCCAAACCCAACAAAACTTGTTCGCGCAATGGTCGCCTGTTTTTTTGGAGTAAATTGGCATGTAGCTACAATGCCACTAGAGAATCGTAGAATGGTCAGTTCAGAATGGTACACAACCATTTGTTTGCCAGAAGTCTTTGAAGAAGAAGAAGCTCTCACATATCGGACCGAACAATTCAATATTTAACCGGTCAAAACATCGAATTGATAGGTCATAAACTGTAGAGTTAAATATTTGTTTTTATTTATTATTCCGAATACATAAAGAGCAACCCTTGTATTATAATGGTTATGGATATTTTACATAGAACAAATATGAAAAAAAAACAATCATACATCGAAAGAAAAGCAAAGATCCAACTAAGAGGAAAAAGATCAGAACTTGTTAAAATAGAGAAAGGAAATAAGTAAAGGGATAACCTGAACTCACTCCTGTTCATTATAGTGATAAAAGTTAATAAAAAACACATGGAAAAGATCTGAAAACCCACCTTAACAATAGGAGAAAAACATTGATCCCAATTCAGATGCATTCCTTTTTTTATACAGACGAGGACTTAACATGATCATCAATGTAGACAAAAAAATACATGATCATAAATTACAAGTCACCAATACATGTTACAATCAAAATAGCTGTATAAGTTATATACGTTAGTTAGAGAGGAAGAGAGGAGAGTTGGAGTTATAAGAAATATCAATGGAGAAAAAAATCGAAAATAAGTCCAGATATGCACATATACCTACCTAGGATAAGCTGTACACTTAACCCAGGCAATCACAATGCTGTAGATAGAGATCAGCTTTAAAGCTGAGATCTAATTGTAACCTAATCACACCAACGAAAAACAATATAATATCAACTAAACCAGACAAAAGCGAATATGGATTGACTGTAATAAAATCTTAAAATGTATCACTGCAAATTGGATACCGATCAGTGATGGATAGGGACTATGGATAGACAGAAGATTGACAGGATGATCCCAGATATGTTGGGTGAAAGTTCTAAATTGTCATCCCAATTCAATTTTGTCCAACAATTTAGAGGGGGAGTACATCGAACGATTGATAGGTAAATAATGTGAAAATTGTATTTATTTTTGGAATTTATTGAAATATCACAATTCTTTTTGCTTTAAATATTTGTTGATTAAGTAGGATTATATTTATTTATATTTCCAATTGAACATATGTGTGTAAAATAGCACAGCGGGTTTGTGGGGAATATTAAAAATATTCAAAAATGCAAGGAAAATTTTTCCCGTGCTCCACATAAAAATTGCCCAATCCTGCAGCCGTCATGTAACGTAAGCAAACGTCTCTCGAGATCGATTTCTGAAGCTGAATGTTCGAAGGCAACTGAAGGATTGACTAAAGGTCCTCATCAGACCGTTTCAACCCACTGCAAGATAAAAGCTGTTTTAGCATGCTTCCAAGTTTCGCTCTCCTGACCTTCCAAGGTCACCTTGGTCCACCTTTCGTCCATTGCCTGGCTAGATGGGCTGCCCACCTTCATTTCAATTCATTCTCTTCTAATGACGTTACCCACTTTCGTTTGTTCTCTTGTCCATGTACAGGGTTCTCTATCCCTTCTACTAATATCAAGCATACATCTTTCCATTCCCTTCTGTGCTGCCCGAAGTTTTTGAACTGACTACAATGTGAGTGTCTAGCACATTTATTGAACATGGCATGACTCTTCCTCTGGTTTATTTTAAAGCCAAATGGTTTTCCATCCCTTTGCAGCTCTTATGTGTTTGTGTCTTTGCAGTTTCTCTAGAATGATATCATTTGCGAATCTAAGATGGTTTAAGTATGCACCATTGCTTCTATCCTGCTCCCAATCCAGATTACGGAACACCTCTTCCAGGAGACAGAAAAGAAGAGGTGATATTGCGTCCCCCTACCGTCACCGTACACCCCGTTCTAGATTAAATTCAACCTTAAGACCATCAACCTTAGTATTTTATAGGCTTTTAAGAGTTCATCTATGAGATTTGTATAGTTTTCATCTTTCTTGTTGCCCAGAGATATTTTCACTACACTTACAAAACACTTCCAAGCTGCTGATTCATTTTCATTTAATTTTTCTTGAAAATGGAAACCACCTAGAAGCGTCCGTATATGAGGTACGATTAAATATGCCTTGTTTTAGTTTTACATCACTTAATTAAGGAAATATTTCTTTTCGGTACTTGAAACCATTACCTTCTCTCTCGATGGCTTAGAATTTTCTTTGCGCTGCATCCACCGCTCTAAACTTACGTGACGTTACAACTCACACTACAAACATGAGGAGTCCAACTTTTATCTTGATCTCCAATTTGGCACTTAAAATATAAAAGAGGGGCTTTTTGACTTCCTCGGGTATAGATCTAGCTTGTGCCTTTAAGATAAATCGTCCGCATATATGACAAAACTTATCCGCTAGATTTTTGCAAAATCGATGATTAGAACATGCTGCTTTATATAAAATAGACTTCAACACTTGACTGTGCAGTAAACGAGACAAAAACAAATTAAACTATAGAAAATAATAAAACTGCTTTTAAAGGTTCGTAGAATACTGTGGAAATACGACTCTACGGTCTTGTGGTAAATCTTACATTGTCTAGTCCAAAGTCAGGTACAAATAATTTCAATGACGCCATGGAGAAGCACGATCTAGGTGCGTACACAATTGTAATTATTTTTTTCTTTTTCGTTTTCATGATACTTTTCAGTTATCCTTCTTCAAGTGTCCAAAATTGGTATAATTTTATAGATTTCTCTAAATGTACTGTTCCGTTTTTCTTCATCTATTAAGCCATTTTGTGATATTATTGTTCCTAACTGTCTTATATTTGTTGATTTTCATTTAGCTATTATTTAAAATCATTTGTTTTGTTGTTTCAACTTTTTCCATTCAAGTAATATTTCATTTTATACTATTGTATTTGCCTTTTGCTTTTCTAAATACTTCATCGAAAGTAATGGATTCCACGTTACCATACACACTTTTTACAATCTCCATGTCAAAAAGGTTTTTGATCATATTCGACCTTGTACGATTGTGAACCTATACCATCACATAACCTATCTATTTTTTTTTTAATTTTCGTGTTAATATCATTTTAAAGAATTCTGATATCATTTTGTTAATATGTAAATGTATAAGTGAAAAAAGCTCTAGCTTGGATATTCTTTGATCTCCTTTTATGTGTATTGGAGTTTATTTAGTGTAATTTTTATAATGTTATTTAGTCATGCCCTGGAGCTTTGAATGATTTCATTTTCTTATTAGGCTCTTGCCTTTTCCTTATTATTATCTTTGTATAATTAATTTTTTATCGCTGCTTTTGCTTTTATACATTCTTTTATAAATCCCTGTTATGCATGTCAAATAATTTTTGTTTTTTCTTCAGTTCCGATATTTTTTTCATTTAATGGCATTTGATGTATTTTGAATTAATCTCGTTCATATTTGTTCAAAGGGCTTTGTGTAAAAACCTGTGTTATATTTGATTTATGCCACCCATTATCGCATATATTTAAAGATGGTTTCTTCTTTAAGAAAACAAAATGCTTATTATTTTTACCCTTATCAAAATCAAATATAAGTGGAAATAATCTCGTTTGTTGTATATTCTAAACGTCCTTTTTAAGGAATTATATTTAATTCTCCCATGCGAAATCTGGTTTAATGAGAATTCTGACACAAAATCCGACTACTTGAGAATATTGTTACGTTTATCAATGCCGCTGACAAAGGAAAATTTCAAATTTGTTGTCCATAAGAAGGATTATGTTAATTTTTGTAAACAGCCGGCTGCTTTTAGAATTTTTAGGTTAATAAGATTCGAGGGTATAAGAGGAAAAGAAGGAGCCATAATTGCAAAAATTCATTATAATGAAACGCAATCCCTTGCTTCTGAAAATTGGTTTAATAATTTTCTCGGACTTATGGAAATGTTAAGTTTAATGGTTGTAAAAAACATGAAGTGATATTTGTGATTAAAATCCAAAAATTATGTCATTATATTACTTTGAGGGCACTATACAATTATAATTTCCATAACGTAAATAGAAAAATGCTTGTAAAGGGTCTTTCAAATTGAGTGGTTTTTTTAATCTATCTTCTATATAAATAAAAATGAATGTTACTAAGCGCAAAACTCGAGAACGGCTCGACCAATTCAGCTATTTTTTTTCGTATGTTCCTTAAGGCACACGGAAAGTTTTAATAAAAAAAGATGCGTGGACAATAGTAAAACAACACTTTTCTTTTCACACTAATTGTCAAACAGTTGACATAAATTGTCAACGTCAATCTAAACAAAACAAATATGCCATGTCAACGATACTTACATTGACAACAATTAAGTATCGTTGACATACACAAAAAAAATTACTTTCACTCGTTACTTTATATATTACAAATTAATATAATTTATTTTTTAGTTTAGTTTTGAAAACGGGGGGGAGAGTACCCTCCGAAACGTTAACATTAAAAGTTTGTAAAAATTTTTGTAACATTTTTATATCTTTAAAATTTTGTTCGTTAGACAAATTTATTACAAAAAAGTATCACTGAGAAATTTGTCTCTGTTTGGTTTTTTGTTTTTACCCAGTGATTCTTTCTTTACATAAGAACAGGTATTTTTGATATTTTTTGAGTTTTAGATAGTGGCGAAAAACCCAAATAAAGGAAAAAAATATATGACCACGGCACAATCATTCAGGGATTAATTACCAGTTATTCCACGGTCAACGTCAGCGGACGAACTCAATGCATGTTTAAAGTCCTCCATTTTGTGGAAATACGTCAAGATACTAAATTTAAGTAAGAATATACGTGTTGAATTGCAAAATGATCGATCTGGAGAAATATTTTCTAAACAACTCATTGACCTTGGTAATGGCAAAATCCTTGTTGATGAATGGACCGGCTGCATTACATTTCGTGTCGATTTTTGTCAGTTTACTGAAACAACAACCGAGCTCATACAAAAGGTGTTCCCAAACGTCGCTCAAAATTACAAAGATCATTTTTGGTTGAGCGAACGTGCTATATTAGTTACCAAAAAGATGGATGTAAATGAAATAAACTTCAAAATTCAAAATGAAATTGCCGGTGAATTAAAGACATACAAACCAGAATTTTTAGTAGGACCAATAGTCATAATGTTACGAAATATTAACCCATCGCGTCTTTGTAACGGCACACAGCTATCAGTAAAAAATGTACTTAACAATGTAATCGAAGCAACAATTCTAAAAGGAAAATATAAGTGAAAAGAAGTGTTGATACCCCGCGTCCCAATGATACCAACTGACGTACCATTTGAATTTAAACGACTGCAATTTCCAGTGTAGCATGCTTTCGCAATGACCACAAATAAATCACAGGGTCAGTCTTGTAAGTATTTGCGGCGTTAATCTTGAAAACCATGCTTCTTTCATGGACAGTTGTAAGTTGCCTGTTGTCGCGTTGGGAAACCGTCAGCGTTATTTGTTTACGCGCCAAGTAACCAAACAAAAAATATTGTATACCATAAAGCATTAGAATGAATATCATCAAGTTTATAATGTAATTCAGTCTACGAAATGAAAAACTTATTTTTGTAAATAATCGTCGTTTATTGTTGAGACATAAATAACGTGATCACTCGGGAATACTTATTTAATTTTTACTATTAACTTTTGACAAAACGGAGTCTGTTCGGACAGTTAGTTCTTGAATAAAACACAGTTGCGATGCTTTCAAAAAACTTTTATTGATAATTGAAGCATGGTGTATAACATTTAAATATGAAAGACAATATCTGCCAAATGACCACCTCTGTAGCTTCACAGTGCCCACAGACTCCGTCGGACTTTGTTGTCAAAATTTTGGATGACATTTTGCAATAACCGTGGCCCCAACTCACCAATGACTCGAATAATTTAAAACTTTAGTTCAGAAATTAATTTTGGATTGTTCTTATAGACCTGGTGTTTCACGTAATCCCAAAGAGAATAGTCCAACAGTGTCAAATCATATGATCTTGCTAGTTAATTAACATCACCATGTTTTGCAAAAACTCGTTCAAGAAATTTTTCGCTCCTTAAATCAATTATTTCATTAGTTATTATATTAGAACTAATTATATTAGAACCACATTCACACTTACAGCTTCACCAGCAGCATTCTGAAAGGAATATGGTCCAATTACACCTCCTGACCATAATGTACATAGTAACAAATACATAATCACAAATAGTTACTCGTTTACATAGTTTCTCATAAAGAAAGTTAGTTTAAAATTCATCTGTGAATTGTTTCCGTCTAGGACGACAACATGACGATCAAGGTCGAGCGGAACACTAGAACGCTGGCTCGGCATCGAAAGCACGATACACTCCAACCTACGGCAAAAACTGAAAATGATACAGTATACGGACTTAAAGGGCTCACGCGCATTTATCTACCCCTCTCGTGAGCCGAAATGACCCTTGGACATTGGGGTAACCTTTTTTCAGCACCCTGGAGTAATCACTATTGGTTATTATAGTTACAATAACTGTTACATAGAGTTCAGAATTGAAGGCTCATCGGCAATTTAGGCTATTTAGAGACTGTACTTCATTGGCGGTTGGTTCATAAAACCTACCTAAAAAATTAAAAAATAAAGTGAAAAAAATAATTTTATATTAATTTTTTTTTATATTAAAGATTTTATATTAATTTATTTTCTGTTCTGTCTATGATCACGCTTCTAACAACTTCTATAGTCTAACATCCATAATGTCATTCGCGGTAACGAAATAGGTCATGGGTTGCCAAAGCGCACCGATTAAAGAACACGTGCTTTGGGCACAGACAAGTTTGTGCTGCTACTTTTTTATTAACTATCGCGTGCGAAAAAGGAGATAAAACGCATTTATAACGAAATATCTTGGGCGCTGCCCCATTCTCAATAGTCAGGTGTTTTTCGCCATCGCGCTTTTCGACTTTTCGACTAGTTGTAAAGTGAATGTTTTGAACGATTACAATAGTGAACATGAATTCAGTGCAATATATGAATAGAAATAATGTCCCATTAGCATTTGAAGACCGAATTGTCATCAAAAATCATCAATAAAATTTAATAATTGAAAGGTGCTGTACAATAAAAAAAGGTCTAAAGGTGTTTTTTTCTGCAAATCTGTCTGCATTTCCCGCTTTCTTTTCTCGATCATCTAAAAGGACAATTGTTCTGGACAGCGCCGTGAAAATCATTTACTCCGTACGGTCCTACCAGATGGAACTTTACGTCTAAATGCGTGAATACTGTTTACATTTACAAAGAAGAATTGCACACATGCCTTGAGGAAATTATGGACGCCGAGTGGGATAAAAATTTTATTAATCAAGCTCAGGGGTAAATAAGTTATTTGGTGCATGGTAATTTTAAATTTTGGTTGTTTTTCTTCAATAAAATAATGCCTCACTGCGACATTCTCTTTAATCAACTGCAAAGCAGGCAACTAGATGCACTTAAAGTTAAGAAGAATTTGGTAACTTTTTTAACAGTCATTCAAAATATTAGAGGCAATATAGAAATACAGATTAATCAAGAATTTTTTAACTTAACTGGTGAAGAATCTACAACGATCATAGAGAATTTCAGAAAGAAACGGAAACTTACTGACAAGGAGGACCCCACTCTGAATGTCAGGATATGCAAGGAAATCTGTGATACTTTAACCATACAAGTTCATGAACGTTTTAGTTTCGATGTATGCCTAACTGTTGCATATTCATTTGAAACTGAACAAAATTGGTGAATGTCGAGCCGTCTTTCCAAATGATGAAGACATTAAAAGTGCGTGTAACCTGTTTGCAAACGTAAATTACTTAAAATTAAAAAATGAACTCTCGGTAATGTAAGCACGGGACGATTTTATGAAACACAGTGGGGCTGTACCGCTGTTACAAATGTTTATCCAAAACAATTGAACATCAACATTTAGTGAATCTGTAGAATTGCTGACTGTTTTGTGTACGATCCTTATGACGACTATGGAAAGCGAAATATGTCTCTCTACTCTCAAACGAATCAAAACATTTCTAAGTAACACTATGGGCCAGGAACGGCTGTGCGCGTTAGCAGTGCTATCTATTAGTTTTCTCCACTAGGATATCTGTTAAATTCGTGTTAGTCTGGGCAGAATACATAAACCGAAGTTATTTTGATGTAGATGACTTCATAAAGTCAAACAAAGTCGTCTGACGGGTCAAAGATTTTTTTCTTCTAAAACAAAATTATTTCATAGCACGTTAATAATATTTTAACTTATTGTTTTGTAACTGAAACGCGCTCTTCTTTGCAGTCTATGTTTTCTAAAATTTCTAACCTTTTTTAATTGAACTGAGAGATTCCGTTACATTTGTAAGCGTCATTTAATCTTTAGATTTAATTCAAGTTCTTTAATGTTTTTCTCACACATTTCTATGCTCATCAACTGTAAGCTCCTGATTATGCGAATCCAGCAGTTCTTGTACGATCTCACTATCTACTTCTAAATTTAATTGTCTTGCAAGATCGACAACGACTTCAATAACATGATCAATTTGATCAGGCTCTGGGGCTGATTCGGCCGGAGTTTCACCAGGCTCATGGAGAATATTAATAATATTCAAAAAACAAAAGAATTTTTTCCCGTGCTTCACATAAAAATTGCCCAATCCTTCAGTCGCTATCAAACATCTACAAGAATCTCCCGACACCAGTTTCTGGCCTTAAGGCGTCATCAGTCGGAATCGAGTTGAATGTTCGAAAGCTTGGCCGATATATATGCTCAGGACCTTGGTAAATCTTTTAGTTGCTTTCGAACTTTCAACTCAAGCCAGACTGCTGACGCCTTAAGGCCAGAAACCGGTAGCAGGATATACTTGTTGACGTTTGATAGCGATTGAAGTATTTTACAATTAGGAGAACCGAAAATATTTCCTTTAAAATATCTTTAATATTGTTCACGAGACCACAGTGCAATTTTTCATTAAGGCAATTATTTTGAAACAACTGAAAGAGAAAAAAAAAGAAATTAATTATGTGATATTTAAATGATAGAAAAAGGAACTTTTTCAAACCCCGCAGAAAAATAATAATCTTTAAGAATATTCAACCAAAAATTTAATTATGTTTTATCATCCGACCCATCATTTTCTCTTTTTGTAATTTCCACTTTGGAGGAGGACCACTCATTTTTATCTCGTCATGTTTCACTTCACTTTAAATTTCCCATTTTTGAGACATTCGAATTTCACTCGAACGGTTCTTATTGATTTCGTTCGATGTTTATCGCGTTTCGATCTCGGAAAAATCTGTTTCCAAGTGTTGGCAACCAATAAACACGAATATTTAAGCAACGTAGACGGCACAGAAAATACCTGGAATTTTGTTTTCGTAATTGAAAAGGTGGAAATGATCAGATTGATCCAATATTTTCTGAAATATTTGTTCGCTGGGGTATAGACTTACAAAATAATATGGAGATTGTAACGTAATCTGATTTTATGGAAATTTTTTATCTAAAAGGATATTAAAAAATATAATGCAGGATGCGGAAATTAATCAAAAGATGTGAATCTTCTTTAACACATTTCTTGTGGTAATACACAGTATGTCAGAAAATAACGGAACTTTTTAAATAATAAAATAAAATACTTATTTTGCCAAAATTATTTATTGTTATTATGTTCCTTTCACTTTTTTTCCCATCTACAGTATGTCAGAAAATAACGGAACTTTTTAAATAATAAAATAAAATACTTATTTTGCCAAAATTATTTATTGTTATTATGTTCCTTTCACTTTTTTTCCCATCTACAGTATGTCAGAAAATAACGGAACTTTTTAAATAATAAAATAAAATACTTATTTTGCCAAAATTATTTATTGTTATTATGTTCCTTTCACTTTTTTTCCCATCTACAGTATGTCAGAAAATAACGGAACTTTTTAAATAATAAAATAAAATACTTATTTTGCCAAAATTATTTATTGTTATTATGTTCCTTTCACTTTTTTTCCCATCTACAGTATGTCAGAAAATAACGGAACTTTTTAAATAATAAAATAAAATACTTATTTTGCCAAAATTATTTATTGTTATTATGTTCCTTTCACTTTTTTTCCCATCTACAGTATGTCAGAAAATAACGCAACTTTTTAAATAATAAAATAAAATACTTATTTTGCCAAAATTATTTATTGTTATTATGTTCCTTTCACTTTTTTTCCCATCTAAGCTGGATTTTAAATGAAGCGCGGGCCGTAGCCAAAACAATTTCACTCTTCCAGAAATTTCCGGTCGATGCCAGTGGTATTAAGGATTACCGCCTTCTGTATTATTCTAAACAGATTTTCTTCTAGTCCCAGAAATTTGATGTTATTTTTCAGTATGCCAGTTGTTGAAATTACCAATGGCACAATATGGACTCGGTTCATATTGTGATTTCCATATCCGCTTTATGTCTAACTTGAGGTCTGTATATTTTCGTACTTTTTCTTCAGCCGTCTCTTGAATGTTGTGTGTGTTTGAAACAGCTATGTCAATTAGGAATGCTGTTTTCTTCTTTTTGTCCAGCAATATAATATCTAGCCTATTACAGTGCACGGTTCTGTCAGTTATTATTGTTCGGTCGTAATATAACCTGAAATCGGCTGAATCTAATACCGCCTCTGCGATATATTTATGACAGGGAACTCGCTCTGTTATAAGGCTATTACGAATTGCAAGCTCCTGACTGACTATACTGGTCACCTGATTATGACGGTGAAGACAGTCCGTCTCGGGGAGTTTACCACATGCTCCTACAATATGTTGGATTATCGCAGGTGGCATTTCCTACATGTGTCATTTGAAACTCGTGCATCCTTAATGATATATTTTTGGTAGTTCTTAGTGTGCATGACTTCAGGCGTTCGACGCACTCCTGTCGACTTCATGACGGTCAAGATCATAGGGGTGCCTACCATGTAGAGACATATTTTTCCACTCTTGTATTATTATTCCAGTTGTCTGAATGCTCTCATTTTGTCGTTCCATTTGTTTAAGGTTCAGAGGCGTATAATTATCATCAGCTTGTTTTTCCTTTATTTGGGTTTTTCGCCACTATCTAAAATTCAAAAAATATCAAAAATACCTGTCCTTATGTAAAGAAAGAATCACTGGGTAAAAACAAAAAACCAAACGTTTACAGTTACCGACAGTGATACACTACAAAAAGAAACAAATCACATAAAAGACATCTTAATAAAAAACAATTACCCAAAAAATTTTATAGATAAATCGTTTAAAAATTTTGATACTAGACAAAACAGACAAGTTAATAATAACAATAATAATAACTCTCAAACAATTAACCTCACAATTCCTTATATCCGCGGTATTTCTGACACAATTAAAAGAGTAGGAAATAAATACAACATAAGAACGACATTTAAAACAAAAAATACTCTTAAATCTCTATTAACAAAGACTAAACCAAACAATATACAACAAAATACCAAAAATGTGGTTTATAAAATTCCTTGCCAATGTGGCAAATTCTATATAGGTGAAACATCTAGACTGTTAGATGTTAGAATAAAAAAGCATGAAAACCTTCTTAGAAAGGGCGATTTTAATAAATCTAGAATTTCTCAACACGCATGGGAATCGAGTCATAAAATAAATTGGAATATTTCCAAAACGGTATTAAAAGAATCGGTAACAAAATACAGAAGATTTAAGAAACCGCTATAATTAATTTAAATAAAAATAACTGTATTACTAAGCCTTCGGTAGATTTAAATTCAATATGGATCCCGATTCTAAAGAATACAATTAAACACATTTAAATGTTTGAATACACAATCAGTACAATAAACAATCACACAGTAAACATTACCTATATATATATATTTTGGTAGTATGTCACTGTCATGAAAATCTATTGTTGTCAATGTAAGTATCGTTGACATATACAAGAAATATATTTATTTTCACTCGTTATTTTATATAATACAAATTAATATAATTTATTTTTTAGTTTAGTTTTGAAAACGGGGTGTGAGGACCCTCCGAAACGTTAACGTTAAAAGTTTGTAAAATTTTTTATAACATTGTTATATCTTTAAAATTATTTTTTTTACAAAAAAAGAATCACTGAGAAATTTGTCTCAGTTTGGTTTTTTGTTTTTACCTAGTGATTCTTTCTTTACATAAAAACAGGTATTTTTGAAATTTTTTGAGTTTTAGGTAGTGACGAAAAACCCAAATAAAGGAAAAAAAAATATATGAACATGCCACAATCATTCAGACATTATTTATCATCAGCTTAACACACGCTGGCATATAGCGGTTATTCGATCATTCTTTGATGGAAATATGTTCTTAAACTGGATATTTGTTTTTCGTGTAGATTACATATATTTATAATTCCTCTCCCTATATTTCATTTGAAGGCAGGAAATTGGCTGGTATTTCTTTGAGTTATTAGAGCGGGTTCTTTGGGGAGTAAATATGTTTTACTTTGAGTAAGAAATCGAGGAATTTCTTTTGGTTCTATTATAAATTCATTGAAATATCTTACTATGAAAGGGTGAAGATATGTGAGCTTTTTATACCAGTAATTATGAATGTTATCAGTTCCAGCGCCCTTCCAACTATGCAGGTTGCTTGTTATTATTATTCTGCTTATCCTTAATGCAGAATCTCAGCTCATGCTGGTCGATATTCCAATGTCAAGATGAAAAAGCAATTCAGCTTCTCTCACTCTAACATAGTATTTTACGAACAATGTGACGCGTCTGTAAGAGCACGGCATGTTGTCTCACTATGGAAATTGACCCAGGCTCTCGAGGTTCTTTAAAAATCTCTTACTTATCAGGCCTTCGACGGATATAACCAAGGGCACTACATCCACCTTACTCAGTTTCCACTGGTTCTTCATGGTTTTTATTGGTTCTTATTGTTCTGTTCCTTTCTATCATTATTCCAGCTAAGCTGGATTTTAAATGAAGTGCGGGCCGTAGCCAAAACACTTCATTCCTCCAAAAATGTTCGGGCGATGCGAGTGGTATTAAGGATTACTGCTTTCTGCATTATTTTAATTTTTTAATTTTAAATTTTTAAATTTTTAAATTTTTAGATTTTCATCCAGTCCCAGATATTTGATGTTATTTTTCAAGTTCTCTTTCAGGCTCTCGAGGTTCTTTAAAAATCTCTTACTTATCAGGCCTTCGGCGGATATAACCAAGGGCACTACATCTACCTTACTCAGTTTCCACTGGTTCTTCATGGTTTTTATTGGTTCTTATTGTTCTGTTCCTTTCTATCATTATTCCAGCTAAGCTGGATTTTAAATGAAGTGCGGGCCGTAGCCAAAACACTTCATTCCTCCAAAAATGTTCGGGCGATGCGAGTGGTATTAAGGATTACTGCTTTCTGCATTATTTTAATTTTTTAATTTTAAATTTTTAAATTTTTAAATTTTTAGATTTTCATCCAGTCCCAGATATTTGATTTTATTTTTCTCTCTTTGGTATAATGCCAGTTGTTGAGATTATCAATGACACAATATGGACTTGGTTCAACTTCCATATCCGTTTTATTTCTAATTTGAGGTCTGTATACTTTTGTACTTTTTCTTCAGTTGTCTTTCGAATGTTGTGTGTGTTTCGAACACCGGAACACCGAATTATTATTATTACTATTATTATTATTTCTATACTGCTAGGCACGTTTAACCAATGCTAATATATATATATTTTATCTCGTTTTTCGGAATCTCCTCAATGATCCTCGTCACAGCTTTTTGGACTTGTGTAACACTGGCATAAAACCATCCTTTCAGGTCCAGTTTAAGTTTCGGGGGACAGGAAATAGTCACACGGAAATAATTCAGACGAATACGGAGGATATTGAAGTACACAGGGCAATTCACGAACAGCGACGGTCCTGTGAGATGGTGCATTATCATGCAACAAAAACAAACTTTTCGGCATTGAATATTTCGTCCTCACTCGAACAAATTCCTCTGCTATCCATCTCATAGTCGAATTCGCATCGTAGGCGATCATTTCACGCACTTTTTCTACCAACTCGTCTAGCTTTGGGTCATCTTCCATAGCATCACGACTGCACTGGAATCACTTATACCTCTCGAAAATACGTTTACAGCATAAGCAATCATCACCTTCAACTTTTTTCATTAATTTAAATGTTTTAAATATTCAAAATAATTTTTTTTATCAGCTCTTTGTTCCGTTGGGTTTTTGCAACAAGGTGACAAAATGTACCGAGAGCTATAATTTAACAATCCGTTGATCGATTCTAATGATGGTGGTATCGTTGTATAGATGAGATATACAGCCTTCAGATTATATATTGTTTAAATAGATGGGGCTAGTAGTTTTCTTAAAATTAAAAAAAGTTCCGTTATTTTTACGACACACTGTCTATATACCAAGATATGCATTATAATTATTGTAAAGGGTGGAGGAAGAATGACTTTAAATAATATATATGATACAACTGATTTAGTGAACTGATTTTTGGATTTCTAGGCACTTTTTAAAACTATGTTGTATTAAATTGTTTATTGTATACCCTTTGTCTGTATGTAAATGATTGTCCACTAACAGTGTAAGAACACTAAAATGAGGCTCATTGATAAGTAGACTGAAGACTATCTTGAAGAAGTTTTCAGACATGCATTGAGAATGCCAAGTGTGAACTTGACGAAACGTCTGCACATTCCCAATAAACCGGATACAAACGATCGGATGTACCCACGGACTAATAGTTTAATATATATATATATATATATATATATATATATATATATATATATATATATATATATATATATATATATATATATATATATATATTATTATTATTATTATTATTATTCACGTATCGGCCCTAGTGGACCACGCGAAGTACAATTAGAGGCGTTTGTTGTTGTTAGCCTTCCTTTGTGCCCATACTAATTTCATTCTTTCCCTATGAGCTTTTTTCCTTTCGTCAGACCAAGTTGTTCCAGTCTTCCTACATTTTTCACTCTGGCCAACCTTCCACACATTAACCTTGTGTCTGAAACAGCCTCTATCCTGAATTTCACTTTGTGTAATATTTGCTGATCTTAGGTCCTCTTTAATTGCAACAATCCATTTAATTATTTCTACTTTAGCTCTACTCCTGTTTTCATAAAATTCGACTATTTGTCTAGTTAACCTACTCGGATTCATCCGTTTTATGTGTCCGTAAAACTTAAGTCTTCTTTTTCTCATATCGCTATGTATATCTGTGTATTGTTTGATTTATTTGTTTTCTCGAAGTCGGTATGTTGTGATATTTATTTGTTTGGGGCCTAGGATTTTTCTTACGATTTTTCTTTCCTTCTTTTCAATGTCCTCGATGTCCTTCTTTCTATTCAAAATGAGCGTTTCTGCAGCATATAGACATTCTGGCTTAATAACTGTGTTAACTTAATAATGTGTCAGTTTTGTGTTTTTAGATAGGCATTTTTTTTCGATTTTATTTAGATTTATTTTCTTCATTAACTGGGAGGTGTGTATTGATTAATGTATAGTTTTTGTTAGCACACTTGAGGGATAGTGTCATAAGTCGATTATTTACTGGCTGGACATTTGTTATAGAACCAAGAATGTTTCTTGAGACAGCGAAAGCAAGACCGAGATGTGGTGTATTTTTGAGTATTCTTTTGTCCGTTTTACTTTTAAAAAGCCTGTAGTTGCCGAATTCCAAGGTGTTATCATCTGTCAATCTGGTTTCTTGCAAAGCTAAAATTTGGATTTTTTGCTGATTTAATGTTCGCCCCAATTCGTGTAGTTTTCCTGGACGCAGGAGAGAATTGATATTTACCGTTCCAAAGAAAGTTCTTGTTTTCGGTTTCAGACGTTGGCCAGAGGTCTCCGACTCCCTCTGAAAGATTTTGCGTTTAAGCCCGGACGCCCCAGAATCCGAAAGTCCGGTTGTACCAGCAAAGCTGGCAGAGGATTGTCTACCTCCTGGGGTAATTTTGTAATTACTAGAACGCTTCATCTTGTACTTTGAATTAAAGATTTGAACCATGACGGTTCAGAGGTTAAGACTGGAGGGGTTAGTTCCAGAATTTAAATATCAGCCGCACGACTGGTGAACAGACGCTGACCACTCAACCGCTTGATACAAGTCAGACGCTAAGTGGATTTTGTTTTTTTTTTGCCTTGGTTCGGGGCTGCTTATTTTGAGATATTTGCAGCTGTCCATTAATATCTAATGGAACTTTCACTATCCACCACCCGTGACCCGTCCATTACCTTAGGCGAGGTATACTGGATATATATATATATATATATATATATATATATATATATATATATATATATATATATATATATATATATATATATATATATACAGTGTAATTTTTTTAAAACCTAACATAGGCTAACTTTTTTACTTGCTAACTTGAAGTGATAGACTAGTACTTCCAAACGCAAGTAGGAAATAACTTAAATAAAAAAAATTTACAAACACTGCTTTTCGGTGTTGCCAGATTTCTTCAGTAGCTATTAAAACAATATTTTTTAAACGGCAACACCGTATATTTTTAACATAATTTGACAGATCTTAAAACTCCAAATAAAACATTTTATGTCACATTTTTTTATTGGAGTAGCCGTTTTAGAACACAAACGCAATATAGCAAAAACAACTAAAATAATTTGCAGTCGGCAGGAACTAAAAGTAGCTAACATAGCAATAGTAGGCCTTGGAAATTAAACAAAAGTTGTTGCTTGAAAGGGGTCAACATCAGAATGCTATCATTGCGTTATTTGAAGGCTGTTGTATGTGAATGTGTATAAAAATAACGCTTTAATCCAGTTGCTAAGCTGAATTAGTTATTTAATCAAAATGAGAAAGTGGAATGAATTTTTCTTCATGTTGGTGGCTTAAGTCTAGGCGGTTAAGTTATTACTTACATGGTAATTAATTACTTAATAATTAATTGTAATTGAGTTAATATTAAAACATACAGTTTATATTATCACAGTTAATAATAATACAGTTAATATTAATTAATAATTAATGTTTTCGATAAGAAAAAACAAAACTATTCACCGCCAGGGTTTTCTAAGATACTATGTATATAGCTCCAGCTATTATATATATATATATATATATATATATATATATATATATATATATATATATATATATATATATATATATGTATATATATATATATATATATATATATATATATATATATATATATATATATATATATATATATATAATACGCCCAAAACATAGATCATGTTTATGAATTCCTCTCTAAAATTTTTTTTTTTTTAACTTTTTGTTTTAATAACCACCGTACTACACAATTGACGTCCAAATAATTGACAGTTTGGTTCATTTGTTTCTTTGCCATGATTGTCTAGGGTGTCTAGACCATCTGTGTGTTTTAAGTTGTAATTAGATATGTTTTTTTTCGATAGTCAAAATAATAGATCATAAAAATATGTTTTCCTATTGAATTATGAAAGAAGTATACTCTTTTTTTCTGCATCATATAAAAACTATTTATAAACTATATTACAACAATATTTGCTATTTGAATTGAATGATATGACGTTATTACTAAAATGTCTAAAGTGAATTCCATTGAAAACGAAACATTAAAAGCAAAAATGAAAAAATCTCGGAAATTATGACACAAAGATATAAGACATGTTTAAGAAGTTTTTTGTCTTAGGAATGTTGTAAAATGAAAAAATATCAGACATTCTATTTAAAAACACTGAGATATGATGTTTTGATTTTTTTTCGTTTATCTCAGTTATCCTGCACACTCTGTATAAAGTTGACAATTTTTTTGCATTAAAAGTGAAGTAGTAGTTTTAGTAATACTCTTAGCAAAAATGATAATGCTACGTCAAAAGTAAATGCTATAGGACACTGCAAAATAAAGTCTGCAACTCCGATATTTTTTACAAAATGGCGGATATCAGTAAAACCATTGGATTTTGGTATAGGCCATGTTTCACGAGATATGTTTAGGATCAATTGCAGAATGCAAAAATGGATATAGGGTGTTCGATAAGAAAAAACAAAATTATACCCTGCCACTATTTTGTGAGACACCCTGTATAAATAATATTAATTTTAAATTATGCAACCTATTTAGTTGTACAACTTAAACTTTTTCTCTATCTCCAGACATCAACATAGCAACCGCACTATTGGGACATTATATATATACCAGGTGTCCCATTAAGGATGGATCGCGGCCGTATCTTGAAAACTATTTATCCCACAGCTTTGGGGAAAAAAATATTATACTAAAACTGACCGTGAGAAATTCACCAAAAATATTTTTAAGCTTCTAAAACGACCGCAAGAGGGCGTACCGAGCTAAACATTTTTAAAAATCTTTTTTTGTGTATTTTCAAGTGTTAACCGAGTAAGAAAAATTATCAGTTATAATTGGCAAACTGTCTCCTACAACTTTGTTTTATGACATTTTGTCGTAACTTCGCGAATAAAGAAGTGGGGGGGAGTTTTACCTATTTAGATAAAAAGTTGTCTAATGTCCGTTTGCCTAAACCGATTTTCCTCAATTTGGATTCATTTAAAAGACAATTGCTGGGACAATCAGATAATCTGGGAGATAAATTATTTAGTTTATAAATGAAACCGCGAGGTGGCGTTACATTCAACAATAGCTTTTTGAAGTTTTGTTCAGTTTTTTCAAATGGAATGGTACAGCTTTTATTACATGGTTAGAAAGGTAATTTAAAGAGGAATCGTTCAGTGAAAACCTGAAATCGATATCTCTGACATGTCAAGAGATATTTCGATTTTTCTGAAAAAATCAGTTAGTTTTAATTTTTACCGTAATATTAAGTTAAAAATTGGTCTTAATATGGTGCAGCTTTTATTACATGGCTAGAAAGGTAATTTAAAGAGGAATCATCCAGTGAAAACCCGAAATCGATATCTCTGACATGTCAAGAGATATTTCGATTTTTCTGAAAAAAATCAGTTATTATTTCACTACTACCTGCATTAAGTTAAAAAAAATATTAACCTAATGTTTGCCTTCCTTCACACTTTACGAAAAATCGAAATATCTCTTGACATGTCAGAGATATCGATTTCGGGTTTTCACTGGATGATTCCTCTTCAAATTACCTTTCTAGCCAGGTAATAAAAGCTGTTCCATTTTAAGACCAATTTTTAACTTAATATTACGGTAAAAATTAAAACTGATTTTTTCAGAAAAATCGAAATATCTCTTGACATGTCAGAGATATCGATTTCGGGTTTTCACTGGATGATTCCTCTTTAAATTACCTTTCTAACCATGTAATAAAAGCTGTACCACTGTACCATTCCATTTGAAAAAACTGAACAAAACTTCAAAATAGCTATTGTTGAATGTAACGCCACCGCCTTTTAAATGAATCCAAATTGAGGAAAATCGGTTTAGGCAACCGGACATTAGACGACTTTTTATCTAAATAGATAAAACTCCCCCCACTTCTTTATTCGCGAAGTTACGACAAAATATCGTAAAACAAAGTTGTAGGAGACAGTTTGCTAATTATAACTGAGAATTTTTCTTACTCGGTTAACACTTGAAAATACACAAAAAAAATGATTTTTAAAAATGTTTAGCTCGTCACGCCCTCTTGCGGTCGTTTTAGAAGCTTAAAAATATTTTTGGTGAATTTCTCATGATCATTTTTAGTAAATTTTTTTTTCCTCCAAAGCTGTGGGATAAATAGTTTTCAAGATACGGCCGCGATCCATCCTTAATGGGACACCTGGTATATATAATGTCCCAATAGTGCGGTTGCTATGTTGATGACTGGAGATAGAGAAAAAGTTTAAGTTGTACAACTAAATAGATTGCATAATTTAAAATTAATATTATTTATACAGGATGTCTCACAAAACCGTGGCGGGGTATAATTTTGTTTTTTCTTATCGAACACCCTATATCCATTTTTGCATTCTGCAATTGATCCTAAACATATCTCGTGAAACATGGCCTATGGAATTTGGTTGCTGTTCTGAATTTAAATGTCGGACGCACCAAAAAAATTACACTATATTATGTTAAAACTACGTTAAAAAACTAATTAATTAAAATAAATTATATCTGAATTAATATTAAAATTATATTTCTTTATTTTAAAAGTTCAAAAACTATAAATAATTTAAACATTTCTTTCCTATCTCAAGTAAAATACGGAGACTACCGTATAAAAAATCTCTCGATCGTAAACAATTCTTTGTTGATGTTCGGGCCGATAGAACTCTCGTTTCTATCGTAGGTGGCTGTGCGACGGACGCTTCAGCCACGCGACTTATATTTTGTTCAATAGAAAAGTCAGGTTTTTAGTGATTATTAACGCGAAAACTATCCGTGAGTGCAGTGTGATGGCGATTATCTCCAGTGTGGTAAGTACAAATCAAGTTTTTTAGGAATCATTTTCTTCAGCATTTTATTACTGGCACTTATAATCTATTTTACTAAAATTTATCTTGTAGTTTATGGTGGGAAGGAATTAATATCGGTTAACGTTTTTCTTTCTTTCCGACAAGCGGGTAAATGTTTAATTTTCCCAATTAATATCGTGGCTAGTTTAATCAATATAGTGAAATGATGTCTAAATATCAATTTAGTGTTTTTAACAAAATTATAATAAACTGATAGTCCTACGATGCATAACTAAAGTTAATATTAAGTAATGTCTGAATGATTGTGGCATGTTCATACATTTTTTCTTTATATAGATATAAATATAAATTATAGATATAATATAAATTCTCTCGAGAATTTATATTTCGAGATATAAATTCTCGAGAGACTACAATTAAGTTTACTTTAGAGATGCAGAAGGAGAATAAATTGCCATTTCTCGGCACTTTAATATTAAAACAAAACAACACATTAAAAACTATAGTTTACAGAAAAATGACAAACACAGATAGATAACTCAATTTCTTTTCCAACCACTCAAAATAGGTCAAAATAGGAATAATTAAAAGTTTATATAAGAGGAAAACTTGCTTGTACCGACAGTGATACACTACAAAAAGAAACAAATCACACAAAGACATTTTAATAAAAAACAATTACCCGGATCATTTTATAGATAAATAGTTTAAAACTTTTGGTACCAGACAAAACAGACAAGTTATTAATAACAATAATAATGACTCTCAAACAATTAACCTCACAATTCCTTATATCCGCGGTATTTCTGACACAATTAAAAGCAAAAAAAGTAAAGTAAAGTGTTTGGGTTAGAGGCGCATCAGCAACTAGGCTGCTGGACTTACAGCTTAACGTGGGTTCCGAACCACGGTCATCAGCTTCCGGCAAATCCAGGCTAGCACCCCCCTCGGGCTATAAACCCTTGGTTATGTGCCTACCCATAAGTCTATCAGGAAACCTACCGACTGGCGAGTGACCAACGTAGAACACTTCTCAGAAGGCATCCAGCCTTACCCAGCCTTTAACTGGCGTGACTGAGGGGTAATTCGTAGTCGGAATTTACACTCTTGCCTAGAAACAATCACAATTTTAGGAAAGATAAACGGACAGAAGAAAGAAAAGTAACCATCCGAGCGCTGGAATCGAACCAGCTACCGCTCCAGCGCGGATTCGGCAAAGCAGACGCTACCTTACCGCCGCACCAACGCGACCGGCTGCAATTAAAAGAGTATGTATGTATATATATATATGTATATATATATATATATATATATATATATATATATATATATATATATATATATATATATATATCTATAAATATATATATATATATATATATATATATATATATATATATATATATATATATATATATATATATATATATATATATACAGGGTGTCCCACAAAACTATGGCGGGCTATAGTTTTGTTTTTTCTTCTCGAACATCCTATATGTTCTAATATATAGGATGTATGCTATATGCTGTATTACATATATTAACTATATTAAACATATTTCGTGAAGCATGTCCTATACCTAAACCCAATGGTCTTATCGTTTTCCGCCATTTTGTAAAAAATATTGATGTTGCGGACTCTATTTTGCAGTGTCATTTATTATCATTTATTTTTTGATTATTATCATTTATTTTTTGATGTAGGATTATTATTTTTGGCAGGGATATTAGTAAAATTATGACTTAACTTTTAATGTAAACGAAATTTATTTAGATTATACCGAGTGTCCAGGATAACCGAGATAATTGAAAAATAAATCAAAACATTATATCTCATATCTATATCCTTCTTCTATGTCCATCTGTCCTAATTTCCGAGAATTTTACATTTTTGTTTTTAATAGTTCGTTTTTAATGGAATTTACTTTAGGCTTTATGTTATTATGAAACTAATGAATACATTCATGATAAGTCATGATATACGAGGATCGTTCAATAAGTACATAGAAAATCCAAGAGATGGCGCTCGTTGCATCGGAAATAGTTTGTTTTTAATAAGTATCATTATTCACTAGATAGCTGTCAAAGTCTCAGTTATATTCATCACATGATTTCATTTTTTATTGTCGATTGAAGCAAGAAACTTTTCTTTATTTAGAAAAATGGCAAAAAGTGAGTTTCGATGGTTGATTAAACACTTATATTTAAGAGGCTTAACACAGAAAAAGATCAAAGATGAGTTGGATGAAGTTCATGGCACGTCTGTACCTGTGTTTGCAAATGTTTATAATTAGATAAATAAGTTTAAACGTACATCCATAAAAGACGAACATCGTTCGGGACGTCCAGTGGAAGTGACTACTTCCGGAATGATTGACAAAAATCCTTATTATTGCAAGGTGCAGTGTTTTCAATTTTGCTCGAAAAATTGGGTGTGAAAAAAATTTCGGCATGGTGGGTGCCGCGTTTGCTCTCTGGGAAGAATAAACACAATCGTCTGGTCGACTCTGAGGCTGTTCTGGCACATTTTCGCTGCAAGTCTGATGAATTTCTGCGTCGATACATAACTGTGGGCGAAACATGGATATACTACTACACTCTAGAGACAACGGGACAATCAAAACAGTGGGTTTTTAAGGTGAACGGGCTCCGAAGAAGGCGAAGACGGTGAAATGGTCCTTCAAGGTTATAGCCACAGTTGTTCGGGATGCATGTGGAATCATCTACACCGATTACTTGGAAAACGGAAAAACAATAACTGGAGAGTATTATGACTCGTTATTGCACCAGTTGAACGAAGAAATCAAGAAAAATTGTCCTCATTTGAAAAAGAAAAAGATCCTCTTCCATCAAGACAATGCACGAGTGCACACCTGTACAGTTTCCCCAAAAAGTATGCCCAAAATCATGGAGTTAAAGTTCGAATTATTACAACATCCGGATTTGGCCCCCAGTGAGTTTTTTTATTTCTGAACTTAAAAAATGGCTTAGCGGACAACGGTTCACATCGAACGAGGAGGTCATCTCCCAAACAGATGCCAATTTTGAGGACTTTCCGAAATCTTACATTTTAGACGGCTTAAAAAAGTTGGAAAAACACTTGCAAAAGTGTATAGAGCTAAAAGGAGATTATGCTGAAAATATAAAAGATCTAGATCAATTCTTCTATTGGAACCTTTGGTGTGAAACACTAATCATGAAGAGATTTACCACTAAACACCAAATCACTTTTTTGAACTGCTCGACGCACGTTTCGCTAACCATGTTAGCATCATCTGGAGATGATAAAATCTATTGATGATGCTAACATGGTTAATGAAACATGCGTCGAGTAGTTCAAAAAAAGTGATTTGGTGTTTAGTGGTAAATCTCTTCAAGTTTAATAAAAGATCTACTTAAAATAATTTGTTTTTCTATCTTTTTCTAAAGACTTTTTAAACGACCGTCATATTAAGAATTTAGGTCATCACGTGTTTTGTTTTAATAATTGATTAGAAAACAATTATTATAAAATAACAAAACTTATTGTTATAGTAAACAAAACGTCATAAATATTTCGTTTTCAGTTAAACAGTTTAAATATAAACATTTATAAAAAAAGAAGTTACTACAATCATTTAATCAAATGTTCAATATGCCTTCCATTTTGTGCAATACAAACTCTAAGCCTATATTCAAAATAACTATTGATTGTCATGAGCATTGCCTCATTAATATTTCTAAACACATTTCTTGTGAAGAGACCCCGTTTAGTTTTAACCTCATTCGTCTCACTGCAGTTAAAGGCAATTCTTCAATCCACTCTTTAAAATTATTTATTTATTTTTTTATTTCACTTTTATAAACTGTCACCATTAACTCTATTTTTTTTAAAAGTGTCCCGAGGAGGCGATCTCCGATAATACCAGCCCACAAATTAAGAGACCATCTATATTGATGATCTAAAGGGATAATGAATCCTGGATATTCACTTCTGTAAAAGTTGGTGGAAAGTTGCCTCATCCGTAAATAAAATGTATTTGAAAAAATTAGGTTCTTCTCTATTTTGTTCTATTGCCCAGTTACAAAATTCAAGATTTCGATCGAAATTATTTTGATTTCGTTATGTAACCAGTTGTATATGATACGGATGAAATTTATATTTTCCAGTTATTCTGTTCGCTGTGGATTTTTTAACGCCTAACTCGTTTTCTATCTGCCTGCATGAATTATGCGGATTTTTAATTACAACTTGAAGAACTAAATATTCATTTTCTTTACTCATAGCTCTTTCAAATCGCTCTTTCAGTCGTATAAACGCTAATGAATTAGGATGATGTTTGCAGTAGGGAATCTTTGCGCATAAGCTCTACTTGCTAAATAAGAGTTTTGATCACTTGCGCCCAATACGTAAGTGATTGTTCTACTTTCTGTTCTAATAAAACCGTACTACACAATTTGACAGTTTACAAAGTCGAAATAATTGACCGTTTGGTTGATTTGATGCTACGCCATGATTATCTAGGGCTTCTAAGCAATCTGCGTGGTTTAAGTTGTAATTGGATATTCACTTTTCTTTTTGATAGTCAATATAATAGATCATAAAAATATTTTTTCCTATTTAATTATGAAAGAAGTACACTGTTTTTTTCTGTATCATTGAATAACTGTTTAAAAGCTATATTAGAACAAAATTTGCTATATGAATTGAATTGACTGCGTTATTACTTAAACGTTTTAGTAATAACGTCAGTTATTACTAAAACGTTTAAGATTAATTCCATTAAAAGTGATATATTAAAAACCAAAATGTAAAAATCTCGGAAATTATGACAAATAGGTATAGAACATATTTTTAAAAAAATGGAAGTATTTTATCTTAGGTATATTGTAAAATGAAAAAATACTGGACATTCCATTTAAAAATCTGAGATTGATTTTCTTTCATTCATCTCAGTTATTCTGGACACCCTGTATAACGTAGACAAATTTTGTTTACATTAAAAGTTAGGTCATAGTTTCACTAATACTCCTACCAAAAATGATAAACCTACATCAAAAAATTAATTATATATGACACTGCAAAATAGAGTCTGCAACTCCGAGGGGTTTAGGTATAGTACATGTTTCACGAAATATGTTTAGAATCAATACCAGAATGCAAAAATGGATGAACATCTAGGGTTCTCAATAATAAAAACTATACTATACCCCGCCGTGGTTTTGTGAGATACCCTGTATAAATAAAATTAATTTTAAATTATGCAGCCTATTTAGTTGTCCAGCCATTATCAAGATATCAACCGATATGGAACTATTGGGACACCATATATATATATATATATATATATATATATATATATATATATATATATATATATATATATATATATATATATATATATATATATATATATATATATATATATATATATATATATATATATATATATTTATTACACCCATACTTCCTCAAATGTGTAAAGAAATAATTAAGAAGATGGTTATTTAAAAAAATAATACATTTATTTCAAAAAAGTCAATATACCAGCTTCAATTTAATATACTATAAATAATTTTATGGCATCGAATTTGGTTGCTGTTCTGAATTTAAATGTCGGACGCACCAAAAAAATTACACTATATTATGTTAAAACTACGTTAAAAAACTATATGAATTAAAATAAATTATATCTGAATTAAGAATAAAATTATATTTATTTATTTTAAAAGTTCAAAAAATATAAATAACATAAATATTTCTTTCCTATCTCAAATACGGTGCGTAGACCCGTCGGTCTACGGTTTTTGTATCGTCATATAAAAAATATCTGGCCACGATGTAAACAATGTTTTGATGCTCGCTCTGAACGGTCTCGTTTCTATCGTAGGTGGCTGTTCGACGCTTCTGCTATGCGTTTGACAAGTCTCATATTTTGTTCAATAGAAAAGTCAGGTTTTTAGTGGTTATTAACGCGAAAACTATCCGTGAGTGTATTGTGATGGCAATTATCTCCAGTGTGGTAAGTATAAATAAAGTTTTTTAGTAATCATTTTCTTCAGCATTTTAATAATGGCACTTATAATCTATTTATTTTGTAATATATCGTGGGAAGGTAAAAAGCGAATAACATTTCAACAACTGTTAAATTGATATACTATTTTTGAAAATATTGTAATAAAAATTAATATTTTAAATGGTTTATATAAATGTACAAAGATATAATTCGTTGTTTTGTATTAAAACTGAATTAATATCGGTTAGCGTTTTTCTTTCTTTCCGACAAGCGGGTAAATGGGCTCGTTTAATGGTCGTGTTTAATTTTCCCAGTTAATATCGTGGCTAGTCTAATCAAGATAGTGAGTTAATATCTAAATATCTATTTATTGGTTTTAACAAAATAATAATAAAGTGATATAAGTTCTATGGGGTACTACTAAAGTTAATGTTTTTTTTGTTCATTTTGATTTTATTTTGCACCTTCAACATTACAAACATTATATTTGTTTTAAAAATATTATTCGCATTTATTTAGGGTCCCAGCTTAGTAGTAACTTTTTAATTTCTGTGCTTAGCTTTATTTATAGGGTGATTTATTAGTTTGTTCGAACTTTAAATGCAAATAAAACAACAATCAAATTATATGAAACTATTTCGGACAAATGTCCGCCGCTGGTGGGTACTTCCAACAAAGAATATTCTGCCAATTCAATTTTCGACATATTCAAGCTATTGGGGTTTTATGTCCGTAATTGTCTGAGTTATGTTTGCTTCCAAGGTGTCAATGGTTGCTGGTTTATCGACATAGACCAAAGATTTAACATAACCCCAAGGTAAATTAACAGCTTCGTTCCTCGAAATAATGTTCTCACAAAATTGTTCCGGCATTTTCTTCGCAACGCACAGTTTTTTGTCTTCTTTTTGTTTTAGTATCATGCTGCTTGAAATGCTTTGGGAATTTGTCGATAAGTCGGCGAATATATCGCTCGGTTGGGTGATTATGCATATCATAACATTCAGGAAGTGCTTTATTAGTTTGGCGCAGAGAGAACTGATTTCGAAAATAAATATCGACAATTTGCAAGCGTTGCTCTGTTGTTAAACGGTCCATGATGATTTGCGAGACAAGACTGAATAATTTTGACACTAGAGCCTGTAAACTGACAGTTCGTTTGACAGCGAACCTTATCGCAAGTTCGGACACTGATAAAAATCACCCGTTATAATTCTTTACAATCCGCGCACGGCACGCTATTGACGCCTTGGTTTTCTAGTATTATTTTGTCTTTAGGGTTCTTCAAGAAATTTAGCAAAGTTTTCTGTGTTTTAAAAAGTATTTGAATCTCGTGTTTTCTGAGAATTCTTGCTACTCTGTCGGTGAATCCCATAATGTATGGAAGCAGTGGTTTATATTTATTGACTTATTTATCTTCTCTTCTTGCTGTTGTTGTGTTCCCTTTCTAATTCCTTCCTGCAACTAAGGTTGGCCGGGTTTAGCGCCTGTCCTCGGTGTGAATATTTATGATTTTCAGTCATTGCACGCAGTTCAAGAAAATCTAACCGTACATATATATATATATATATATATATATATATATATATATATATATATATATATATATATATATATATATATATATATATATATATATACATATATATACATATATATATATATATATATATATATATATATATATATATATATATATATATATATATATATATATGTATACTATATATATATACTATCCCACTATCCAAACTAACTATATCACTATCTAAAACTCAAAAAATATCAAAAATACCTGTTCTTATGTAAAGAAAAAATCACTGGGTAAAAACAAAAAACCAAACGGAGACAAATTTCTCAGTGATTCTTTTTTTTTTAATTTTAAAAGATTCTTTCTTTTAAGTGATTCTTTCTTTACATAAGAACAGGCATTTTTGATATTTTTTGAGTTTTTGATAGTGGCGATAGTGGTAGTAGTTTCGATAGTGCCCTCAAACTAACATGATCGAAAATCTGCCACCCCGCATTGGACCAGCGTGGCAGATTACGGTCCATACCTTCAACATGGTATTTCAATATGTTTCAATACGACAGTACAACCTCAAACCCGGCCCTCATTCCCCGAAGGCCAAGCGGCAACTACCTACGGCAGCAGGAAGACCTGCCGCAAGGCAGAGGGTGCTAAAAATCACCGAGTTTGATAGAAAATAGACATGGAAAAGTTCATCTGGACTCACAAGTGAAATTGATTATATCATGACCAATAATAAAACAATATTTTACAATTGTTCTGTCCTTAACAATTTTAATGTTGGAAGTGACCACCGAATGGTACGAGCAAAAGTTAGAATTAACTGTCGAAGAGAACGCGAAAGTAAGGCCAAAGTAAGGTCAAAGAAGGGCAGAGTGGATTCTGGGAAAGAGAGAGGAAGCGATTTCGAGATTGCTTTGTTAAACCGTTTTGCTGTGTTACAATATCCGGAGGACGTGGAAATATCAGTTCAATATAAATAAATCGCGAACAATGTGCCTTATACGGCTGCTGCAATAGCACTAGAAGAAAAATGTCTCAAACAAACAAAAATCTCCAGTGAGACCACAATAAGAAATGCAGGTAATCCTTTTGGCAGGGTCGAGTACACTGAGCTCTGCAAAATTATAAGAAAACCTATCAGAGAGGATACGCGCCGATTCAACATGCAGCTAGTGCAAGAAACCCTGAAAGAAAACAAAGGAATTAATAAGGCTAAACAGAAGCTGAGAAACAAAAGAACGCAAATATATGCCTTAAGGCGTGAGGATGGCACTGTGTCCAGGGCGTCAGAAAAATTTATTTCCAGTTATATGAAGATCAGAACCAATCAAAGACAACAATAAAAATACAAAGAACAAAAAGTACCTGACTTATGGGAAATGCAGAATTGATCCTTTTATATAAAAAAGGAGCACAGGAAGATTTAAAGAACTACCGTCCAATATTCCTCCTATCAGTAATGTAAAGTTTTCACTAAGATAATTTCTAAAAGAATATTAAAAAAAAATGAATAACGCACAACCAAGAGAACAAGCAGGATTCAGAAGTGGATTCCGTACAATGGATCACATCCAGGTTGTAAGGCAGGCCATAGAAAGGCACAACGAATACACCATGCCACTGTGCTTGGCTTTTATCGACTACGAAAAAGCATTTGACTCCATCTCAAAACATGCGATAATGGATGCACTGCTTAGCCAAGGGGTAGATTAACATATGTAAACCCATTGGGATCGATATATGATGGAGCTACACCCACAATTCACCTTGATGATCTTGAAGTGGGAATTAATGTAGAACGAGGTGTACGGCAGGGTGACGCAATATCGCCTATTCTTTTCTCGGCTGGCCTTGAAGAAGTATTCCGTAAATTGGAGTAGGAACAGGATGGTGTCAAGATCACAAAAACTGCAAAAGGCCGGCGAACCATTTGGCTTGAAAATAAATCTGAAAAAGAGTCAAGTTATGTTCAATAACTTCGCTCTAGACAGAAGAATTTCAGTTTTCGGAAGCGATGGGACGACAGATGGACCAAGACAATCCTGGAGTGGATACTGCTTGATCGCAAACGTCCGCGAAGAAGACCGAAAGCACGATGGATTGATGACATCGTTAAGTATATTGGACCAGAGTGGCAGAGAAAAGCCCAGGACCGTGAAAGTTGGAAGCATGCATGATGATGATGATGATGATGTGATATATATATATATATATATATATATATATATATATATATATATATATATATATATATATATATATATATATAGATTCATAATTTAATAGTAACCTTATACAAAGCACAAGACACTAATTTATGTTAACTCCGCAGTTACAGGTTACTGACTAAGCATGCTTATACAAATTGTTCACCTTTAAATTTTTAATATAATTTTACATTTTAAGTTTTATACCTGTAACGGCATTAGATGCCGAAAATTAATTTTTAATTATTTTAAATTAATTATACATTACAATAAGTTTTGAACGGATTAGTCAATCGATTTGAACTTTTCACAATGGCTTAAGAATTGAGTAAAGGATATTCTGTTAAATTTTTTAATGTTTTGTAGTATTTTCACATACCTCCGATACATGCTTAAAATGTAAAATATTTATCATCAATAACTATCAAAAATAAATCATATTTAGAAGTTGTATTTGTTATTTAAATATTATTAAAAATTCCATGTTCGTAATTCTAAAGATTTACATAAAAAATGTTTTTGCCGAAAAGTTAAAATCAAATTACCAACTACCAAAAATCGGGATTAAATCATCTCCTGATGATGCTTATATGGTTAGCGAAACGTCCGTCGAGAAGTTCAATAAAGTGATTTGGTGTTTAGTGGTAAATCTCTTTAGCTTTACCAAAAGTTAGTGAAATTATTTTCATATTATTTGTTATTATTAATTTAATTCTATATTATAGGTGAAATTTGCTCTTTCTTTTTTAATTATACATTATTTTCTAGCATTATCTTTATTAATGTTCCTTTTATATGTTTTGTAAAGCAAATATATTTGCGAATTTATGATTTTCAGTACTTTTGCCTCCGATTGTACCTGCGATACATTCTCAGATATTTAAAGAATAGTTGTTACCTCACTAAATAATATTTTCTCTCACTAAATAATCATTATTTCTCTAGTAACTTTCCAAAGCGCTTAAAAATACTATCCTTCAACCTTAAAAGTTCTCATTCATTATGCAAACGAAGACATTTGTTGCACGAATACATAAAATAAAGGCGAAAATAATAGCGGTACAAGAAACGACTTCCGACCAACAAAACACCAGTCGGAGCTTTTGTTGAACGTAAATTATTATCTTTGTTTTTACCAGAGACGCGCTGCATTTCTCTCTATATTTTAAAAATCTGTTTTGAATAGAGAAGTCCTTCAGTTTCAATGAGTCATATTTTAAATCGCGTCGGATCAGATTTAGAAACATAAAGTAAGGGAAGTTTTCCATTGAATAAAAGTCTTCATTTGAGTTTAAATAAAGAATCTTGGGTCTCTGTGTTTAATAAGCGTGAAGTTGATATTGCTTTAAACAACTTAATATAAAATAAGGTTATTTTTGCGGCTATCACTAATTCGTCAATAATAAGACGCGTTAACAGTAAATTCAAAAAATTTAAATCATTTATCAATAGAGGAATTATAGTTTCTATTAGAAAGCGACAAACTTTACTTACATTAATAATTGAAAAAGTTGACTGAACATTTCATATGCATCCAAAGCCCTATTATTATTAACACTTTTAATTAGTCTTAAATTACTAATATCTATACTGTGGTCGTGTTCGATTGCATATTGGGCAACACAAGATTTTTCATTTCTCCCATATCTAATGTTGACAATATGTTCTTTATATCTTGTCAATATGGATCTTTTTGTTTGCTCTATATACCCTCGATCACAGTCTTGACAATTAATTTCGTAAATCCCGGACTTTTCATGTTGCTCTTCTTTATCCTTTGGATTACCCAGAACTTGTCTTAATTTATTATGTGGTTTGTAGACAACCTTAATGTCTACTTTTTTCAAAATTTTGTCTAGCCCTCTTGTTAATTGGGCACCAAATGATATTACCATGAATTTCTTTGTGTTCTGATCCTTTTTTTCTAACATTTTCTAACCTCTTTTATTCTAACATCTAACGGTCTAGATGTCTCACCTATATAAAATTTGCCACATTCGCAGGGAATTTTATAAACCACTTTTTTGGCATTTTGTTGTGTGTTATTTATTTATATTTGGTTTAGTTTTTAATAGAGATCTAAGAGTATTTTTTGTTTTAAATGTTGTTCTTATGTTGTATTTATTTCCTACTCTTTTAATTGTGTCAGAAATACCGCGGATATAAGGAATTGTGAGGTTAATTGTTTGAGAGTTATTATTATTTTTATTAATAACACTGGGGAACAATTTGAAAAATAATTTCTGTTGAGTTCGATATTTAAGCTGTTTCATTCGTAACTTAACATGCTAATTCCAAAACTTTATTTCGTTTTTTTCTATCACGTCAAGTTTTTTCTCTACAGTTGTTGCGCATCCAACTAAGCTTGGCGAGTTATAGAAGTCACTAGTACTCTCCTACCGGCGAACCTTCTTCGACCTAGGAGTGGGGGCGTGAGTGACGTTGCTTCATCCAAAACTAGTTCGTTCAGTTACGCATGAGATGCTAAAGTATGCGTGTCTGTGTCGCTCTGATATAGTGAAGTCAAAGTATATATACACAACTATAGATTTTCGTTATATCTGCCTCTGGTAGTTCTCGTCGTAAGTGCTTAAACAGCCCTGATTCATTTTATTATATATGTGGCAGTTTTACCATTCCCATTCAACGGACTAATATTAGTACATTTGTCAGGCAAGCTTATTTTGCTTATTTTAAAGTGAAAATAGGTGACCAAGATAAATCATGGGCCCCTCATAAAGTGTGCAAGCAGTGTGTAGAGAGTTTACGAATGTGGATGAAGAGAACACGTAATAAACTTTCGTTTGGTATACCAATGGTTTGGCGAGAGCCCAAAGATCACTTAAGTGATTGCTACTTTTGCATAGTGAAAACATCAGGATTCAATGCCTCATTCAGCTGAAATTCCAGTGCCAGTTTTTCACGAATTACCTTCTTTAGAAATACAAGAATGTGAATCAAGTGAAGATCGAAGTGATTCCACCGACGAAGAATTCAAAGTTTCCAATGATCCTGTTCATAAAGGATTCAATCAACATGAATTAAACGATTTAGCACGAGATTTGGGACTATCCAAAAAAGCATCGGAATTATTAGCATCAAGACTGCACGAAAAAAAAATTGCTTGACAAAGGAGCTAAAGTCAATTACTATCGATCCAGAGAAAGTGAATTTAGGCAGTACTTCAGAAGTAATGACGGATTTGTATATTGCTAGAACGTAGAAGGTTTAATGAAAGAATTGGCCATTTCTAACTATAACGCAACTGAATGGCGATTGTTTATAGATAGCTCAAAGCGTAGCTTGAAGTGTGTTCTGCTACGTAATGGAAATTTATACGGTTTAGTCCCAATAGGTCCTTCAGCTTCTTTGCGTGAAGAATATGGCGACATAAAGAAGCTCATTGACTTGTTGCAATATAACATGCACCAATGGATCATCTGTGTTGACCTTAAAATGGTCTGTTTCCTTCTTGACCAGCAACGCGGGTATACCAAGTATCCCTATTTTTTGTGCATGTGGGACAGTAGAGCTCGTGAGAAGCATTGGGTGCAATCGAACTGGCCGCCAAGATCTGACCTAAGACATGGTGATCCAAAACTAGGTCTCATGAAGCAATTTGTTAAGGCTTTGTCAATTGAAGGAGACTGCTTTAAATATATCATTTCGGCATTCCCTGGCCTGTCATATGAAAAGATAAAGGCTGGTGTGTTAGATGGTCCACAGATTCGGCAACTCGTTAAAGATGAAAATTTCACTGACAGAACTTGAAAGGAATGCTTGATTGGCTTTTAAAAATATTGTTAAAGATTTTCTTGGAAATACACGAGCCCCGAATTACATCGAAATTGTTCAACAACTCTTGGTTGCTTGGTTGCAACATAGGTTGCAACTTGGTTGCAACAAAGCTTGGTTGCAACATGAGCATCAAACTACATTTCTTACGTAGTCGTCTTGCTAACTTCCCAGAAAATCTGGGTGCTGTTAGTGATGAACAAGGCGAGCGATTCCATCAAGATCTAAAGGTTATGGAAGCGCGGTATCAAGGTAGATGGGATGTCAGTATGATGGCTGACTACTGTTGGAGCATCAAGCGAGAATGTCCACAAACTGAACACTCCAGGAAAAGCTATAAAAAGAAATTTTGACCATAATATCTTTTATTTATTTTTTGTATAAACACAATTTAACCTTTAATATGTTATATGTTAACCTCTGTATGAATAAAATATTCTAATCTATTTGGTCAGATCTCGCCTTATTTCCTTTTGTATGTACACTTTTAAGGTAAAATGAGGGGTATGCGGTAGCTTAAGAACTTGACGTGATAGAGAAAAACTGTGAATATTTTTGAATTCAGAGATGAAAAATTAGTCAAAAACAAGTCACAGATCCAAGTCAACAAAATTGCTGTTCCCCAGTGTAATTTGTCTGTTTTATCTGGTATCAAACGTTTTAAACGATTTATCTATAAAATTTTGTTGGTAATTGTTTTTTATAAAAATTTCTTTTATGTAATTTATTTCGTTTTGTAGTCTATCACTGTCGGTACAAACAAGTTTTTCTCTGTTATATAAACTTTTAATTACTCCTATTTTAACAGATTTTGAGTGATTGGAAAACAAATTGAGATACCTATCTGCAATCTGTATCTATAAAATAATGTATCTGTAAAACCCAAATAAAGAAAAAAATATATGAACACGCCACAATCATTCAGACATTACTTAATGTGTTTTGCATCAGGAAAATTTGTATATTTTAATAAGATCACATTGTAATAATGTCTTGTCGGTAACCTTTTATATTTTCATCAAATCCAACAAGTATCATCTCTTTGGATTGTTTGTCAAATTTTCTATGCTTATCTTTTGGAATATGAACCATCACTTTACTTCCAAATATGCCATGCCATTCTTGCCATGCCATATAGTGAAAGGTGTCGTCTTATTTAAACCCGCTGCCACACTGCGATTATGCAAGTAGACTGCAGTATAAACCGCCTCTGTTCAAAAATTTTTTGACAAATCTGCATCGAAAATCATACATCTTGCCTTTTCCACAATTGCCCTGTTCATTCTTTCAAGCATCTCATTTTGTTATGAAGTATAAGGATTAGTCTTTTGATGCAATATGCCATATCTTCGAAGAAATCTTTCAAATTGTTCACTACAAAATTCGCCACCATTATCACTTCGTAGTATTTGAATTTTCTTGTTGCATTGATTTTCAACCATATCTTTAAATTCTTTAAAGAAATCTATGACTTGATCGTTGCTTTTAAGAATATAAACAAAAGTCATTCTACTATAATCGTCTTCAAATAATAGAAAATACCTTGATCCTCCAATAGAAAGCTCATCCATTGGTACACATATATCAGCATGTACCACCTCCAACAAAAATTCTGCTCGGTTGGCTTTGTTTGTAAATGGAAGTCTTGATTGTTTCCCTTGATAGCAAACCTCACAAACTTTACTTTTATTTAAGTTGTCGTTGCACATAAGCCCTTCAACTGCTCCCTGCTGTGCATTAGTTTTAAATCTGTATAATTTAAGTGAGTAAACCTCCTATCAATTCTTCTGTTGGAACCTTTGGTGTGAAATACTAAACTTGAAGAGATTTACCACTAAACACCAAAAAGCTTTTTTTTAACTGCTGGACTCACGTTTCGCTAATCATGTTAGCATCATGAGGAGATGATTTAAGGACATTAAATTATCTCCTGATGATGTTAACATGGTTAGCGAAACGTGCGTCGAGTAGTTCAAGAAAAGCGTTTTGGTGTTTAGTGGTAAATCTCTTCAAGGTTAGTAAACCTCCTATATTAAATATCAGCTATTATTGTTAAGTTAACTACAGGTTTTTGATAATGTTTTACATATTTCAGTTCATACATATTATTTTTAGTGTCCGCTACTGCAATAAGACCTAAAAATTTTACAACCATTCTTTTCAAAAATGATTCTGTTTCCATTTTTAATTAACTCACCAACAGACAACAAAATTATGGTTAAATCAGGGACATACAAAACATTTTTTGTAACAACCTCATGCTTCTCATTCTTGACAACTGTTTGGATTTGTATATCTCCAGAACACACCACTGGCACAACCATGTTGTTCGGAATCATAATTTCTTTGGAATTTACATGGTAATTTATGTTTTCAAGCCAATCCTTTCTTGAAGTTAAATGTACACTTGCTCCTGAGTCAATATACCACTAATTTTCTGTATATTGTCCACTTAAGAACTCTGCTCTGAAAGCAGTAAATGTTTTCTTTTTGCCTGAGTTCTCATTTCGTTTATTAGCTTTATTTTCGGTTTATTTATTCATAAAGTGACCCAACTGTTCGTTCCTGAAACGTTCCGAGAGCCCTGCCAATAGCAACGATCCGATCCGATATTGGTCTATTTTGCGTTCATTTTAACTTATGGGAAGTTTCAGTCATCCGATTCATATATTCCATTGACTCACATAATTTTCCATTCAATCACAGTTCTCCAGCTGTAAGGAAATTAAAGATCACAGCAAACCGATCTTTCTTGTAAAACCGCAATCTGCATACAAACATCTTAATTTTTCCCACACATCCTGAGCTGTTTTTGCTTCTTTCACGTGTGAATATATCGACGTATCTAAGGTCAACACTAATTTGGCCTTCGCTTTCGCAATTTATACTGAATCTGTCCCTTTGCCTCTGAGAGAATTTTTTATACCCTAACACGAGAAAATTCTCAACTCCAAAATCCCAATCATCGTAATTGTCCCTATCGCAAAGCTTTGACACACTGGATAAGTAACCTCCTGCCATTTTTGAGTTCTGTACTATTCGACGACGTTAAAAAATACTTTACCGATACTACGCGAGGACAAAACTACGTGGGTCTGGGTCCATAACCTGTTAAAAACGAAGGGGTAGATGTAAATGATACGCTCCTGTCGAATGTTCGATGCTAACTAATATATTCGTATGGTAAACATGACTAGTTTAACATTTGTATAACTAAGTAAGTGTCCGCTAGATGTCTCTCATAATTTTTTTATATAAATTCCAACATGTTTAGGGCATTTTATGTTAATTTTATTTAATTCAAAAGTTTTATTTATAATAGCATGATGAAGTTTGTTATTTAATCTTGCTAGGCAATAAACGAGAAACTTGTTACTAACTCCCCTCAAAAATTGTTAATGTTAAAACGAATTTGAATATCACTAAAATTGAAAAAGCCATATTCTCACTGAATCGACAGTGTCACACAATTTTATCAAGTAACAGTATCAACTGACAAAATGAAGAGGCTCTGCCTATCTACTTTAAGTGGATAAAATCGATTTTAACAAAACCGACGCTGTTGATTGATAAAGTCGATCGATATTGTTCACTCAGTGAGAACGTGGCTTAATATATACAACATATGCAAAATAACTTTATGGAACTTGAAGACTTACCAAACTCTTAAAAAATTCCGCCTATTTATTTCATTTATATGCAACATAGCATGTCTCACACATATTTCATAAATAAGTTAAATAAAATTTCGATAAATAAAACAAACATAGAATAATTAATACAAATTATATTATAAAAAATATATAAAAGTTACACAACAAAATAAAATTAAAGTTATTCATAAGGCTTTACCAACTTGTACATGAGAGCAATTGCAATTTCATAGTTTACACTGGTAGAAGGATAAATAATCGTACTTATGCAGTACATTTAATACTGAAAGAAAAGCTGCTGTAACATGATGAAATTGAGCTAGACAATATTTTATAAATACATATCTATATTGTAACCAATTCATTATTGTATTATTGAGAACTTTTATTAATGAACAACTTCAATACACAGTACTTTCATAAACAGTACGTGCTTTTAAACAGTTCATGAACTATTTTCGCTAAAACAAACAAAATCCCTATTTTAAAAAAGAAAATCAATTCGAATGGGGAAAAAAAGGGACACTGACAGCTTGAATTTGTTGTAACATTTAATACGAGCATTAAATCAAATGGCTAATAATCTAAAAAAGAATTTCTTTTTCAAATAATCAAATAAATGATTTTATCGTTCGATGTCGACATCCTAAGATTCTCAGCAATTCCTTGTGGCGTTTAGTGCCGATAAGATTCAATCAATGCCTCCACTTTGTCATCATAAAATTCGATTGGCTTTGACAACAGAATCTCTTAAACCTGAATTTCATAAACCGATTCTGTGACATCTATAATTTTGAAAAATTTTTGTTCAACTTTAACAATAGTTTATTAAGTGATGTTTAGAATAGAGTATATATATATATATATATATATATATATATATATATATATATATATATATATATATATATATATATATATATATATATATATATACAAACGAAAGTGTGTGACATCATTGGAAGAGTAAAGCAATTGAAACGGAGATAGGCAGGCCATATAGCGAGGCGATGGAATGACAGATGGACCAAGGCAATCCTGGAGTGGATACCGCTTGATCGCAAACGTCCGCGAAGACCGAAAGTACGATGGATTGATGACGTCGTTAAGTATATTGGACCAGAGTTGCAGAGGAAAGCCCAGGACCCTGTAAATTGGAAACATGCTAAAGAGGCCTTCATCCTGCAGTGGATCGACTCGGGATGATGATGATGATTGCATATATATATATATATATATATATATATATATATATATATATATATATATATATATATATATATATATATATATATATATATATATATATATATATATCTAATATTTTCACGGATGGATAATGTTTCTAAATCATTCCGGGTGTCGATCCGTTCATTCTGTGAAAAGTCACGACGTTTCGCCAATATCTCATTTGGTATTTTCCAGTGTTGTCCGCTTCGAGGGAAGAGTCCACATAAAAACGAACACATATAAAGCAAGACATAAAATCAAAGAAAATATCGACAAAAGATCGAATAAAATATAAACGCTGTTGCTGGCAGTGTTGAAGAATCAAGTTGGGCTTTGTTATTCGACTATGTGGATTATTTCATTCAAAATTTGAATGGTATTAATCTGGAGGAGATGTGGTTTCAACATGATGGCTCCACATGTCATATAACCTACGCAACAATCGATTTATTGAGGGAACAGTTCGGTGAGAAAGTTATTTCGAGTAATGGACTTATTAATTGGTCACCAAGGACGTGTGATTTAATTCTTTTAGATTTTTTTTTAGTTAGGGTAAAAGCCGGATAGCAAAAAAGATCTATTATTAAAAATTATCTTCTTACTAAAAATAATGCAATATGTATATAAAAACAAAGGTCTTTGATCTTTTATAGTAGCCTATTTTTGTAAACATAATTAATATTAGTTTTGAGTAAATTTTGTTTAATTTGACCTCTCAAAAAAGGGATAGTTGCCTACTGTATCGGATAGTAGCCTAACGTTAAAAATACTTCGGGGGATACTTGCCGTGAACCAAAAGATTTTTTTAGATAGAAACAAATTTATGTCAATTTAAGTAATCAGTCTTTATTATTTAATGAGATCCTGTAATAAGTACTAATCAAAACATTAATGAACATTATAAAATAGTATTAAGTTTTAACGTTTTAAAATATAAAAATACAACAAAAATAGCCTGCAGGAGGGGCACTTCCAATTATAGTAAACCTCTAACACCACCAACATTTCTAACATAGTATATTCAAAACCGGGGCATGTATAGAACTGAGGCAACTCTCCTGTTTTTACCATATGTTATATCTTTGGTCTATGCCAATAAACCAGCAACTATTAACGCCTTAGAACCAACATAATTCGGACAATTGTGGATATAAGACCCCAATTGCTTGAAAACGAGGTCAGAAATTTACTTGACAGAATGCGGTTTAACCGGTTGGTGTGGTTTTTTGGTGATAGGACCATATGTTTTTGAAGACGAAGCATATGTTGGCCAACTTTCCCTCCAACGGCAAGCCAATAATATCGCAGGAGCGAACGCTACTCCATCAGCCTCATGACTTTATTTACACTCACACGCGCCTCGTACTCTGGGTAATACAATGTAATTACAAGTATATCTTTAGCAAATATTTCCAGATTTAAATTAAGTGAAATATTTCTTGTGGAAACAATTATCAATTAGTTCGTTGAAAGGTTGCTTCCATAAAGCAAAGCCTTAATGCCTGACTGGTTCGAAGACCATGAATTTGGTTCGAAGCTCATGTTAAACAGAATAGTGGAGAGGATAGTAATGAGACTGGTGGCTTAGTGATTGACCTGGAACACTGATGGTTTCTCCTTAGCAACTTGGGTACAGTATGACAGTGGCAACAGTGTTGCCAGATCGAATGCTATATCACCAGTATCATTACTTTATTTATATACCTCAAAAATTGGTTTAAATCCTCTATATTCCTTTATTTAACTATTTAATTATTTATAAGTTATATATATATATATATATATATATATATATATATATATATATATATATATATATATATATATATATATATATATATATATATATATATATATATATATATATATATATATAGATACCTATATATAATTCTATAGATTTTTAAACTAATTGACGTAAACTTTTTAATATATAATTATTTATAATTTTAACTTTTTTATTGTTTCAGGTCATTATTTGCATCATTAGTGCAGATATCAGCACATTTTGAGAAAAGGTAAGATATTAATAATAATCAAAATTATTTTATTTATACATCAAATTCAATGATATATTTTTAAAATCGATTATATTTGTATTATTGTTGAACTGTGCATGTTCTGGGATTAGTGAAGCAGAGAGACGATGAGTAATTTAATGCAGTTAGTCGTTTATTACTGAAAAAGTTCACCGTATATTATAACAAATAAAAAATGGGAATGTTGCCATCAGAATCTCTGTAACACTATCGATGTTCCTTGATTCTTTGTAGATGGCGCTACTGGTAGGCGTATACAGGATCGAAGTGAGAGTTATTACCTGGGAATTGTAGTCCGAAACAATTATATTACAAATATAATTTATTAATTCAATAATATTGAATTTTACATTTTTTACCTTTAACTTTTAGTTAAAGATTTAAAAACTTGAAAGGTCAAGGGTTCATAGGTCGGAGGTTCTAACATTAAGGGGTCATATATATTATCGGTATCGAACACCGTTTTTGACAAAAACCATTTGAACTGTTCCTGTATTTTTTCAAAACTTTGCCAATCGTACTGATATACACTGTTTTTGTCAGACGAATTTTGTAATGATATTCGATTGCACTTATCTACTCTCATTACAAAAACAATGTTATTTTATTTCCAGTAACTCTCAGTTTTTTTTATGACAGCTACACATCAATTTCACCTCATATACGGGTTTATACTGGAATAATGTCATTTCTGAAAATAACTATCACATTCAACAAATTTAAATTTATTGATATTCGTTAAGGCTATAAGTATGTCACGAAACTCTTTAAATCAACCGGATAGTTTTTGTTATGTGTGTGGAGAATTAACTTTTACCTCTCAGCGTCGAAATTTCACACCATTAGTAACCAAATATTATTTGGGCTACTTTGGTTTTTCTGTGCACATCAAGGTAAATCCTGAAGGTCACCAAGGGATAAATCACTTGGTGATCTTCTAAGGGATCTAGACATATGCTCTTTGGTGTGCCAATGATTTGGACGGAGCCAACAGTTCACGTAAGTGATTGTTATTAAAGGGTATCATAACTAAACAATACTATTTTTATTAATAAAAAGTCTATGAACTGTAAATGACTATTTAAAGAAAATCGACTTTTTCCAGAGGAAAAAAACCTATTTTTCTAATTGATTTTTTGTCATATTTTTTAAATATTCGTTAACAAATAAAGATAAATGTGGAACTACGTGAAAGTACCATATTATAAAATATAAGAACAAACATGATAAGGTTAAAAATTATTCATCCGTCAGTTCTAAACAATTTTCACAATACATATGTGCTTGTTCTAAGCATATACATTTATCGCAAGCTTTACAAACATATTTGGATTTGTGATTTCGCATTCGAGGACAATCTTGACATCTACCTTGATGATTAAGCCCTGGCTTTTTCTCTGGATGTGCATCGGAATCGCCTATTATTCTGCACAAAGCACTTCGTATGTCTCTTGTAACCTAAATTTTCAGATTCTCTCTTTCTGATAATCGCTTATCAATTCCTTGCCTAGTCCGGTTAAATACTCCTTGTTTTCTAAAATTATACCGCCATTATATTCATCAATGAAGAAAATAGTCATAGGCCAACGGCGACTATTTCTAGCAACGCTATAATTCACAGATAATTCATCAACTATATTAACTTCTCCTTCGTAAGATTGTAGAACGATATTATTTCTGGTAATTTGTTCTCTGAATCACCTATAATAATCACCTATAATAATGTTATAACTATAATAATGTTATAATGTGTTAACCACCTTCCCCTTTTTTCGTATATAGGATAAAATAGTATAGTCCTCTTGAAACCCAGTAGACGAAGTTGACATTATTTCCCGACTGCGCGCATTTAGAATTAGGGATTTCACTAGGAATTTTCCTCTTGTTTTTTCGAATAGTTCTAACGGAGGTAAGCTGATGATTTTTTCGAAGTTTGATAAGCAACTCGTAACTGGTGTACCAGTTGTCAAATGTAACATTTCGATTTGTACCTGAAATCGGACTTACAAATCGTTCAGCAATATCACTTGGGCTATTGCTTAGATTATAGGATCCATCTGGTTCTTTTCCCGTTTAAACCTCCACGTTAACTAAGTAATGAGTTCTTGCATCCACTAAAGCTGATCTTTTAATACCGTATTTCGCAGTTTTGTTTTGCATATGCTCCCAAAATGGATAGCAATGCCCTAAATGCCTCTAAATAATTCGAATTGTCAACCAAACCTATTATTGCGACCAGCTTATCCAATTCATATATCTGTTTACGATTTCCTCTAAATAATTCGAATTGTCAATCAAACCTCTTATTGCAACCAGCTTATCCAATTCATATATCTGTTTACGATTTCCTTTGTTGTCAAAGCGAAGGCTAGTAAGAACGAATTAAAATCGCCTTAAAGCCATTGTTGCACGGAATATTTCTATGCCTGTTCCATCTATTTTTCAAAGATTCTCAAGCGATCGATGATAACATTTGAAGACTTCGGACAAATATAGTAGTCCCTAGACAACTTTTAGCTCAACCATATTTGTCTTCTGATAATACGAAGTCGGTTGCCACTGTTCGGCTTTTGTTTTGACAATTCTTTGATTTATCCAAGTAACAACATAGCATATCATGGTTTCATTAATAAAGAGATGGAAGCAGTCGAGGGGAGTTTTTGCACTTGTGCCACACAATTTGATAGCAGGTAAATGGGTAATCATATTTTCTGATCTGGTCTTAATGCTACGGTTGTAGCAATATTTCCTCCATTTGAAGCCGTTCTTTCCAAAGTAATAAATTTTACTGTTTAAATCTTCAGTTGATTTGGTATTTTCAGATAGGTCTCTATCTTCAGTTGACGGCTCCGCAGTTTCATCAAACATATTATCTGAATCCTGCTCTATATATGAATAATCACTGTTCAGACTTATGGAATTTCAGTCAGACGGAATTTTATTAATTTCATCATCCTGTACTTCTTCCCCAAGAGTCTGCGGGGGTCTCATTTATTTCTCATATTCTGCCATTTTTAGAAAATTTAAAAAATCAACCTAATATTTTAGGAGTAACTGGAACACAAATTAACAAACCTTACTTTCAATACAATTCCACTATTTTTCCACAAATTTGTATGTGTACAACACGTGTATACTCGTATACACGTGTATACTCGAAAGCTACTGAGCAGCACAATACACTGTGTGAAAAAATTTAAAAAATACATGCAATTTATTCTGCTTGGGGTTTGTCACACCCCACGTGTCAAATGACGGGTTAAATATAAAATAAAATTTAATTTATATAATTACACTTTGCCGAGATCGAGTAATAAAAAACACAGCAGTTTTTATTATTTACCTATACTTATCTCTTAATTTTAAGTTTAATTTTACGTATACAAGTTTCTCTCTGGATTAGGAAACAATTTAGCTGCATAACTCTTACTTAAACGTAAAATAAAAGAAAATTTATAAGATTAACAGGTTTGATAATGAGATCAATGAAACAGTAACAAAATTTTTTATTATCTGTTTATATTTAATTCTTTATCTTAGTTTTAATTTTCATCAATCTCTTAATCACGGTAACATTCATTGCAAAGAAATGTGTTAGTGTGGTCCCTCAGACCAGCTGCACATTGTATCTTGGATTGTTTTCCCTTTTTACCAGGACATGTTTTGTAGCTTCCTCTGTATGCACTGGAACTTTTGCCTGTTTCCGCCTCTTATGTTTAAGTGGTCCCTAATTTTTATTTTGAGTTTTCTCGGAAGATACCATCTTAGCCACGGTGACCATCGTAGCTCTTCTCTCTCCACACTCTTTGATCAGCTGCATTCCCAATTTGCGTAAATATTACACTTTGCCGAGATTGAGTAATAAAAAACACAGCAGTTTTTATTATTTACCTATACTTATCTCATAATTTTAAGTTTAATTTTACGTATACAAGTTTCTCTCTGGATTAGGAAACAATTTAGCTGCATAACTCTTACTTAAACGTAAAATAAAATAACATTTATAAAATTAGCAGGTTTGATAATGAGATCAATGAAACAGTAACAAAATTTTTTATTATCTGTTTATATTTAATTCGTTATCTTAGTTTTAATTTCCATCAGTCTATTAATCACGGTAACATTCATTGCAAAGAAATGTGTTAGTGTTGCCCCTCAGACCAGCTGAAGATTGTATCTTGGGTTGTTTTCTTTTTTTAACAGGACATGTTTTGCAGCTTCCTCTGCATGCACTGGAACTCTTGTGCCTGTTTCCGCCTCTTATATTTAAGTGGTCCCTAATTTTATTCGCGTAAATATTTTCGCATTTTTTCCATAACTCCTTTATTTGCCCTCAGTATTACCATGACGTTTATTCCTGCAATATCTAGAAAACGAAAAAGAGTATCAAAGGCTGGTTTTTTTCTTGAGTTTTTAATAATAAAAAATAGAAAATACGAACTTTGTTAGACGATATTGCAAAAAATACTATCGCGAAGAGGGTTTTTCTCGTAATTTTTTCACGCGCAGGAAGGGGGTATATATATAGTCTTTTGTCTACGTGGTGAGTCTATAAGAGGCTACCAAAGATGGGAAATACTTTTGAACAAAGTTTAATGATAAACGATATAGGAATATACTAACAGAATGTCTTTGAGTCGAACTGATAAATGTGGATATAAGTCATGTTCTCTTTCAACAAAATGGTACGACTTGTCGTACATCTCGCTAAAGAACACACACATCTCTCTTCTTCAAGATAAAATACAAATTGCCTTATTATCACTTGTAGTTATCATTTTGCCTCATTTTAAGTGTTCTGACACTCTTATTGGATAACCCTTTATAACAATAGTAATTTATCATTATACGATGGTAAGACGTAACAATACCAAGCAATAATTAAGTCGATAAGCTCTATCATTGTAACCACTTGAAACTGAAATACTCTAAAATGATCGAACTATTACTGAATACTAAGTATAGCAACGTGTGCTATACGTGGGAATACATTTGTAGTTTCCACAGACCCATCAACAATAAACGTCAGCAGCTATACTAGTCTCTTATTATTCCTCTCTTATTTGTCACTATATTATACCATTTTAAATTACGCTAATATTAACATGGATATAAACAAATTCGTCGGTCTTTTCATATTTGTAAATCCCCAAATCCCAGATATTTCCCTAAAAGGCCTTAAAATACGATGCATCACAAGTACGGGCAAATTTCAAGAGAAAATAACATAATTAATTACGCTCCAGAAGTCTTGTCGGCAGTATTATACCTTCCATTTATATCCCATCTAAAACAACACTAATTATGGAAGTAGGTTTAAGCTTTACTAAAACTGAAAACGTATATTTTGGTAAGTTGATGGGCGTCCTTAATTAATATAATGTTTAATAATATGTTTTTTTGTTTTGTCGTTTTGACTTCGGTTCTGCTAATTTAATTAAAATATACGCCATTCTGAAGTCAGAAATAAAATTATGAAAATCAAAATCTACCCTCAGAATAGATACTTAGAACAATGATCTTATCTAAACATAACAGAATAGGAACTTATTAATGAGCTCACAAATACAAAAACAAGCTTTTATGCAATATAAGAAAAAAAAGGATTAAATACCAAGCTATTCTACAGGTAACTTAATAATATACAGTGATGTACCAAAAGAAGTCAGACCCAAAGAAAAAGTTGCAGTATTAGAACAGAATTATGTTAGAAAAATGAACTATTAAAAATCGAATAATGCTAATGTTTTTAAAATAATTGTTTACTTAAGAATCAAACTAGGCGACAAATATTTAAACGTTGTAGGAATTTACGTCCATGAAAATAACAGGGTTCTAAACGTCAGAGAAAATGTATATATATATATATATATATATATATATATATATATATATATATATATATATATATATATTAAACTTTTTTTTTTAAACGAATTTTCTTTTTTGTCGTAACAATTTATTTGTTGTAATTCAAATGCATATTTGGATGAAATTTTTAATTCAAACTAAAAACTAAATTAAATGAAGTAGGTAATTAAAAACTAAATGTTTCGTTCAAATTTAAAATATTTAAAAATGTTGTACTGCGAATTTATGTGAAAATAGTTTGTTAATGAATTAAATAAGACTAGCCTACCTCTCTTCATTTATAAATTGTTGACAAAAACTTCTTGTTCAAATACTTTATTTATCCACTCTATATCAAAGAAGAATAATAGAGAGAATTGAAAACAATCAAATAATGCAAAATAAAGGAGCAGAGCAAAGCACGACCAAAAATAAATCGAATATTTTTAGCTCTGCAAAAGAATCTTTTGATGAAAAAAAACACTGGGAAGAGAACACCCTGCTTCTGTGAGAAAGTAAAAGCAAAATCTAAAGAAAAAGAAAAGTGTATCGAGAATACATGCCAAATAAGGCACAGGAAACATATGGCAGGTGTAACGGCGGAATAAGGAGTAAAAAACGCACGCCTTTGTCTGATAAAATAAAAATGAGCATAGGGAGCGTTTCTCAAAAGAAATGGGATGTAACTGTTTTGACTCGCGAAAAGAAAAGGACTAAAAATAGAAGTTAAAGAATTAATACATTTGAAGCACATAGAAATGAACACCTGGAATAATTAGTTGAAAAAACTTACATAAAAATAGTGTATACGGAGAGTGTCAGAAACTCCAGACTCTAAATCAACGAAGAAACAATAATAATAACATCAGAAATCGAGGAAGCACAGAAAAAGTTGAAACATATAAAAGCTGCAGGAAAAGACGGTATAGCAAGCGAATTATTGAAGAATTATGGAACACCAATCGAAGAACAACTAACACAACCAAGTCCTAAGCTCTTTATTATTCAATTCAATGATGGAATTCAGTGAGAAACAAAAAGGATGCAGAATGGGAAGCAAATAAATTAAAATACTCTGCTACGCAGACGATGCAATGCTCGTAGCTCAAAATGAAGACAAGTTGTAAAGATTAGACCAGAGGTTTAACACAACACCACAAAAGTTTAATTTGATTAACGTTGTTCAAAAAACTAAAACATTAGTCATTAATAAAGAACATATTATATATAAAGGAAATATGGAAGTGAAATACTCAGGCATCCTTTAATCAGTTATGGGAGGATGTCTAAACAATATAATCTGGACAAATAATTACTTTAGAGCGGAAATGTTTTCGGAAATACAGTGTGAATGATATATACAGTGTGTCGCATTTAATATGAAGATACCCCCAGATTTTCGCTATTTGAAGAAATACAAATTTGAATTTTTGCGCAGTCATACGGGTTGATGGGGGGTTACAATTTTTAAGATACTCAACTAAAATCTGAACTTTAATATTCATCCTACTGCGAATTCACAAACATGACCAATTCTCGATATTTTGCTTCACGTTAGAGACATCGAAAAAGTTATTTAAAAAAAAGTTCTTCAGAATATTTTAACCCCAGATACCGAGTTTCCTGACAAAATTTGCATTTTTATTTTTTTGATTATTTTGGTCTATACCCAAAATTATTACAGGTTTATATTTAAATTTGATAATTAGTATGAGATGGAAAGTAATAATTTGACACTAGTATTAAATGTCAGTCATATTTAACTTTATTGTCTTTAGTTCTAGTCGAGTTTTAGTTTTACGAGAAAAAATCGAAATAATCATGTTGTTTGGTGATTTTGCTCGAAGTAACAGAGAAGTTGCTGCAGAGTTTAACATGCAACATCCCCAACGTGCTCCCATTACTCATGGAAAAGCAGCCACTGTATATGCTCGTTTCAATGAATGTAGCAGTGTTATTAAAATCCAAGTCGAATACACCCGTATCCTGAAGATAACGATTTATTTGGTGGCAAATCGAGCAAATCCATGCACGAGCCTTGGAGATTTACCGTATCAACTGAATATTAGCAAGGATAAAATCAGATGTTTTGTTCGTCACAAAATCAAGCCAAAAGCACCGACTTATACTATTGTTATTGAGCCCAAGGGATTTTTTTAAATAACAGACATTTTCTGAAATAGGCTACATTCACCACTAATGCGCTTGTATCGTCTCAAAATTACAGATACTGGGCCAGAGGTAATCCTCACTGGGTTATAAATTGCAAAAGCCAATATTCCCAGAAAGTCAATGTCTGGTGTGGGATTTTAGGACACCGAATAATTGGTCCTTTGCTTCATTAATGAATCATTGAATGCTGGTCTTTTGGTTAACTTCTTCGATGGGAAATTTTGGGATGCAATCGAAAATCTTTCTATTAATGTTCGACAGGATATGTACTTGCAGCTAGATGGTGCATCCATCTACAATTCAAGGAGTGTTCGTCAATGGTTAAACCAAAAATTTCCTATGCACTAGACAGTAACAGACAGTCCTTTTGCACTGTGGCCTCCGAGGTCTCCCGATATTACACTTCTCGATTTTTATTTTTGGGGAATGGTCAAAAATAAAGTTTATAAAACAAGTTTATAAACCAGAAATCGAAATGAACTTTGTGCCAGAATAAGACAAGTCTGTCAAGAAATCAGCATGCCGAAAGTTAGATGAGTAGCTAAACAGAATCGTAAAAGAATCGAAAAACGTATTGGAAAAGAGGGAGGACTAATTGAGAGAGATCACATTTGATAGTTAATTATTTGTATTATGAAAATTATTGTTGTATTCTTTTTTGCTAAATTTAATCAATTACCAAAATTTGTTTTCCCATACGAATAAAATAATTATTCCTGCGAATATTATCATCAAACACGGTATGTGCGGTTAAAATAATAGTCTGAACAACTTTTTCTAATAACTATGATATCTCTAACACGAAGTTGGTGAATTCGTAATAGATTTTAGTTGAGTATTTTAAAAAATGTATCTTCATCTTAAATGCGACACACTGTATAACATTTATAAAGCCACCATATGGCCAATAATGACATGCACATCAGAATCAAGACATATAAGGCACAAGGATTGTTACAAATAATAGAGATGAGAACGTCAACAAGAAAACGTAGCGTGATAAGCAAATGAATCCCGAACAAGAAAAAAAATGAAACCATCACATTTACTTATAGGTGCAGAAATGTAGATCGACGTTAGATGGTGTGATAACATTACGGAAAGGCATAAATCGAAAAAACAGGCAAAATTTTGAACTAGAAAGGAAAATGACAAAGAACATTTTGAAGAAAACTAAAGAAATGTATTTCCAATTTATTTTTCTCGATAGCAAAACAGAATTCTCTAATATCATCGTCAAACTAAGATTGATTTGCATGCTGTCTCTTGCATGCTGTCAAATAACAAAGAACGTTAATGCCGCCTTCATTAAAATTCGATTCAGTGGATTTGTTGAGATTTGCCCTTTTAAACTGAGATTTAAATCGAATCTAATTGCCATACAAGCTTGGCAAATCATTTATAGTATTTAAAGATGTGGTTAAATATCATGCTGTTACAAAATGTCTGCCAGATTGTTGGGATTATATTAAAATTACTAAAATAATTACAATATCTTAACAAAAAATATTTATTTAATTTACGATGCATTGCCCATTTTTGTCGATAACTTGCCTTCATCTATTGGGTAATTTTTCGATGATATATTCAAAACACCAACATTTCAAGGTAAAAAGTGTAGTGGAGTGGGGGGCACCTTGGAACACTTTATTTATTTAGTTATTTATTTATTAATTCTCTCAAAATACTAAAATTATTAATATTTTCTATGCTCTGATATAAAGGTCTCCAAACTACGGCCCGCGAACCAAATCCAGTCCGCGACTAGAGAATTTAGCAAGCGTATGCTGGTTTAGGGCGCGGACTCGGCGACTAGTTTAGAAATTGTAGATAATAGTAGGAAAATTAAAACGGTTTTGGCCCTTAGAACTTACTGGAGTAATTAGTATAGCATGACGGCTAGAAAGTTTGGAGACCCCTGGTTTGGAGATTTACCTTTCATAATATACATTAATTCAAAAAGTGATTAGTCTAAATTATATAATCAATTAAAAAAAAACTTATTTTGTCATATGGTGCCCCTTTGAGGGGCACCTTGGAACTGGCCTGGGGTACGTTAGAACAATTTTTAAAATCACGCTATAAATTATAATTTTTTTCATTTATCATTCAGATTTTGTTTATAATTAAGTCTTAGATCTCTTAGCTCTAAGAGTTTTTAGTTAGTTTTGAGCCCTTTCTTGAACATCTATCATCAGTTGTGATGGATTATTAAAATTCATGTTTGAATGAGATGATTCTTGCTCCATATGATATACTGACGCTGAGAAAAGAGAGAGTCTGACGTCTGTAAATGCATTCCTCGAAAATGGATGGATATCTAGTTTGGAGAACCCTGAAATGATGTTACTTGCCATAAATGCAACATTATAAGCAGGAGTAACGATTGTTGTTAAATTAAGAATTGTTACTGTTTGAATTTTTGTTTGAATGAACTATTCCAATGTACCTCCCGTATTTTCAACCATCAGTTCAAACCTTCCCTACTAGTATACTTTAGATAAACAATTGATTTAAACTAATTGTATATGCATAACGATGGCTCACTATTTCTCTTAATTAGATAGTAAAAGATATAAAGCCTAACTGGCAGTTCATACATACATGAATCAATCATTATTTTAATTCTGAGATGCCTACATTTTGACAAGATCAGATTTCTTGCGATCAAAATATTTATGATCTTGCTACACGATCACCAAAACTTGCCATAATCGCTTCGGTAGCTGTATAATCCCGCGCTCATAGAAATTCTGAAGTTTCCGATTAAAAAACTGATCCAGGTGATCTTTCAATTCTTCCAAGCTAGAAAAGTTTTTACTATCTAACCTGTTTAGCAACAATCTAAATAAATGGTATTTAGAAAGCGTAAGGGCGTGGAGTACGGGGGTGGACTAAGATATCCCTAAACTTGAAGAGATTTACCACTAAACACCAAATCACTATTTTTAAACGGCTCGACGCACGTATCGCTAACCATGTTAGCATCATCAGGAGATAATTTAATCTTAGGAGATGACTTAATCTAGTAGATTACATCATCTCCTGATGATGCTAACATGGTTAGCGAAACGTGCATCCAGCAGTTCGAAAAAAGTGATTTGGTGTTTAGTGGTAAATCTCTTCAAGTTTAGTGTTTCACACTAAAGGTTCCAATAGAAGAATTGATCTAAGATATCCCAGTCAATTTTTAAAAGTTTGTGTTGGGTGGCCAAAGATATGTGTGGTCTAGCACATATCTTTCTCTTCCGTCTCGACGGAACACAGTACCCTACCTGTTCCCTAATTCTGGCTGCTTCTGGTTTTTTGCTAACTAAAGGATGCGGCAACTTTTAGTTCGTTTTAAATATGCATATTAAATAAAAATGCAACAAATATTTTCAAATGATTTATACTTTATTTTTGAAAGTACACTTACTCATTAAGAATTGAATACAATTTCTTTTAATTGACTGCCTCGGCTAGATTTACAGTAGCCCATTCTGTCGACCCAATTTTTCAGTACAGTTTCAATCATTTGAGCCTTTATTTCACCAAGAACCACCTTAATTGCGTCTTTTAAAACCTAGTAAAATTCTTCGCACTGTCCTATCGCTGATGTTCAATACTTGTGAACGATGGCGGGTGGATTTTCTCGGATGTTAACGCACACTTTCAACTACAGCAGCAATATTTTCCATCGAACGAGCTGGACGGCGAGTGGAACGTGTATATTGTCTGTCGTAACATGCCAGTGTAACATGCCAGTCAAACGAACTTTTTTTACAAATCTCCTTATACCGTTCTCAGTTGGCCCTTCATTTCTACCGAATTTTGTACGCAATTTTCGGCAAGTTTCGGCAACTGACTCACTACTTTGAAAATAAGTTTTTAATATTTCTCAACAGTGATCAAGCGTATAACGACTCATTTTGTATACCGAGAATATAACACTGAATTTCTGTTACTTGACAGATGACAGTAGAGACTATGAGCGGCACAATAACCGCTAAAAACGAACCAGAAGATGCCGCATCCAAATATTTCTCGGAATTAAAAGTCTGCTTTTTAGGTAACAGCTCGTAAATACCCATTCCCTTCCACTATGAAATGCATAGCATAACTTTCTTCGGAGCTAAACTGACTTTTGCGTTAATTGAATGACTATCTCCGCAAGTATGCAATTATGCAATATTATGCATAGTCTATTTGTCATCATTTGTAACCATCCGCTTCAACCAAGAATTTTAGGTAAAAATTCTTTCGGTCTGTCAAATTTTTCTCACTTAACTCCAGTTAGCGCAATCACCCCGACACTGTTGAGTTGTTGATTTCGAGAATTTTTCAGATCTTTCGAGTTGTTCTATTCTGATTACTTTCAGTTAGTGCCAGTCATTTAGACCCTGGTGCATCGATATTGGTTTCACAAAACTTTCGGAACTTCTTACGGCATTTCGAATAGTCAACGGGATCCTTATTATACACGTCACATTTTCTTTTACCTCTTCTTATTTTCTGATTTTTTTTTAAACACAACTTTCCTTCCAAATACTCGCTGAAATTCCTTCTAATATAAATTAATCCAATTTATGTTTCTTATAGTATTACATATTTTTTGTGTTTTTTATACGAGCGCGAATCAAATATAAACCGGACTTTTACAATTACTTTCTTCAGCCAATCACGAGCAGGCTGTCAGTGTAGGTCATTGCAGTGCAATATATTAGGAGTGGGTAAAACGCTCGCTGAGCTGTTTCACTCAGTTTATTTGTCAGTTCATGTTCACAGCCATGGGTCAGTAACACAACTTTCTTTCCAAATACTCGTTGAAATTCCTTCTAATATAAATTAATCCAATTTATATTTCCAATAGTGCTACATATTTTTTGTGTTCATCATACGAGCGCGAATCAAATATAAACCGGACTTTTACAATTACTTTCTTCAGCCAATCACGAGCGGGCTGTCAGTGTAGGTCATTGCAGTGCAATGCATTAAAAGTGGGGAAAATGCTCGATGAGCTTTTTCACTCAGTTCATTTGTCAGTTCATGTGCACAGCCATGGGTCAGTAACAGGTTCCACCGTTTGTTGCACAATGGGTTATAATAAAGTTTTCAACCAAGGAAGGCGTTAAACCATCCAAATTATTAATTCAGTTGAAAGTTCAATATGGGGACGATACCCTGTGTACGACCCAAGTGTTTGGTTGAGCCAAGAAGTTTAAGAGTGGACGAGAAAGTGTGGTAAATGAAAGTCATAATCGACGTCCCAGGTCAAGTGTCATTGCTGACGTGAACATTGGTTCTTTAAAGGCGGATATTAGCTTTGGAAGTGCTCAAACAATCATCAGAAATCATCTTGGCTTCAATAAAATCTGTGCCCGATGGGTTCGGTTTTGATGACGGAAAAACTGGAGAATATGCACCCTCCATACAGCCCGGATATATCACCCTGTAATTATTTTTTGTTTGCGCCCTTGAAAGACGTACTTGCAGGTATGCGATTTGACAACGATCAAGATATTGAGGACTTCGTGCGCAATTGGCTGATGACCCATTCTCAAAGTTTCTACGAGCACGGAATTCACAAGTTTCCAAACCTCTGGGAAAAATGTGTGGAGAAGACAATGATCAATATCAATGATCAATATCGAAAAATGATCAATAGTTTTTTTGTATTATTTTATAAATAACAAATATGTATAAAACAATTCCGGTTTATATTAGATTCACCCTCGCATATGCATTAGGTTGTGGTATAAAAACATCAATTCAGCTTTTAATTTCAAAGGGCTACTTTTGAATATAAAAAAAAACTGTATATTTTTACTCCTTATTAAACATTTAAATTAATTTATCATGTAAGGGTTCAATTCTAATTTTCAGCACAATTAAAAACCATTATTTAAAAATATTCTCGAAGCAAGAGCAAAAAAAATGTTTAATTGTCTGAATTATTCATAAACGCAAATGTCAAAAATTACAGCATTCTCCTAATTTCTCTTTAAGGAAACCTTCGTCAATCAAAATCGTTTTTACTAATTAGAAATTTAATTACAATTCCGAACGCAGTTTCGTGTTACACAAAAGGAAAAGTTATCAATTTTAACCTTTAAATATATCACGTTTTCTTTTAAGTATATTTCAAAATGAAAAACTTTTTATTTATGTAATTTTGCGTGTACTTGTTGTTGACCGTAAAATCAGAGCTAATTTACCGCCATACAGCAAACAAAATTGTTGGAAAATATAATGTTTTAGAGTCGATATATCTCTGTCATATGAGTGTGAATTAGAAAGTTATTTAATACTAAAACTTTTTTATGTTAATCATAGGAATATTTACAATTTATTTCGTTCCAGAACAAGTAAATTATATATCAATAAGATTAACAATGACATGTAAAGATATTACCCATCGAGAAAATTCTCTTTACAGTTTAACTACATCAATATACAGTTGATTTTTCAACACTGAAGTCTGAAATGTTTTAAACGGTTGGAAAGTCCACTCGCAAGGGCGTTGAAATGTGTAAATATTTTCTTCCATATTTTTCACCGATTTTTTACTACACTTTCAACTAATAACACTTGCAAGTTTCTCTCTATTATACAAAGTGTGTAAATAAAGTAATAAGACTGATTTTCTATAATTTTTTGTCCACACGTATCATATCATGAGTTTGTCCACACTTCATGACAGTGCTGAAACTCAGATACTGCAATTGCTTTCAGCTGATCGGTTACGGCCTTGTCAGTGTTCTGTAATGTCCCCCGTCCTTTGAAGCGATTTTTCAATCTTGGGTAAAAGGAAAAGGTCACGAAGACTCAGGTCTGGTAAATAAAGGAGCTGCGAAGCTACAGTGATGTTTTTACTTGCCAAAAACTCGTGACTGAATCGTCTGTGTGGCAAGGCGGATTATTGTGATGCAGCACCTAGATGTTCTAAATGTTCGGTCTTACACGAATGACTCTTCTTCTGGTCTTCTCGGTAAAAATATTGGTTTACCGTTTGACCTTGAGGCACAAATTCATTATGGACCATCCCCTGTATATCAAAACATGTTTTTGATATTTTTTTTGCTGTTTTTTTATTACTTATATTTTATTACTTACCACTATGTTTAATATAATGGAAATTAAAAGTTAATTAAATAAAAATTAAATTGAATTAAAATAACACAGGTCAATAAATTTCAATTTTTTTTCAGGTAACATTGATGAAAATAGCTGTTTATGAAGTATTATGTAGTCCTAAATCCAAAAATGATAAGGTAATTACTGTGCACGTACAGTTTTTTTTTGTTAAAGGTGGTCGGTGGTGGGAAAAAAAGGAGTCGGCATATTTTTGCAATCTAATATTTATTTAATATAAACATGTAAAATTTGTTAAATCTATGCAAAGACATTACCGAAGATTGATTATGTGAATAAAAAATATATTACATGAGATGTCATATAGCGACAAAAACTTTAACTTTTTTCTCTTGTGTTCTATAACATCATCTCTATTTAAAAATCGTCGGCAGTCGTCGCCCAATATAGCTGGGTTCCAGGGTCCTTGGTATCTTGCTTCCATTGTCCTGATGTCCTGGTGAAACCTCTCTCGTTGTTCGTCGCTTATTGCATCCAAATTTTCCATAAAAAAACCAAATGGGAGTGTAAAAAATGCATTTTTAAGGACATTAGACACCCTTGTATTTCATAGGCTTTCAAGAGTTTATCTATGAGGTTTTTATAGTTTTCATCTTTCTTGTTGCCCAGAAATCCTTTCACTACACTTACCAAATTGCCAATTCCAATTTATTTTCATTTAATTTTTTTTGAATACGAAAATTACTTAGAAGCTTCCTTATCTGAGGACCAATAAATATGCCTTCTTTTAGTTTCGTATCACTTAATTGGGGAAATATTGCTTTTAAGTACTTCAAACCATTAGCTTTTTTGTCTAAGGCTTTGACAAAGTTTTTCATTAGCCCAAGCTTTTTATAGAGAGGCCGAATATGCCCTATTTTTGGGTTAACCAGGGGCCATATTTTATGTTTGAATTACCAGGTTCAAAAGAAGTTCTAAGAGGACAATCTTTGTTACTGTAATATTCTTTTCTTGGCCTACTGTCCCATAAACACAAAAAAAAACAGCTATACTTGGTAAAACCCCCTTGAAGTCGTAGTAATATACCTATCACTTTTAAATCCCCACAAATATCCCACTGATACTGTTCATATTTAATGTGCTTTAGTATGGTTGTCACTGAATGGGCTAAATGAATAGATGGGTTTTTGTTTCCATTTTCGACGTATCTATGAAAATACGCCACTCAGAAAGTACATGTTCCATATTAACCTCATTCACTAAACCATCAATATCACGTTTAACCTAAACCATCATTCCGTTTTCGATAATGTGAAACACTTGCATTTTTCTAACAGGTTTCACTATTGAAGCCTGTAACCAAAAAGTTCCGATTTTTGTTTTGACAATCCCAGGTTACGTACCAAATAATTTAATTCATTCTGAGTTACTAAGTGAGGTTCACTGGTAGTTGTTAAAAATATTGGGTCACAACTGCTGTTCTCAGAAAGTTGTCGATCAAATCCCGATGAGGAATTAGAATCTCCGGGAAACATGTTGTACAGGTTTAAAGTTGCAATCGGTACCGGTAGTTCCTGGCTATGAGAAACTGGCCTGCAGTGCAGAAGGCAAATTTGGATACTGAATTGTGTCTATTTGCTTTTTTGAAATTCTTTCTGTTTTAATGCTACAAAAGTGGCAATCACTTACATGGTTAGTAGGTTCTCCCTACACAATAAGAACAGCAAACGGCATAGAATTTTTCTTGCGATGCATCCACTGAACTAAATTTACATGACAACTCACACAGGAAACATGAGAAGCCCAACTTTTATCTTGATCTCCAATTTGACACTTAAAATATAAAAGATGGGCTCTTTTGACTTTCTCAGATATCGATCTAGCTTGTGACTTATATAAGAATTAAATAGAATAGAAGAATATGAAATAAATCGTCCGCATATACAACAAAAGTTATCCGCTGGATTTTTGCAAAATCGACGAGTAGAACTTACTATTTTATATACGAGGAGTAACACGATCGTCTTCAAAATATTAAGTTCTCGTCACTCCTTCAACCTAAAAACCGCACCAAAGAGTGACTTTCTGGGGATGAAGTGGTCGATCCTGAATCACCAGAGGATTTTCATCGGTGCAAATCCTGCAGTTATGCTTATTTCGCAAAGCCATTAAACCAGAAATGCGCTTCGTCCGAAAAGGTTATCTTTTTCCCAAAGTAGGGGTCACCATCCAACTGCTCTAGAGCCCAGCAGTCTATAAGTGACATTTACATTTTACGTAATGTTGCCGCTATCAAAGTTTTGAACCTTTTATTGGAAAACTGTTTCTTTTAACTCAAAAAAAAAAAAAAAATAGAATAGCTTGAGTATTTCGTTTCGTGTCTTTTTTTACATTTTGCTATTGGTTGCTTTTATAAGCGACTAGAGTATTGCTCTCATTTGTAATAAGCCTTACTTATATTACTAATATTTTGATTATATTCATGTTCGAGGGCATGTCTAGAATCGCATGAATTTTCCATTTTTATATATTTGATAGAAACAAAATACTCTTTTTGTATATTTATTATGGACCCAATATACAATACATTGCAAAATTTACAACTAATTTCATAAAACATACTTTCTCCTTTGAATTCACCAGGATATCAGTTAACTTATTAAAAAAGCCTTACTTATATTACTAATATTTTGATTAAATTCATGTTCGAGGGCTTGTCGAGATTCGCATGAATTTGCCATTTTGATATATTTGATAGAAACCAAATATTCTTGTTGTATATTTATTATAGACCCAATATACATTACCTTGCAAAATTTGCAACTAATTTCATAAAGCATACTTTCTCCTCTGAATTCCTCAGGATATCAGTTAACTTATTAAAAGGTCTCGCTCTAGACGATCTTTTGGTCTGGTCCGCATTTCTGAAAATATTATCTATTCCTCCTATCAATTAATTAATTTTATTTTACTTGTCGAAAGTTCGAAGTTCACAAAGTCGAATATACTTTTAGTAATTTCTTAAACCAATATTTTCTATTTCCTTGCTTACCTTCCCACATAATTTCTGATAAAATGGATACTAGTAATAATTCGAGATGCATTTCATCAAAAATGTCCAAAGCTTCTTTGAAATAATTAAAGAAAACTCTTTCGATAATTAAAAGTCTCCAGCAAAAATACCATTTTTTGTTTTGAGTAGTAAATGTTTAGACCGAGAAGTAATTAGAATATGAAAATGGTTATTTCATTAAATACAAAGTATGAAGGGAGTTCAGGAATTCATTTTATTCAACAACAAGTTAATGTCATCAACAACACATGGGTCGTTTATAGCAATATTATTCCTCAATACATTTAACAAAAACGTTATATTGAAATTACTAGACGCATGCGCGCCTAGTAATCGCTAACGAAGTTATATAACAAATATATATATATATATATATATATATATATATATATATATATATATATATATATATATATATATATATATATATATATATATATATATATATATATATATATATATTGATTGCGATCGCAATCAATTCAAAAACTTCGGGTGGCACAGAGGGGAATGGAAAGATGTATGCTTGGCATTACAAGACGAGACAGAAAGTCCTGCGCATGGATCAGGGAACAAACAAAAGTATGTGACATCATTGGAAGAGTAAAACAGTTGAAATGGAGATGGGCAGGCCATATAGCGAGGCGATGGGACGACAGATGGACCAAGGCAATTCTGGAGTGGATACCGCTTGATCGCAAACGTCCGCGAAGAAGACCGAAAGCACGATGGACTGATGACATCGTTAAGTATATTGGACCCGAGTGGCAGAGGAAAGCCCAGGACCGTGAAGGTTGGAAGCATGCTGAAGAGGCCTTCATCCTGCAGTGGATCGATACGGGCTGATGATGATGATGATGATGATATATATATATATATATATATATATATATATATATATATATATATATATATATATATATATATATATATATATATATATATATATATATATATATATTTCATTTAGCTATTTCTATACTTTTACACGCATCTAATAATCTCATATCTCTAACATCTTTAAGCGTCGAACGTTCAGAGATGTCCGAAGTGAATGACTATAATAAGAATTGTAGATAAATTAATTAGAAAACATAAATTTAGACAATTATTGAAAGAATCTTCGACTTTCCAAAAGGATCGGATCGAAATAAACTTATGGTAATACTGTTTGATGCCAAATTTACAACTTAGTAGGTTTAAGAGTAAGTAGTAAGAATCTCTTAGTAAGAATTTATCAATGCATTTTTGATTACAGTTATTATATTTAATTTAATATATCTCCAACCTTTCATTCTTTGTAATATTGTGTTTAGGATTTCACTGTTCTTCTTCTGTAATTTATTATCGTATTTATATACTTTTTCTTTATTAATTTCTTTAAATATTTTTTCAAGCCCACGTATGAATTTGGGTTTATATATCAGAAATTTATATGTAAATTTTTGTTCTGTTTTCTCCTGCGAAAAGATTGAAAAAACATTTATTTTTATATATAAGCTAATAACAAAAACAAAGGTCCAACTTCATACTAGAACCAAAGGTTCCAAAATAAATAACTAAAAAAGGTTCTAAAAAACTTAAACTTCGCTACTTAAAAAAATAATTTTTCGGATTGTCAACCAGTCATTCAGAATAGCGATTTCGTTATTAGAAAGATAAATTCGTCGTAACACACAGTAAAAAGCAAAGGTCAAAAGTAAAATGTGACAGTGCTGAAACTCAGATACTGCAATTGCTTTCAGCTGATCGGTTACGGCCTTGTCAGTGTTCTGTAATGTCCCCCGTCCTTTGAAGCGATTTTTCAATCTTGGGTAAAAGGAAAAGGTCACGAAGACTCAGGTCTGGTAAATAAAGGAGCTGCGAAGCTACAGTGATGTTTTTACTTGCCAAAAACTCGTGACTGAATCGTCTGTGTGGCAAGGCGGATTATTGTGATGCAGCACCTAGATGTTCTAAATGTTCGGTCTTACACGAATGACTCTTCTTCTGGTCTTCTCGGTAAAAATATTGGTTTACCGTTTGACCTTGAGGCACAAATTCATTATGGACCATCCCCTGTATATCAAAACATGTTTTTGATATTTTTTTTGCTGTTTTTTTATTACTTATATTTTATTACTTACCACTATGTTTAATATAATGGAAATTAAAAGTTAATTAAATAAAAATTAAATTGAATTAAAATAACACAGGTCAATAAATTTCAATTTTTTTTCAGGTAACATTGATGAAAATAGCTGTTTATGAAGTATTATGTAGTCCTAAATCCAAAAATGATAAGGTAATTACTGTGCACGTACAGTTTTTTTTTGTTAAAGGTGGTCGGTGGTGGGAAAAAAAGGAGTCGGCATATTTTTGCAATCTAATATTTATTTAATATAAACATGTAAAATTTGTTAAATCTATGCAAAGACATTACCGAAGATTGATTATGTGAATAAAAAATATATTACATGAGATGTCATATAGCGACAAAAACTTTAACTTTTTTCTCTTGTGTTCTATAACATCATCTCTATTTAAAAATCGTCGGCAGTCGTCGCCCAATATAGCTGGGTTCCAGGGTCCTTGGTATCTTGCTTCCATTGTCCTGATGTCCTGGTGAAACCTCTCTCGTTGTTCGTCGCTTATTGCATCCAAATTTTCCATAAAAAAACCAAATGGGAGTGTAAAAAATGCATTTTTAAGGACATTAGACACCCTTGTATTTCATAGGCTTTCAAGAGTTTATCTATGAGGTTTTTATAGTTTTCATCTTTCTTGTTGCCCAGAAATCCTTTCACTACACTTACCAAATTGCCAATTCCAATTTATTTTCATTTAATTTTTTTTGAATACGAAAATTACTTAGAAGCTTCCTTATCTGAGGACCAATAAATATGCCTTCTTTTAGTTTCGTATCACTTAATTGGGGAAATATTGCTTTTAAGTACTTCAAACCATTAGCTTTTTTGTCTAAGGCTTTGACAAAGTTTTTCATTAGCCCAAGCTTTTTATAGAGAGGCCGAATATGCCCTATTTTTGGGTTAACCAGGGGCCATATTTTATGTTTGAATTACCAGGTTCAAAAGAAGTTCTAAGAGGACAATCTTTGTTACTGTAATATTCTTTTCTTGGCCTACTGTCCCATAAACACAAAAAAAAACAGCTATACTTGGTAAAACCCCCTTGAAGTCGTAGTAATATACCTATCACTTTTAAATCCCCACAAATATCCCACTGATACTGTTCATATTTAATGTGCTTTAGTATGGTTGTCACTGAATGGGCTAAATGAATAGATGGGTTTTTGTTTCCATTTTCGACGTATCTATGAAAATACGCCACTCAGAAAGTACATGTTCCATATTAACCTCATTCACTAAACCATCAATATCACGTTTAACCTAAACCATCATTCCGTTTTCGATAATGTGAAACACTTGCATTTTTCTAACAGGTTTCACTATTGAAGCCTGTAACCAAAAAGTTCCGATTTTTGTTTTGACAATCCCAGGTTACGTACCAAATAATTTAATTCATTCTGAGTTACTAAGTGAGGTTCACTGGTAGTTGTTAAAAATATTGGGTCACAACTGCTGTTCTCAGAAAGTTGTCGATCAAATCCCGATGAGGAATTAGAATCTCCGGGAAACATGTTGTACAGGTTTAAAGTTGCAATCGGTACCGGTAGTTCCTGGCTATGAGAAACTGGCCTGCAGTGCAGAAGGCAAATTTGGATACTGAATTGTGTCTATTTGCTTTTTTGAAATTCTTTCTGTTTTAATGCTACAAAAGTGGCAATCACTTACATGGTTAGTAGGTTCTCCCTACACAATAAGAACAGCAAACGGCATAGAATTTTTCTTGCGATGCATCCACTGAACTAAATTTACATGACAACTCACACAGGAAACATGAGAAGCCCAACTTTTATCTTGATCTCCAATTTGACACTTAAAATATAAAAGATGGGCTCTTTTGACTTTCTCAGATATCGATCTAGCTTGTGACTTATATAAGAATTAAATAGAATAGAAGAATATGAAATAAATCGTCCGCATATACAACAAAAGTTATCCGCTGGATTTTTGCAAAATCGACGAGTAGAACTTACTATTTTATATACGAGGAGTAACACGATCGTCTTCAAAATATTAAGTTCTCGTCACTCCTTCAACCTAAAAACCGCACCAAAGAGTGACTTTCTGGGGATGAAGTGGTCGATCCTGAATCACCAGAGGATTTTCATCGGTGCAAATCCTGCAGTTATGCTTATTTCGCAAAGCCATTAAACCAGAAATGCGCTTCGTCCGAAAAGGTTATCTTTTTCCCAAAGTAGGGGTCACCATCCAACTGCTCTAGAGCCCAGCAGTCTATAAGTGACATTTACATTTTACGTAATGTTGCCGCTATCAAAGTTTTGAACCTTTTATTGGAAAACTGTTTCTTTTAACTCAAAAAAAAAAAAAAATAGAATAGCTTGAGTATTTCGTTTCGTGTCTTTTTTTACATTTTGCTATTGGTTGCTTTTATAAGCGACTAGAGTATTGCTCTCATTTGTAATAAGCCTTACTTATATTACTAATATTTTGATTATATTCATGTTCGAGGGCATGTCTAGAATCGCATGAATTTTCCATTTTTATATATTTGATAGAAACAAAATACTCTTTTTGTATATTTATTATGGACCCAATATACAATACATTGCAAAATTTACAACTAATTTCATAAAACATACTTTCTCCTTTGAATTCACCAGGATATCAGTTAACTTATTAAAAAAGCCTTACTTATATTACTAATATTTTGATTAAATTCATGTTCGAGGGCTTGTCGAGATTCGCATGAATTTGCCATTTTGATATATTTGATAGAAACCAAATATTCTTGTTGTATATTTATTATAGACCCAATATACATTACCTTGCAAAATTTGCAACTAATTTCATAAAGCATACTTTCTCCTCTGAATTCCTCAGGATATCAGTTAACTTATTAAAAGGTCTCGCTCTAGACGATCTTTTGGTCTGGTCCGCATTTCTGAAAATATTATCTATTCCTCCTATCAATTAATTAATTTTATTTTACTTGTCGAAAGTTCGAAGTTCACAAAGTCGAATATACTTTTAGTAATTTCTTAAACCAATATTTTCTATTTCCTTGCTTACCTTCCCACATAATTTCTGATAAAATGGATACTAGTAATAATTCGAGATGCATTTCATCAAAAATGTCCAAAGCTTCTTTGAAATAATTAAAGAAAACTCTTTCGATAATTAAAAGTCTCCAGCAAAAATACCATTTTTTGTTTTGAGTAGTAAATGTTTAGACCGAGAAGTAATTAGAATATGAAAATGGTTATTTCATTAAATACAAAGTATGAAGGGAGTTCAGGAATTCATTTTATTCAACAACAAGTTAATGTCATCAACAACACATGGGTCGTTTATAGCAATATTATTCCTCAATACATTTAACAAAAACGTTATATTGAAATTACTAGACGCATGCGCGCCTAGTAATCGCTAACGAAGTTATATAACAATATATATATATATATATATATATATATATATATATATATATATATATATATATATATATATATATATATATATATATATATATTGATTGCGATCGCAATCAATTCAAAAACTTCGGGTGGCACAGAGGGGAATGGAAAGATGTATGCTTGGCATTACAAGACGAGACAGAAAGTCCTGCGCATGGATCAGGGAACAAACAAAAGTATGTGACATCATTGGAAGAGTAAAACAGTTGAAATGGAGATGGGCAGGCCATATAGCGAGGCGATGGGACGACAGATGGACCAAGGCAATTCTGGAGTGGATACCGCTTGATCGCAAACGTCCGCGAAGAAGACCGAAAGCACGATGGACTGATGACATCGTTAAGTATATTGGACCCGAGTGGCAGAGGAAAGCCCAGGACCGTGAAGGTTGGAAGCATGCTGAAGAGGCCTTCATCCTGCAGTGGATCGATACGGGCTGATGATGATGATGATGATGATATATATATATATATATATATATATATATATATATATATATATATATATATATATATATATATATATATATATATATATATTTCATTTAGCTATTTCTATACTTTTACACGCATCTAATAATCTCATATCTCTAACATCTTTAAGCGTCGAACGTTCAGAGATGTCCGAAGTGAATGACTATAATAAGAATTGTAGATAAATTAATTAGAAAACATAAATTTAGACAATTATTGAAAGAATCTTCGACTTTCCAAAAGGATCGGATCGAAATAAACTTATGGTAATACTGTTTGATGCCAAATTTACAACTTAGTAGGTTTAAGAGTAAGTAGTAAGAATCTCTTAGTAAGAATTTATCAATGCATTTTTGATTACAGTTATTATATTTAATTTAATATATCTCCAACCTTTCATTCTTTGTAATATTGTGTTTAGGATTTCACTGTTCTTCTTCTGTAATTTATTATCGTATTTATATACTTTTTCTTTATTAATTTCTTTAAATATTTTTTCAAGCCCACGTATGAATTTGGGTTTATATATCAGAAATTTATATGTAAATTTTTGTTCTGTTTTCTCCTGCGAAAAGATTGAAAAAACATTTATTTTTATATATAAGCTAATAACAAAAACAAAGGTCCAACTTCATACTAGAACCAAAGGTTCCAAAATAAATAACTAAAAAAGGTTCTAAAAAACTTAAACTTCGCTACTTAAAAAAATAATTTTTCGGATTGTCAACCAGTCATTCAGAATAGCGATTTCGTTATTAGAAAGATAAATTCGTCGTAACACACAGTAAAAAGCAAAGGTCAAAAGTAAAATAGAGCCAAAATGGAATCAAATAGGGCAAAAAAGAACCAAATCGTTAAGCGTCAATAGTGTGACTGCTACGGACACTTAATAATTCTCCCTTATATTTAGAAGTTCTTTCGTTGCAATTTTACCGACAATAGCATGGAATAAGGAATGAAAAGATCAAACTAAAAACAACCACAGACTGATAATGAAGGATGGGTTAAACCGCCGTTTATTTGTATTAGTTTGCCTCTCTTTCTGTTATCCCCTATTCGTCTCTCCTTGATTCCTCTTGTGTTCCATCATCAGAGTCGCCGAATCCTCACGTAGTTTCCCAGCGAGAGCGGTACCGCCCCCCAGTGGGCGTTGGAGCCTTCCATAAGGGCAGTAGACGGTGCAGAGGCAAATAGGGAGCGTTAGGACAGTCAAGGGAGGCAGACGTGGCTATTAATGAAATTAATATTATAAAATACTTTGACAATACCTAATATAATTTAAAAAATTATTTTCTATTTGATATAACTTCAGGGTGTCCGGAAATAACGTAGAAATATTTTGGGAGGTGACTCTAGGGATTAAAACATAAAAACAGTTCCTATGAACATACTCCAAAAATTGCTTCCTAAAGGGGCTAGAGTCCTTTAAAGGGGAACTCTGAACATGTTTTTTTCGCAATATTTTCGAAACGGCTTATGCTAAAGTTGTGAAATTCGATATGCTTCAATAAGTTGGAATGGAAAAACGGTTTTTTGTGTTAATAATTGAATATTTTAGTCAGGGGCCTCACATAGGGGCGTAATATTTTATAATTTTTTAAATTAAATTTTCTAATCGCAAAGATTTAGGTAAAAAAGGTCCTCTTATTTCATCCCGTTAGGATAGACCATCTTCCAAACTGACTTTTTCTAAATCGATGCGCGATTACATGGATATCGAAATGCATCTTAATAATTAAGTAGGCACCCTAGTACGAAAATATTTATTTAGTAGCCAACAATAACAAGACTAATTACTATTAAGGATTTAGCACTTATTCAGAACAGATGTTGAAAATGACCTCCATTCATCTCAATGCATCCTCTAATTATTTTCTTCATAGAAGATTTTAACCTGGCGAAAATACCGGGCTTATTTTTGATATAATCACAAGCAGTAAATAGACGTTGCTGCAATTCCTCTACAGTGCCAATCGGGATAGCATAAACCAATGCCTTCAAGTATCCCCCACAGAAAGTAATCGAGAGGATTTAAATCTGGGGAACGTAGTGGCCAATGCACTGGACCATCACGTCCTATCCATCGTCCTGGATATAATCGATCTAAATGCACTCTTACATTTACAGAGAAATAAAGCGGAGCCCTGTCGTGCATAAAAAACATGCCATATCTGAACCGATATAGTACATCTTCCATTAGGTCTAGCAAATCGTTTTCCAAAAAGTTCAAATACTGTTACTCATTTAAATGGTTGGGAAGCTCAAACGGTCTAATTAAAAAGTATCCCTACTTTTAGTCTACGGTCCAATTAAAAAGTATCCCTACCTAGATAATAATAGTAAACTTGTCCTGATGCCCCGATTCGAAAAATTCATGTTGATTTTTTCCCGCCCACACATGAGTATTATGAGAATTAAAAATTCCATTGCGTGTGAACATAAGAGTAAAGAGAATGTTCTGTAAAAAAAATCATTTAAACACAATTGCTCCCTTAACCATTCTTTGTGGCAGGTCAACAGGCTTTAAGGCCTGAACTTTCTTCAAATGATATGGATAGAGCGCCTGCTCTCTAACAATTTCCCACTTGATACTTTTAGGAATGCCTTCTAGAACAGCAATTTGTCTGACATTTTCTAAAACTCGTTCTTCATTTTCTACAGTTCTGTTGCTCCGGCTTTTTCTACAGTCATGTTTGGAAGGCATGAAAGGTCCCTTTCGCATAATCTTCTATGCAGGTTTGTAATGATTCTGTACAAGGACGTGTTCTTCCGGGAAAAGCCTCTGCATACAATCTTCTAGCTTCACACGTTTTTCCATTCGCCTTCCCGTACATAAAATGCATATTCTCCATATTTTCGAAGAAATAAAGGGACTTTTTACAGTTTAAAAATTAAAAATATAGACTTTATTGCATAAATGGTCCAGTTTTACGAAACGTAAAAGACAAATATTTACGGTGACAACCGCCTTCTTAATTATTAAGATGCATTTCGATATCCATGTAATCGTGGATTGATTTAGAAAAAGTCAGTTTTCTGGAAAACGGTCTATCCTAACGAGATGGAATAAGAGACTTTTTTTACCTAAAAATTTTTTTACCTAAAAATTTTTGCGATTGAATAATTTAATTTAAAACATTAAAAAATATTACAAACAAAAAAGTCATGGCAGCATTTACCAAAGAGACGCCCCTGACTAAAATATTAAATTACTAACACAAAAAAACGTTTTTTCTTTTCTACTTTTGAAGTATACTGAGTTTCACGACTTTAGCGAGTTCCCCCTTTAAGGGACTCTAGCTCCTTTAAGAAGCAATTTTTGGGGTATGTTAGTAGGAACTTTTTTTATGTTTTAATCCCCAGAGTCACCTCCTAAAATATTTCGACGTTATTTCGGGGCACCCCGTATATGATCTTTCCATTTATGATAATTTTTTTTCAAAACCCCAATCTCGCATCATTAAAATTCTCCCTCTTTTGAAAATTATAGATTTAGGTCCGTTTCGCAATAACGATTATAATAAAAGTCAACTCGAATGATATTAGCTTTACTATCCAGAATGCAATAATCACTTTCCAGGAAAACACGGCTGGGCGCTATCGAAAATTATTATCCATCTTAACGTAATGAAATACCTTCCGTTTTACTATTTTATTAACGCATCCACCAGGGTATGTTATAAATACCTCAGACCGATTTACCCCTTTTCGAGGCAAGACGTCAGCGTGGCGAAGAAGCCGACACAATTCGACTGGCATACGACACGGAACGTATAAATAATTCAGGTAATGTAAAAAGGATCTCGTGACAGCTGATGGAAAACGAGACAATCCCAAAAGCCGTCTAATGCCAGAATGTTTGTCACTCGCGTTGTCAGTCTAAACCCCTCCCAATGATGGAGGGAACGGGGACCCTGTGACGATACAAAATAATACATGGGAATACGATAAAAGGTAAATAGATTTCGTACCTCCATCATTCAGTGTCAATTTTCGGAAATGCGGAGGTAGTTCTTCGGCGCAATTTACGTTCTGTTTCATAACAGATGTGGAAAAATATGGTGGTTTGCTTGTATGAACAGGACATGGTTAAAATATAAAGCAACATACAGTAGCATCAATAGTAACTGGGACCTGTAACTGGAAACTGTAAAGCCGATACACTAGATAAAATAAAGATTACATAGGGTATCATGGGTTCGAATAATAATTATTATCAGAGATCAGATTGCAACTCGGGCTTTTAAATGCTTTTAAATGCTGGGCTTTTAAAGGCAACTTTTAAATGCTGCTGCAGCTCTCTAAAAATGTATTACAATATGATAATGCAAAATAAGTAAAATGTTATTAACTATTCTTTACCTCTCGAATGGATGAAAGAGACTCTAAAGATCCCCCATTCCTTTTTTCCATCTCAAAATACTCATAAACATTGAACACAAGTTGTTGGCCTTGCGATGTCAGTGTTTTTCCGGACATTATCTGAAATCACACAAACTGTTAAATCAAATATAGCAGTGGAGGTTCGTGGGTTTTTAAAGTGGGAGGGCTTAGAAGCAAATAGTGCTGCTGAAGATTTTTTGCTTTCCTCTTCCTCCTTTTTACTTTTCGTGCTATTGAAACCCCATACAGGAGGAGAACCAGGAAAATAATTTAAAAGAAATAAACTGAATGGAAATATAATATGGTGTTTTACTATGAAAATTGTTTTTTGTGATAAATGCTGGAGAGGCGGTGCAACGGCAACAAGTCAAATGACAACCAAAACAGTACCGCTGAACCCAATAGAGGAACTTTTAACTACCGGTACCGGTTAGTTGTTACTTTCTCTTTTTACCTGCTGAAAGGCTATCGTAACGTACTGCGCTTACCCCAAGACATAACTAATAATTTTGTATCTCCTTCTCTCTCGTTCGGTAAAGAAAAAGAACATATTGGGACAATGTCTATGATATAGGAAATTTATGACGTAATTCGATGATCCACGGGTAAACTCAGGGAAGTTCAACTATATAAAAATTGGACATTGTTGACTGAATACATTAATATGAACGCTATTTGTGTTGTTTAGTGACTTGAAAATTTCATCTCAGTCAGAAAATGAGATGAACTTGTTACAATTTTCGTGCGATGATTTACTACGACTTTCGTCGCGAATTCTCTCAACAACAATACATCGAGCAACTCACTTTGACTTTTGGCGATGAAGCATTATTTAGAACCCCTGTATATTACTGGTTTAATATGTTCAGTCGTGCTTCTATTTCAGTTAGGGTTCCATACAGTGCGATGGAAATTTGTACAAAACTTCAACAAGCCTATGAAAACAGCGCTTTGACAAGGCCCAAGTTTTCAGGTGGTTTAAGTGATTCTTAAGCATGGCAATTTGCTTTTATCATAGAGAGGTGAGGGGATAGTCCGTAAGCAACTTGTGCCTCAAGGCCAAACGGTAAACGCACATTTTGTATAAAAACATCACGAGAATGCACCTTACGATACAAGGATTTCAATTGACGAGTTTTTTGGCAAATAACAACATCAGATCCGTAGCCCCCTTATTCGCCAGACTTGAGTCCTTGTAACTGTTTCTTTTTTCTATGATTAAAAATTTACTGAAGTCTGTTTCAGTATCTAAGTTCCAGCACTATTATGAAGAGTTGGAAACGTGTGGCTTCACAAGATAACTACTTGAAGGAGACAATGCAGAATTATAATTTCAACTGAATACAAAAATTATAAGAAATCAGTTTCATGACTTTATTTCCTCACCTCAAATGTAAATAAAATTGTAATTTAGTATTCGAATGGAAAACGAATTTATTTACTATTCTGATATTCTTGATGCATGACTTATAAATATGTATTATTGAATTTAGACACAAAGTATAACTTTCAAACCTGGAAGTTTACGAATATTTTATAAATTTGGCCGTCACAAACCAACCTCACCTCAATTTCAACTCATTAACATTTTTGCTAGTACACGTTTCCGGTATTTAAATAATCTAATACATCTCGGTAAGTTATTTTGGGCGAGAATTTCGGCTGCGTTTGTACAGCATCTCCTAATTAATCTACGAACTATTTTGCTGATGGACGTCGATTAGGTTTTCGTATCGGCTGTGTCGGTGAAAATTTTAATTAATCAAAAACCGGATTATTTTAATGAATCCTTAACGTTGGTAAATCACCAACATATGTCGGTCACTCAATAAGTTTGTTTCATTTGCTATTTATAATTCCTGCCCTGGTCTTAGTAACTAATTAAGATTTGGAAATGAATGAATAAATGTTGTTTACATGTTTACACTAATTTACTGTATATTATCAATTTGCTTTATATGTTTCTTAATTTGTGAGATGGGTATTTGCCGATGTGCACAATGGTTAGGCTAATATTAACTTCGGAAGATACTGGAGACACCGCATATACTGGAGAACAAAAGGAAAATAATACTATGAAAAATATATTTTCTTCGATTCATTTTGAAATAATATTTATGGATTCCGCAGTTGGTTCATTGTGAAACATTAGGTTTTTAAAAAATAAACCTGTAACTTTATAATGTTTGAAATGTTTATTAAAGGTTTTATTCTATATACGAGGGTTGCTATTTAGATATCCGGAATTGGCAACAATGGTATTTCTACCACCATCTGACATAAATTGTTGACTGTATACGTAGATTATGTTAACAACAGTGCATCGATCAATTCATTTCGACTTTTGACTATGAACTACCATCTAAAACCACTGTATAGTCCGGTTCAAGATATTTCGTTGCCTTTTAGTAGAATGTTAATTGCCCCAATAAATTTCAATAAAAATATTCCCAGTTTCTTCAAAGGCGCCAGAGTCGGAGTGGTTTAATTTCTGAATAATTTTGGAAAAATAAAATATTATTAAATTATTATTATTATTATTATGTATGACTAAAATATTGTTTATTGATTTGTGTATTTTGAATTTATTAATACATTTAAAATTATGACTTAAATTTAGTCTCACTCTTACTGTCACTTCGATCTACATTAATAATAAGTGGTTCTATATTATAAGTAAATGATACATAGAACTCTTCCATTTGAATAACATGGTTTATCGAATTTATCCAACTTTTTTTGGGAATACTATCTACAACCTTCCTAATTAATGTTACAGCACTTGCACTTAGAGTCGGATAAATGTTTTCTGCTCTAATATTGGATTTTACCTGATGCCACGTACGCTCAATAGGATTAAAAATACAGTAATACGGGGGAAGGCGTAAAACCGTATGTCCCATATCGGCAGCAATGGTATCACATTCATATTTCTTTTTAATATTAAATGTCTAATATTTCTAGATCACATTTTTTTATGTGTATAGTTCTGAATTTCCACTTTAGTATTATTTGGCAAAAGGCTATGTAACCAATCTTCAAAAAGTTCTCCTGTGGTGTCATCATAGTAGTCGAAAGGTGAATGTTTAATATTTTTGCAGGATAACCGTAAACAATTTGGAACCCATCCATCCTCGGAACCAGTATGTAAAATTGTAATTATTTTTTCCTTGTTTGCTGGGGCTTTGGTTTGGCATCTTCTTAATGTATTTACCCATCCTTTTGCTGGCGTCTCATGTGTATCGAACCATGTTTCATCAAGGTAGATAATGGGGTGATTTTCTAATCTGTATTTTTAGTTCTAGTAGTTTAAGTAGTCAAACCGCCATCGTCGCAATCGTTGTGATTCCATTAATATTTGTCTTTTATTAATGGTCCGATATGCAAAACCCATTAGAGTATTCTTCGGAGGCTAGTTCTGCTGCAAAGAATGTTGGTTTCATCTTTTCTTAGTGGCTGTTGCAATGAATGCAATGCAGGTATACTTTGCTCTTCATACATAGCATTAATTTTGCTTCGAATTAAGTCCAGAATCACTACGAACTTTTTTGCCTTAAATTGGCTTCGTCCCAATATCTTTAACTGTAGACAACGGCGTTTTCGTTAATGAAGACATTTCTGCTGTGGCTGCATTTACATTTAACCCCCTATTCAATAAAAAAACATACACATTTTTAACAGTTTACTTAACATCGGACGATAAATGTTTTCTTTTAAAATTAGTAGTTTCAAAATATCGAATGAACTCAATTAATTTTATCTTTTTGTCTGTTATTTTATTAGGCCCGGCCCTGTTTACTTTTTTTGGAATTTTGCCAGGTTTTGTGACAATAGGGGTTGCTAACAGTATGTTGCAGCCATTCGGTCAACGGTATATCTTGAACTGCACTATATATCACACTATATCGCTCAAGGACGAAGTAAAATAAGGTTGTCCAAAATCGCTTGTTGTGCCAGAAAACATCAATACTGTGCGTGAACTGATAAAAAAAGATCGTACTGTGACATACCGTGAGATTGAGGTATTCTTAGGCAATATTATGACAATCATATATAAGATTTTACATGAAAATTTTGCCGTGCAAAAGATTTGTGCGCGTTGGATTCCGCAAAACTCGAAGTGGTGGTGTTTTTTTCTAAAAATACCAAAATCTAACTTATTTTTATTGTTTCTAAACTAAAACATCCAGAAATGGTAAACTATCGTTGTTTTCGAGTTCATGCGTGAATACTATGTATTGGGATTTATTATTTAAGTTCTGAATAAAATCATCTAACCAAAGTTGTTCGTGCAGGAAACACTTCGAAGCAAATGGTCACCTGTTTTTTTGGGTTTAATGAGCGTACACAGAAAAAAAATATACGAAAAATGACGACAGTCACATCGTAATCCAGGACCAGACTTCCAATATCTTTACCTTCATAATTTTACATTTTAAAATTTACTATTTACATACTAATTTTTACGATATAAACATCGTAATTACAACTATAGATTTCTGTAGTAAATAGCAAAAACAAATTACGATATTGCATCGTAAAAATTAACAGAAAAAGTCTTATGTTATTGCCAAATTTAATTCGATATTTCTTTGTTAACTTTTCTTTTAAATATATCAATCATTACAATGCTGCCTTTTATAGAATACAAGGTGGAGGCACATTTACACCATATATTTTTTCGTACTATTTCTCGAAAGATATTTCTTATGAGAATTCTTTCGAGTAGATCATTTAGTACGATTTATATTTGGATATGCACACTGTCATTTTTCTTCCTACTTTGTTTAATAATTATCTGTCACCCAAAAATACGAAATTAACCTAACTTTTTACACTACTATAGTAACATCGTAATTTCTCTTGCCGTGAATAAGACTGTGTTATTTTCAGCCGTATATGCCGTATAAGTTTCCGTCGAATATGCCTAAGCCTGAAACAAGATTTGATAGCGCACCGTTGCTCGAAAATTTTCAGAAAGTACTGGAAACATCAGGTTTACAAAAAGAATTGTGATCGAGCGCCAAGTGATTTTAGTGAGATCAAACTCGTACTGAAGACATGTCAACTATTGGCCCACCTTCCCTCTAGGTGGGAAGCTAGGAGTTTTACCAGATCGAACCCAATCCTATCACATTATTTAGACAGTCTTATTACTTTATTATATTGAGATTAATTATCGCCTACTTTTTATGACATTGAGAAACAAAGAGGGGCATTAATTTCATACATTAATTTCATAAATTTCATACATTGTATCTCGTTTGCCGATATATTTAAAACATAGCTACTTAAAACCCTTTTCCAGTGTTAGTACTACCACTTTCCCTACATTAGTATTTTCACTGCACCATCTTATTTTCTCATTCTCCTCTTATTTTCTCTTTTACCAAAGCAGGGACTCAGGGACTACAGCTTGATGGAAATCTATACCGAGTACTCTCCGAGGCATTTTTTTTCTTCTGTAATTTCTAATTTAACAAGGGAAGTGACATGAAATTTTTGTCATATGCCAGGGCAGTCGTACCATGTTAAAAGACCAACGATTAAACGTGTAAATTTTTATAACAATAATCACCTTACTTTTTATCCTGACAGTAAATTACAATATTCTTCACCTTTTATATACCAAGTAATTAATATATTTCTTCTTCTTTTTCTTTTCGGTGGCTTAATAGCCCATCAAGTAGCTTAGGCTTAGCTCCCCTAGAAATATCCAGGTCCATTTTTACATGGAGGAGTGATTATCCATATCAATAACCTCTATAATCTAGTTATAGAGGAGTATCGCGTTTTGTTTTATTGTTTCTTGCCTCTTCCGTTGTCCTTGCTCATTCCTTTCTCTATCTCTCCTTTTCTTTCCAATATTTCTATCTCTTGCAGACGCTTCTCCACTCCCTCACCCCATTTTTTCTCGGCCTTGATCCCTTCATGCTCGTTCCAATATTTTTCAACCGATCTTTCGCTGTCTATCCTCTCGATGCACCGCCCACCTCAGTTGTTTGCTCCAGAATTCTTTCATTATATCCAAATTATTAAAGTTCGTCAACCTCCTTCGGATTAGATGGGGGTCATATATCTTTCTTAGTATTTTTCTTTCCCAGGAACCTAACGATAGTTTGTCTTTCTTTGTTAGAGTGTAGTACTATTGATCTAATTATGTTTGAGTATATGTATATTTCTGTATTCATCGATATTGATTTGGATTTTATGATGTTCTAGAGAGCGAAAAACTTTTAAGTTCAGCCGTTATTCTTGCTGCAACGGTCCATTGTTAACACTCCATTGTTAGTCGTAATTACTGAGCCTAGATATTTATAACTATTAACTTTTTTCGAAACATCTTTCATTTATCACTAGGTCAATATCCACTTTTTCCTTTATATATTTTGTTATGTCGTGTAATACGTCGGTCAATAAGTTTCCAGTCTGACATAAAGGGCGTCAACTATCAAACGTCATGTGTCAAAATTCCACGACAATATGTTTCTAAGTTATTGTGCTTTAATTGATGACACTTTTGTTGCACAACAATGAAAAAAAAAGTATTTCTTATGTTGATTAAGGATTGCTTTTTGATGAAGATAAATAGCATTGAACAAAAGAATGGCTTGATAAACATTACGCAGACTCTGCCCAATGAAAATTAATCATAATTGATTGGTATGCTAAATTCAAACGCCTCCGTACAAGCCTCGATGATGCTGAAGGCTTTGAAAATCCAAATGAGGTGGTTACACTAGACAACATCAGAAAAATTCACAAAATTATTTCATTATTTATTCGCAAAACCGTAAAATAAAACTACAGGAGACAACTGATATAAAGATATCGAAGTTTACACCATTTTGCATAAACATTTGTGAATGCGTAAATTGCTGTCGAAATGGGTATGTCGTTTGCTCACAGCGGATCAAAAACAACTACATATTGATGATTCTATGCAATGTTTGGAGCTGTTTAAGCGAAATATTTTTTTTTTTTTCATGTGGTATGCGACAACGAATGAAACATGGATCTATTACTGTACTCCGGAGTCAAATTGGCAGTCAGCTGAGTGAACAGCAACCGGTGAAAACCGTCTAAAGCAACCAAAAGTACAACCATCGGCAGGCAAGGTTATGTATGGCCTCTGTATTTTGGGATACGCATATGATATTATTCATCGATTATCTCGATAAAGGTGAAACCATCAATGCGTATGAATGACGAGATCGTAAAAAAGTCTCCAAATGAACAAAAAAGAGTGCTGTTTACCAAGACAATGCACCGTAACATAAATCGTTGACAACGACGGCCTCAGATCTCAAAAAAATACTCGCTTCCAAGAAATTTTGCTCCAATGAAGAGATAATAACCGAAACTGAACTGACCTATTGAGACGTTTTTTTTTTAATTTTTGTTTTTAAATGCACTTTAAAAAAAATACGAAAAAGAAATCACAAATCAAGTTCTATGAAAGTTTTCAGTTTCTTGAAAAAAAAATCCGCCATTTTTTCGAATTCCGACATTTTTGTTTTTTTTCCCTCAAAAAAACTTTAATTTTTTTGTGTAAATATTTCCGTGCAAAGGGGAGTGGACCGACTTTTCCTTCTATTTTTTTTTTATTTAATTGATTTTTGTTTTAATTTTTCTACTTTGTCACTTTCTTATCTTTCTCTCTTTTCTACCACCCAAAGACGTTTCACAGAATTTTTTCAAATTTTTTTACCCAACCCAAAAAAAGTTATGGGTTTTTGAAAAAAGTGGCTCTTTTTTTTCAAATAGCCATAAATATTTAAACATCAAAGAAAAACAGAATAAATTATTTGTTGAATTAGTATCAAGAAAATTGATAGTTTTGTATTGTATAAACTTGTATAAACAAGTAATTGTATAAACAAGTAAATTGTATAAACCGTAAAATCCTAATCATTAATTATAAGTTTAGACAATAAGTTAAGATTAAAATACTGCAGAATCATTGACTGAAATTAATTTTATTGTATAAACAAAGCTTTTAAAATAGAGAAAGTGAAAAAGTTTGAAAAATTAAAAAAAGTATTAATACAGTTAAATAAAAAAAATGAAGGAAAAGTCTGCTCACTCCTCTTCGCATGGGAATATTTACAAAAAAAATTCAAAGTTTTTTGAAAAATTGAAAAAATTACGGGTTTTTTCAAAAAACTGAAAAATTTCATAGAACTTGATTTCTGATTTTTTATCATATTTTTTTCCAAAAAGTGCATTTAAAAACAAAAATTTAAAAAAAAGTCCCAGTAGGTCAGTTTTTGAAAAAGTTGTGGTTATTTAAAAAAAAAGAGCCATTTTTTCCAAAAAACCATAACTTTTTTTGGATTAGGTAAAAAAAAATGATACAATTCTGAGAAACGTCTTTTGGGTGGGGGGTTTCGGGGTAGAAAAGGACACAAAAGTTTCAACGAAATCGAAAGGGGTCAGGTTTAAAAGTGGTCGATTTGGCATGGAATGCCCCATATTTAGTCTAGTAATTTGCTGAATATTTTATAAATCACATTTAATAGCAATATTCTTCTGTAATGGTATTTCTTCGTGTTCCCACCCATATCTCCTTTTTATCATTTCAAGTCCTCCGTATCATTTCAAGTCCTCGGTATTATTTCAAATCCTCATTCCGTCAGTCCTCTGTACTTTGTCATACACATTTACTATATATGATATTTAATTGTAAACCAAAACTACCATCAAATAGCTACAGAGCTTCAATAATTTTCTCTAATTAATAGAGATTAATCAAAACCGCTTTAAAGCTCGTTTTACACCGAATATGTTTTAAAGCAAATAATATTCAAAAAGCTCTAAGCGTGTTTGTATCATGTTTGTAAAACATCACGAAATTAAATTTGACTTATTTGAATAACGTTCGCATTGGCCTTTTCCAACTCGACGTCATTTCAATAATCTGAAGCCACATTAAAGCAATTACTGCCTTGCATCGACATTAAGTTTCGAGTTTAGTGGGTTAAGGGCGTTAAATTAGTTGAGCGTATTCTCGGCATCCAGTTTATTTTCTGAGATGGAGGGTGAACATATACGAAAAGTCGTTGCCTAGCTCGCCAACATAAATCCAGGAATACGCATAATTTACGGTCGCTCTGGTTTCTGTTTAACTTTTCTAAGCTGGAGACCCCTTCGAACATTAAATTATATTCGTATTAACATAATTAGGAAACCGTCTCCTTTTTACAATTTGTCAAATTAACTGAGAATTTATAGAAATTTTAATGTTTTAGTATATCAAATTAATGATAGTAAAGTTTGGACGAAAACAATACCATAGTATAGGATGTAGTATACTAATAGTAATAGTATAGTGCTTTTATTTCAAAAGAAGCCCACCTTTTAGCAAAGAAAATTAGCTCTAGACAAAAAAAAACACGTCAATATAGATATCGAGGGGGAAGTCGATCGTTGTAGCTATATTTCACCTCCTTACCTCCAGCCACATATACTTAAAAAAGTTAAATGGCAACCCCAGTCTTGTAATATATCATTTTAAAGATCTCGAAATTCTAATTAAACTGCGCTTACAAAACTAAAATCGGCTAATTCGTTCTCGTAATAGAGAGAAAATTAAATTTGAAAAAGTATTTAATAAAATCCCAGCATTGTTTGTCTACAATGTGTTTTATTTTTTTTACGCCCATTTTTCATTTTCTAATATAAAAAAATAAGTTAAGAGTGACAGTGACAGTCTAAGTCAAGCACCCAAGAAAAATTATTTTATTTTTATTAGTATAAATTGATGATAAATTATATACATTTTGTGAACGTGTATACAACACGAGAACAAATAATACTTTTTACGCAAGTAGATAAACAGTATTTTTAGTTTTTTGATTCGGTGTATAGATGTAGAGAGTTTTTCGAGTTCCTATTCTGAAGCAAGCAACATATAGTTGACTTTTCGATGGTCAACGAACCCAGATCGTTCGATTACATGTCGAGGGCTCTGTCCAGTTAAGCTACCTGCCCTATACAAATCCATTGCCCTACTATCTATATCCATTGAGCCACATTGTCTATCGTACGGTAGCATTTTTGAATTTAAATACTGTAAGCAAGGAAAGATGTAGTTACGGTGTAGAAGTTGATGCGCTACAGCCCCATCTAGTGGCAAGGTACAACAAAGTGGGTAACGCGAATATATATATATATATATATATATATATATATATATATATATATATATATATATATATATATATATATATATATATATATATCATCATCATCATCATCATCAGCCCGTATCGATCCACTGCAGGATGAAGGCCTCTCCAGCATGCTTCCAACCTTCACGGTCCTGGGATTTCCTCTGCCACTCGGGTCCAACATACTTAACGATGTCATCAGTCCATCGTGCTTTCGGTCTTCTTCGCGGACGTTTGCGATCAAGCGGTGTCCACTCCAGGATTGCCTTGGTCCATCTGTCGTCCCATCGCCTCGCTATATGGCCTGCCCATCTCCATTTCAACTGTTTTACTCTTCCAATGATGTCACAGACTTTTGTTTGTTCCCTGATCCATGCGCAGGACTTTCTGTCTCGTCTTGTAATGCCAAGCATACATCTTTCCATTCCCCTCTGTGTCACCCGAAGTTTTTGAATTGATTGCGATGTGAGTGTCCAGGTTTCACTTCCGCATGTCATAACGGGTAGAACGCACTGATCGAATACTTTTCTTTTCAGGCAAAGTGGGAGTCTGCTCTTAAACACTATGTTGAGCCTACCAAATGCCTGCCAGCCACATTTAACACGCCGTTCCACCTCCCGGGCGGTATTCCCCTCCATGGAAATCCTCTGCCCAAGATATACAAAGCTGTCCACAATCTCTAAATCCCTTCCTAAAACTGAAATTCTTCTGTCCTGAGCGAAGTTATTGAACATAACCTGACTCTTTTTCAGGTTTATTTTCAAGCCAAATGGTTCGCCAGCCCTTTGCAGTTCTTGTATGCGTCTTTGCAGCTCCTCTGGGTCTTGTGAAATGAGAATAATATCATCTGCAAATCTAAGATGGTTTAAGTTTGCACCATTGATCTTTACCCCATCCTGTTCCCAATCCAGTTTACGGAATACTTCTTCAAGGCCAGCCGAGAAAAGAATAGGCGATATTGCGTCACCCTGCCGTACACCTCGTTCTATATTAATTCCCACTTCAAGATCATCAAGGTGAATTGTGGCTGTAGCTCCATCATATATCGATTCTAATAAGTTTACATAGGCTCTCTCTACACCTTGGCTAAGCAGTGCATCCATTATCGCATGCTTTGAGATGGAATCAAATGCTTTTTCGTAGTCGATAAAAGCCAAGCACAGTGGCATGGTGTATTCGTTGTGCCTTTCTATGACCTGCTGTACAACCTGGATGTGATCCATTGTACTGAATCCACTTCTGAATCCTGCTTGTTCTCTTGGTTGTGCGTCATTCAGTTTTTTTAATATTCTTTTAGAAATTATCTTAGTGAATACTTTGTACATCACTGATAGGAGGCTTATTGGACGGTAGTTCTTTAAATCTTCCTGTGCTCCTTTTTTATGTAAAAGGATCACTTCTGCATTTTTCCATAAGTCAGGTACTTTTTGTTCTTTGAGGCATTTTGAGTATAATTTTGCCAATGTTTTATGTAACGTCCGACCACCAGCTTTTAGCATTTCGACAGTTACACTATCCTTTCCTGGAGCCTTGCCGTTCTTCATCAATTCTATAGCATTTGTTACTTCCTCCACTAGGATATCTGGTATTATATATTGTTCTTCCGTGGGTATTGCTGTCCCTGACTGGCTCTGATCTTCATATAACTGGGAATAAAACCTTCTGACAATCTCTAACATTTCGGTACGCGCCCTGCACACTGTGCCATCCTCACGCTTTAAAGCATATATTTGCGTTCTTTTGTTTCTCAGCTTCTGTTTAGCTTTGTTAATTCCTTTGTTTTCTTCCAGGGTTTTTTGCACTAGCTGCATATTGAATCGGCGCGTGTCCTCTCTGATACGTTTTCTTATAGTTTTGCAGAGCTCAGTGTACTCGACCCTGCCAAAAGGACTACCTGCATTTCTCATTGCTCGCCGTTTCTTCATTAAATCAATGGTCTCACTGGAGATTTTTGTTTGTTTGAGACATTTTTCCTCTGGTGCTATTGAAGCAGCCGTTTGAAGTACATTGTTGGCGATTTCTTCATATTGAACTGATATTTCCACCTCCTCTGGATTTTGTAACGCAGCAAACCGGTTTGACAAAGCAATCTCAAAATCGCTTCCTCTCTCCAGCAGTTTTCCAGAATCCACCTTGCCCTTCTTTGATCTTACCATTTTTTCGCGCTCTTTTCGACAGTCAATCCGAACCCTTGCTCGTACAATTCGGTGGTCACTTCCAACATTAAAATTGTTAAGGACAGTACAATTGGTAAATATTGTTTTATCGTTGGTTATATATATATATATATATATATATATATATATATATATATATATATATATATATATATATATATGTAGCGAAGTAGTAGAATTAGTAGTATAACGTAAATATAGTAGTGATAATAATTAAAACACTTATATGGCATTTGTTTCATAAGTTATTCAAGATATTATCTACATGTTTTGGCCTTGCGACCATTCTCAAAGAGAAATATGTATAAACTAAAATTTTAAAGTTCTGTGTAATATAGGTCGATTTTTTTTGGTCTCATTAAATTTATGACATTTTCAATAATTAGGATATATCCGAAGTATAGTAGGCTGTTTGTTAGGTTTTTACCGGCATATATGGTTGTTTAATTTCGGATATATCCTAGTATCCAACATTCTGCTTTTACTGCTACTGCAGCGATGTATTAATTTGGCATTATTGATGTTAAAAAAAATATTCTGATGTATACAATGTCCGTCTTTCTTGAATTATGAAAAATTGATATGTATATATATATATATATATATATATATATATATATATATATATATATATATATATATATATATATATATACATATACTCAAGATTTGTCACAAACTTTTACTGTTTCTTATTATTTAGCAACTATGCAAGATTATTATTATTAACAGATAATATTAATATTTTCTTTCCTCAAATGATTTGTGATTCTGGAACTTAATTTATGAATATAGTTTATAGCATGCCAATTTTTAGAATATTTTTCGGGTTTAGTGGAATAAAAATCTTTGATTTTTTTTAACTGTTTATCTTAACCGTTTGATTATTATTTTTTATCATTTTATCTATAATGCTGGGCTGATATCCATTATTATTTGCGATATTTTTGATCATATGAAGTTATTTTTCATAGCTAACTTTTTTAAGTGGAATCATTAGCAATCTGTAGACCATACTATAAAAAGTGGACATTTAAATATATATATATATATATATATATATATATATATATATATATATATATATATATATATATATATATATATATATATATATATATATTCATTGTTTCCTATTAAGACGAGATCCGATCGACTTTTAATGTTTTCTTGAAAATATTCATTATTTCCATAGTAGATGAAAAATATGCAATATTACAATATACAGTTTTTAAGTAATTAAACAAAATGTGGCGAAAAACCTTTTTTTCCTACTATATTATTTACATCTCAAGTGGTAAGCAGGGTAATAAATTGACAATTTTATGAAATATAAACTTTCTGAAAATAAACACGAAAACCTGAGAAGTTGAAGTAAAGTTTTTTGGGTAATTTTCAATATTTTCTTGGACATAGTTTTAAGGAACAAAACTGAACAAATCATATTATTTGCTTTAATCCACTTACGCAACAATATTTTCAATTAAAGTTCCAAAAGTTTTTCAATTAAAAATCGATTTGATTAATTGGTCGCTCTCTCCCGGGCTTTTATGGCACTTTATCTTCTTGGAACTCTAAGCCGTGTGTCATTTCAAGTTTCAGCTCAAAACTTTTAACTTTATCTCAACTTCGTCTCAAACAGTCGGGTAAACTAGGGACCCTTACATTTTTAAAGAGAATAAATGTATCATTGTCAATTTTTGTTAGGGCGAACTTCCATGTCACTAGAACGTATTCGAAGAATGACTTTTTTATTAGAAAAATAATAAAAATGTCAATACATATTTGAATAATTTAAAATTCTTCCTTCGTCCTTTTATTATAGTACGTTTCGTTTGAAAATATCGATTTTTAAATGTCTTATTTAACCATTTAGATAGCAGTAAGAAGACACATATTTGAGTGATATTTTCAAAATATAAATCGAAATAATGTGATTTTGGAATGAAAAAATATTTAATTTTAGTTTTTATTTAAAACAAGCTGACCCGATAGACGTCCTGTCTATCCTTTGTCCTGTCCAAATTTTAATAAATTTGTTTGTGATCGTTTTGTGAATTTATGATAAGCTATTAGAAATACCGATGACTGATGATATCTTATTCGATGCATATCATCTTCGTTTGCATTGTCTCTTTCTTCTTGTATAAGTGCTGAAGGTGTTTGTGATAATCGATTGCGTTCAATTTCATTTCCCTCTTCCCGTTGCGCTGCAGTTCGTTTAGATCGAAAATTCATTTGGTTTGTAGCATTGCGAGTTTTGCGACCTAAATTGCTCCGTCTTATTGGCGGCATTACAATACGATTAAATTGTGTCAATTCAATTCAATTGCGTCGATTGCGACACAATATGCGATACAAAGAATCACAATTCAACTGAAAATGGACAATTGATTCGCTTTGTTGTTTCTGTATAACCGTTTGTCACTTCAAACCTCACCGCATTTCGTATGTAAATCTGTAAATATGTTTAAGATAAAACGACGAAGCTTAATTTATTTCATGAAACGATGGCTATGACTTACAACAGAATCACAATTCAACTGAAAATAAACAACTGAATCAATTTTTCGTCACTACGTAACCGACTGGCTTGATTCACAATTTGGCAATCACCTGTCACACGACATTAGAAAATGACATTAAATTAGTCAGATGTAATATATTTATGGTTATTTATTCTATACGTTTCCACTGGGAGTCTGAATTTGGGAATATAAGAACGCACTAGAAAATCCGTTTCACGAAAGAATTGCTCTTAAGTAACTATAGAAAGTTAAAACTCATACTGAAGACGCACCAGATATTAGACTATCCCTCCTCTAAAAATGATAAACTAACTGTGTTGCCAGATCGAACGCTTCAGTAGTCTCATTATTTTATTACACGTCGTAGATGTTGCGTGCAGCATCGTTTGCACGCGATGAATTTTAAAACTAAAAATAATATATCTGCTAATGTTACAACATTTATTGTATTAATTATTCCAAGACTCTTAACTTTATAAGGAGAAGTACGTAAATATCAAAAGATCCGTAGAAAATTAATGAGAACTTTAAGTCCCGTTTTGTAATTTTAATCATATTAGATGGTTCACGATAAACTTCTAGTAAAATACATAATGGACAACATTAGGTAGGTCTGTTTTACGGCTTAACCTCTTTTTGTTCGAAGAGTATTACTTAGAGCTACCCAATTAAGTTTTTAGGGTTTGTTTAAAAGCCGACGCAATTAAAGATACACAACCAAAATTGGCAATAAGAACGGTCTCCGACATTAACTTAATTTAATAATCCATTACGACTTTGAGTGATACGTCGTATAAATTAATTTAATTGGGATTTCAGAGTCGCGCAAGAACAAAAGCGACGTCTTGACATACCCTCCTTGTCTTTGCAACACGATCAACACGATCCCATTATTATATTTTCATAAAATCAACTTATACTCGTTTCCAAGATTGGATTCCCTTTGTTATATTGTCTAGCAGTCATAAAGATATAATTCCTTTCAAGTTCTTAAATATCGACAGAGATAAGGATTCCTAATTTTAGCCTGCATTATTACGTTATATTCTAGCGATGGAATAATAAATGAAAATTAATTAATTTTAAATAAAAGCTCAGAAGAGCTTAAGTTAAATAACTATGCAGTAAATGTTGCTCCTTGAGACATCCGAAGGCTGTTCGATTCAGGCAGAACTAGCATACTAGAAATAGAACTAGAACGTTACTGGATGACGATCACTGGTTTATCCGAGATTCACTTCACAATACAAAATGGTAGCAAATAGCTAATGAGATCTTTAATTATGAACCACTCATTATCGCTGAATTTAATCTCAGATTCAATTTCAATATCGACTAATGCTTTATCAATACAATTCTTCAAATTGTAGAATCGTTGTAACATATTCAAAAGACTATTCCAACGAGTACGCCAGTCTAATATCAATGCCAATTCTTTTTTAGGGCCTTCTTGCCCCTTCACATATTTTTGTAAGACGTCATTTTTAGTTGGTGACCGCTTAAAAATCTTGACCACTTACCGTACTTTCTTCAATAAATCGTCATATGTTGTAGAAATCATTTCAAGTGGCAGTGAATTTATATTTACAGTCTCACCTTGTTCATTGGCGTCCATATCATCGTTATCATCATTATCAGATTCCTTCGTAAATGCTGCTGCTGGGCATTCTGATATTGAAGAATTGCTTTTCTTATCCAGTGCATCAACCATCACTAGTTGTAAGCCATGTGTAAAACAAAGCTGCTGGGAACAACGCAAAAGTCTGCCAACCTTCACCATCAGATTAGCGTCGTCCGTTGTAATTGCGGTAATATCTCTGTCTAAGTCTAAACCAAAACTCGTGAGGCGTTCTTTCACCAAGCTAATGCAATGCCCTGCGGTAGCCGAACCATGTATACAGACCAAACCCAGATTAAAATGGTTTTCTTTCTGGTGGACGTTCACATTTAAGTATCGATGATTCTTTTGTGACGTCCATTCGTCAAATGTGAGTGAAAAACTCTGTTTTCCTATCTTGTGACGTTCAAATTCAATAATCATGTCAGCTTTAACTGTGTTACAAAAAGACCAGACCTTTACCAAGTTGACTGATATCGCCATTGCCGTCGCCTTTATTCTCTTTCTCGGGATTCTAAGTTTCAATGGAGTTAGACGTGATTCATTTACTCGTTACCTGCAAATAATAAATAAACTTTAATGTAAGTTTGTGTAAGTATATGTTTGTGTAAGTTGTATGTTTAATGTAAGTATAGATACAGATTAATTTATTTAATTTTTACACAGTGCTCTGCTACATTCTCACACCCCACACGAGTAATCCGATTCGCTATCATCGATAACCATATCCAAAAAACATTATTAACAAAAACAAAAATTACTTTAAGTCATAATGTTTCACGCAACATTACGACAGTATATTGTTATTTACGACACACATAATCTGATTTTAAAATAGCACAGAACAAAACTAAATCAGAAACATACAAATTTAGGTATTTACGTTAAACGCCGGATGGTGAATACGAAAACACTCATCACCTATACAGAAAGACGTGCGCAGGCTGCGCAGCGCAGCGCATGAACAACTGACAGGTCAGCCCGCCAACCATCCGCTAGTCGCCGGCGTGGCGCGCTGTGCGGAACGGCAACGTCGCGCTCGTGCTACTCGCGATTTACGCCGCGAAAGTTTCTGCGAAGGGATCCGCGGATCCGGCCTTTGAAGGTGCGGGATCCAGCAGATTAATAAAAGCAGCGGGATCCCTATCTGTAAACTTGAAACCGAAATTTATTCTATCTGTCAATGTAGTTACCGTCAAACCGCGTCTTTGGCGCCATTTTCTTTTTGAAATTTGATAAATATTTTCAACTCACAAGAATACAAGTTTCATTCAACAGCATAGTTTGTAATAGCATTGAACATGTCGAATTTTGTGCCTGGAAACTACGATTTGCGGACAACACTGATTTTCCGTTACCATTTAAAGAATACTGCTGCAGAATCGCATCGAATGTTTGTCGAAACTTATAGTGAGCATACTCTTGGTAAATCACAGTGCTTTGATGGATTAAAAATTCAAAAGTAGCGATTTTTACGAGTTGAGTCAACGAAGAACGTGGAAGACCAGCGAAAAAGTTTGGAGACAGCGAATTGCAAACATTGTTGGATGCGGTTGACGCTCAAACGCAACAACAACTCGCGGATCAATTAAATCTGATACGCGAAGTCGTCTAGATACGTTTGAAAGCCATGGGAAAGATCCAGAAGATGGGAAAATGGTTTTCACATTAACTGAATGAAAAACAGCAGGAAAATTGAAAAACCACTTACGAAATGCTGCTTGCCAGGTAAAAAAGAAAGTCATTTCTCCATCAAATTGTGACTGGCGATGGAAAGTGGATATATTTTGAATCCTAAGCGTAATTTTGAATCCTAAAAGATCATGGGTAACTCTATATAAAATATGCCTCTTCATAATTTTTAATAAATGTTGACCTCAATTTACGAAAATAAAAACTCTTGAACACCGGGTCCCTTTTATTATGTTGTATAGTGATTAAAAGCCTAACGCTAGTTTAACTCTTAAAGTAACCCGAATTATATAATACCAAACTTAAAGAGATTTACCACTAAACACCAAATCACTTTTTCAACTTCTAGAGCCTTCTATACTTCTATAGCCTATTTTGGCGTCAAGGCCTTATTTATATTCTGTCGGGAGCTTACTTATCTTATGCACGTCCTTATTATAGTATTAGCAGCAATGCCTTGCTAATTCACCTAAACTTAAACCTGCTTTTTTCATATCAATACTTCGCCCTTTTTAAGATCCAAAAAATTGCCTGAAAAAGTGTTAAAATTGCCATTTTAATACTTTTAGGCCAATCACAAGAAGCCTAGATAGCTTAGCAGTAAACAGAAAATTCTTTACAACTTGTTAAAAATGCTGCAATGCATTCAGCAACATAAAATTAATCAAAGAAGTGTATTCATTCAAACAATAACCAAATATAAAATCAAATATGCACTGATTATAGTTTCGTATTTCAAAGGCCTTTGTGTGGCGAAATAATTGTAATACAATTTTTAAAATATAGTCGAAATTTAGACATAAGTCTCACTTATTTTATTAAAATATACATTCTGTATGTTTCACATTTTTTGATTCGCAGTATGTATACAAGAATTTGAACCAATTTTCCAACATTTTTATGAAATATGGCTCTTCATAATTTTTAATAAATTTCGACGTCAATTTATGAAAATAAGAAGAGCTCTTGAACACCGGGTGCCTTTTATTATATTGTATAGTGATTAAGAAGCCTAAATTTCTTTCATGTTCATGAATATTATCACAAACGGGGTTTTATATTTTTGTTCTACATTACTGTCTTTTCTTTCCATCAAGAATTAATAAATGAAGCACTTTAAAAAAAAAAAATCTTTAAAGATTTCGTAAAGCCAACAGAAATTCCTCTACAATATATATATATATATATATATATATATATATATATATATATATATATATATATATATATATATATATATATATATATATATATATATATATATATATATAATTGGCCTCTGTGAAACACGAGGAAAGGGAAAAATGTCTCAAACAGACACACATTTTCAGTGATAGCATTGATTTAATAAGGAAGCGACGGACAATGAGAAATGCAGATAGTCCTTTTGACAGGGTCGAGTACACTGAGCTCTGCAAAACTATAAGAAAACGTATCAGAGAGGGCACGCGCCGATTCAACATGCACTTGGTGCAAACAACCCGGGAAGAAGACAAAGGAATTTACAAGGCTAAACAGAAGCTGAGAAACAAAAGAACGAAAATGTATGCCTTAAGTTTTTACTAAGATAACATCTAAAAGAATATTAAGAAAACTGAATGACGCACAACCAAGAGAACAAGCAGGTTGTACAGCAAGCCATAGAAAGGCACAACGAATACACCATGGCACTGTGCTTGGCTTTTATCGACTACGAAAAAGCATTTGACTCCATCTCAAAGCATGCAATAATGTATGCACTGCTTAGCCAGGGGGTTAACAAAGCATATATAAACCTACTAGGATCGATATATGATGGAGCTACAGCGACAATTCACCTTGATGATCTTGAAGTTGGAATTAATGTAGAACGAGGTGTAAGGCAGAGTGATGCAATATCGCCTATTCTTTTCTCGGCTTGCCTTGAGGGAGTATTCCGTAAATTGGATTGGGAACAGGATGGTGTAGAGATCAATGGTTTAAATTTCAAACTTAGATTTGCTTAGATATCATTCTCCTTTCACAAGACCCATTTGGCTTGAAAATATACCTTAAAAAAAGTCAGGTTATGTTCAATAAATTCAGGAGAATTTCAGTTCAATAAAGACAGGAGAATTTCAGTTATAGGAATGGATTTGGAAATTGTATACCACTTTATATATATTGGGCAGAGGATTTCAATGGATGGGGATGCCGCCACGGGGGATGGAACGACGTATTAAGTGTTGCTGGCAGGCATTTGGCAGCTTTGCTTGAAAAGAAGTCTTCGATCAGTGCATCCTGCCCGTTATGACATACGGAAGTGAAACCTGGCTACTCACATCGCAATCAATTCAAAACCTTCGGTTAGCACAGAGGGGGATGGAAAGATCTCTGCTTGACATTACAAGACAAGACAGAAAACTCTGCCTATGGATCAGGGAACGAACGAAGGTATGTGACATCATTAGAAGAGTGAAGCAATTGAAGTGGAGATGGGCAGGCCATGTTGCTAGGCGATGGGACGACAGATAGACCAGGGCAATCCTGGAGTGGATACCGCTTGATCGCAAACGTCCGCGAAGAAGGCTGAAAGCTCGATGGACTGATGACATCGTTAAGTATGTAGGACCCGAATGGCAGAGGAAAGCCCAGGATCGTGAAAGTTGGAAGCATTCTGAAGAGGCCTTCATCCTGCAGTGGATCGGCACGGTCTGATAATGATGATGATGATGATATATATATATATATATATATATATATATATATATATATATATATATATATATATATATATATATATATACAAGAAAGAGGGGAAGCCATCTATAGATTGGTATTAAAAAAAAAGGAAAGAATAATTATTCTATGTATTATCCGAAAGTTTCTTATAATGTGGTATGGAACTCAGCTGTGATCGAATTATGTTGGTTTAGCAATTATTCTCTAATTTTGCGTATTGGTGTTTACTCTATTTTATCATGCTACTTTAATTCTTAAAATAACCTGAATTATATAAACAGTACAGATTAATCGACATATGGCCCGCGAGGACAAAATTCATTGGAATTAAAAGTTGAATTTCCCGTGGCAAATGCCTTCGTCGTGGCTAGGACAGTCATCGTTGTCGGTAGTGCGTCAAAACGGAGATGATGGTCTTCTCGTCTTCTTCTTCTGATGTTATTTGCAGCGGATATACTGCTTATTCTCTTTGTTAGGTGGCCTGATGCTGCTAGTAATCTTAGCAGGACGTTTCTCTCCAACACCGTATTTGAATGAAGTATCTGAGTTAGGTCAAAGTGTCACATCGACGCTTACTAGCTGGAGTCTCACCGGATTTCTCGCGTTGACCCAAATGCTACTCATCGGGAGTAAGGTCCAACGTTCCGCGAAGGGACCTGCTTCTAAGGTATTCTTCTCCGAGCGGGATTAGTTCATCCCGTCAGGGACCACTAATACCAGTTTTGCCTACTGACTGCTAGGCACGTCTGTATGCCACGGTGTCCAATACCGAACTGATTTTTTACTGACTATTTTAGCGTCGTGACCCTATTTAAATTTTATCGGAAGCTATAATTGGCGAGCGATCCCTGTCTTCCACCATTTTGAAAACGTCTGCATTTGTCAAGTTAACGCGGGTTTTAAGTTACACAATTTCTCTATACCAGCCAGCTAGATAACATGGCCGAAGAAGTGGACTTTGTTAAATTGTTTGAGGAAGTTATTTATACACGTCCATATTTAGTTCTCTTGACATTAAATATTGAGACATCAGACATAGGATTGAGACATTGTATAGGTTCGTTGCCTAAGGAATTCGTAGCATTCCTTAGAGTTATGTTTCGAACCCATACGTATCAATGGGAAATATAATGGTATTTACTAAGCGTAGTTTAATCTACTTGAAAATACTGATATAAGATACATATTTATAAGTTCAATAATTAAAATGTTTACAATTACATGTCTATAGGAATATACCCACTAACATATATAGGTATGGATGTAATAGAAAAATAATATGGAAACCTATTGGGAATGCAATATTATATTTTTTAATATTATATAAGCAATATTTGTATTCCTTGTTCATTAATTTTTTCAAACAGTTCTGCTATAATTTTATTATATCCTGGTGCTTTTCTCTTTATTCATTTCTCTTCATTTCTCTCTTTATTCATTGCTTCTCTCTTTATTCATTTTCTTTATTATCTCGTTTATTATAAGATTCATGTTCATCTTCTTTAGTTTCGCCCTTTTGTTCATCCTGTATTTCTATTGTGTTATTTGTGCCCATTAGTTCTTGAAAGCGAATCCTAATTAAATTATTTAATTAAAATAATATATTGTAAAAGATAATTTTAAGTCAGTGCGTGAGTTAATAAATGCTTTGATATATCAATATACCGAATTAGCAAATATATTTCTAAACTTTTTCTTTATTTTTGTAGGTGCATTCATTATGATTCGTTTACGTTTTTTCTGCGCCACTGTTCAACTCAATTGTTTTAACGAATGCCTAATAAATCATTATGTATTCAAAAAAAGTTGTTAAGTTAAGTAATATTCATCGGACCTGGCATCATAGGATTATTATTTGTTCAGATAGTTGCAAAATTCTCTGAATGAGGTACTTTTAGTAAAGCGGAAAGTGTTAAGAGAGGTGCAGATCGGTTTTAACGTTGATTAGATTAAAATATTTTTAAACTTGCCATAGTAACGTTAGCGATGACAAGAGATTATGGATAACAATTTTCAGTGAATTATTGATTCTTCTTCTTTCCAACCACTTAGTTGCCAACCACTTTTTGACAAAATTTTCAGTTATATAGAAAGACTTCTTCTTTCTGTACTGTTTGTTCCCTTCACTTTCTCCTGCATCAACAACTGCTCCTACAACTTAAAGTATATGATACCGAGTATCATACTCATCTACTAATTGAATATATATATATATATATATATATATATATATATATATATATATATATATATATATATATACTACGTGTATATAATATTACAGTTAATTATTATACATAAATAAATTATATTTCATTAGATAAAAATGGATAAAAAACAAACAAACTAGATAAAAATGTGTAATGAAAATAATGTAAAGATTGTGTAAAATGTAACATATTCATATCATCAGAGAATTTTAATTAATAAAATTATTTGATAATATAATAGTTAAGATTGTTTTAAAGCAAATTTGAATTTTGAAAAAAAAATCTCTCTCAACCAGCAAACTTCTCCAGACTATATTTCAAAAAGTTGTTTAAAACTCAGGTGCTCATATTTCCGAAAATATTATTTTAAAAAGGGAAACTTTACACCTAAGCTCTAAAGCAAACTAGATTCTTTATTAACGTCATAATCTCGGGAAGTTCTAAAATATTGACTTCCAATACTTAATCCTATTTTCCGCAGTGGCTTTACCTTATTTTAAAATTCTCGAAAATCCGATTTTCATTAAGGTTTTCTTATCCTGTTAGTTTCGTAAAGGGATATTTTCTATTAATTTCGTTAATCTTGGAAAACGATAAAATATGTCGCTTTGTCCAACCAACATATCTTAAACTTTACGAAGTATTTTTTTTTAGATTTAAAGTTAAGGGGAAGTATTAAAGTTTTAATTGTCGTATCTTTCTCCATGAGAAATGTTCAAACTTAACTAGCAACTTTCTGGCTTATAAAAGTGTGAGATACAAGAAAACATTATTAGCCAAATGCACAAAATATCATAAACTTTCAAGATGGAATCCGTACTTTTATATATTTATGATTGTGGAGGGGTGTTCCATAACTCTCATTTTATCTTCTGTTAGTAAAATCTACAATTACAGCATCACTAGTCAATATTAATGGGTTGTCCGGAAAGTGTGTACGGATTTTCCATTAGTTGTTTTTTTCACGCTTTTAAACAAAAATGTATTGGATTAGTATCATATGTGTCATGAGAAAGTGTACGCGATCTTTTTTAAAGTGCAAAATATATTTATGTAGTAACTTTTTTACATGAAAGTACGTCACAATTGACAAGGCGTAATTCTTTAATAAGTCGTGTAATCACCATCATTCTCGAGTATAGCCTCACACCTTCTCTGAGGCTACCACCCAATCATATCGTTGATGGACCAAGCAGTGGCGGCTCGTGGGATTTTAAAGTGGAAGGCCGTAGAAGAAAATAGTACTGCTGAAGATTTTTTTTTTACTTTCCCCTTCCTCCTTTTTACTTTTCGTGCTATTGAAACCCTATACGCGAGGTGAACCAGGAAAATGAGTTAAAGGAAAGAAACTGAGCGAAAATAAAATATGGTGTTTTGCTCTAAAAAATTGTTTACTGTGATAAATGTTGGAGGAGCGGCGCCTCAACGCCCTCCCTCACGCTTCAGGGGAACACAACCCTCAAAAATTGTCTTCATCAGAATACAACAACTTTGATCCAACCGTGACTATATATTCCCCTATTCATTTTCATATTTCTATTTCATATATATTTTTATATTCATATTTCTTTTCATCTATTCCCCTTTTAGCCAGTTGAACCCGGACCTGAGTTCTATTAAAAATATTTACTATCGCTTTGTCCTACATTTCTGTCGTTGCTCGAGTCTCTTGAATCTTTTAACTATCTAGGTAGTTTCCTTAATTTTAAAGGACATCTGGACTTGGACATCCATAACCGAATTAGCTGTGCTTCTAGAGTCTTTTGGACACTTCGGCAGCTGTGTCGTTCCTTTGCTTATGGATGTGACTCGTAGATATCCTACAGGAAACAACTGAGGGTTCTCGGGGAAACTCAGCATCGTCATCTAAGACAGATAATGGAAATCAAATGGTACCACAAAAGTCACATAAATATGTGAGGTGGAGAGTTTGTCGTTGGGAGGTTCTAGTGGGAAAAGTCTACGTTGGATGGGGCATTTAGCCGGATTGGATGACCATCATCTAGAAAAATGCAAGTTATGCAAGTTAATGCAAGTTTTTATCTGCCTCCAGCAGAATCTAGTGGAGACAACTAGTTTATCAGTTTCAGGTTCTGGGGCCTATAAACAGATACATTACGTCTTCTGTCCAGTTTGAATGGCCAATAAAAAAAACTTTATTGTGTGTTTATTTTTAGAAAGCTTATGTTTATTAAAATTTATTGACAACTGTTTACCACTTCAGATTTAAATATATTTTCAAGAAATCATAAAACAAATAAGGGCGTTAGATAGGGTGGTATTTGAGACCGCTGTTGTTTATCATCCTTATCGATGAATTGGTGTACACAGGTGTGCATAAACTTGCAACGGTTGAAATAAATGAACTGATTTATGCGGATGATCTGGAGTTGGGAGAAACAGAAGCGTAATTACAGAGGTCTTTGGATGCGTGGAACAAAGCATTCACAAGAAATGGTCAGAATAAATGTGGATAAGACAGAGGTGATAGTGGTTTCAGAATGCTTGGAGGATCTTCATATAAGAGTGAACAACGTAAATATAAAGCAAGTTGATAATTTTAAATATCTGGATGTCACCTGGAGCAGAAGGGAAATGGAGAGTGCGATCTAATAAACAGAATATATAGTGGGACTAGAGCTTATTATGTATTGTACAAACCCTTCTGTAGAAGACCAAAGTTAAAGTTTATAGCTCGGTGATAGTGCCTATAGTGACTTACAGTAGTGAATCATTACGGGGTTGTCTGAACAGCAAAAGGCAAAACTACAAGTATTCAAGATGAGAGTGTTATGATGGATTGAAGGTGTGACACTGTGGGATATACTGAGAAATACCGAGATAAGGGAGAGATTAGGCGTTAGAGGGGTATTGGAGGTGATTGAGAAAAACCAATTGCGATGGTTCGGGCATTTCGAGCAGATGCCAGATGTGTAGGTGGTGAAGAGATTGTGGGCCATGGTTGGGTATGGAGGGAGGAAGAGAAGAAGACCGAGGAACAAGGCGATCGCTGAAAGTCTGGCGAGGCGAGGAATTGATTGGGAAGGAGCTATGGTGATGGCCAGAGACAGAAGGAAACAGAGAATATTTCACCAAGGGGGCTAATGGATAGCCTAAACCTCTACACCCGGTAGGGTAAAAGAGGTGAAGACTAAGAAGACTAAGTAAGTTCTTCATTTGAATTAATGGTCTTTTTCATTCTTTGGGTATATATTTCAGAGCCAGCCTTTTTGTACAGTTTTCTCTTTAGAATGTCATCTATTTTTCTCTCTGAATATTCTTTCTTTAGCGCAATTTGTTTGATGATATTTAGCTCCTTATTAAAATTTGCGTGTGATAAAGAAATATTGATCAGTCTGTGTACAAGGCTATAATAAGCTGCTAATTTATGTTGAAGTGGGTGTAATGATTTATTATGTATCCTTATATCTACTTGAAGGGGTTTGCGGAATATCTTGAAACTATGTTTGTGTTTTTGTTTTTTAAATTGTTGTTTCCTTCTAATTGAACTGTAAATTATATATTTTTGTGGATTGAATTATTATATTCTAGAAATACACTTAGTTCTCTGGTAGTACTGACAAAGCATGACAAACTGTTGTCTACATATCTATACCAATATACAAATTGTATACTGAAATATATTCACCAAAGAATGAAAAAGACCATTTGTTCAAATTAATAACATGCTTTGGTAAATCCTCGTAAAAGATTGAAATATTCTAACACAAAAACAATGCAAAAGTAGCCTTTAAAACAAATAATAGCGTTGGAAAATATGCAAAAATTGCAAAGCAAAAACAAACAAAAAAACATATAACACAGACACACACACACACACACACATATATATATATATATATATATATATATATATATATATATATATATATATATATATATATATATATATATATATATATATATATATATATATATATATTAGGATAAACAGGCAGATCTTTTAAGAAAAAACCATTATTTTCATAGTGAATTTAAAATACTACATGTACATAATAAAGGCAAAAAACTAAACCATTTGGAGCATTTAGAATTAATCTGTCTCAGAAATACGAAAATTCTTCTAAATGACTAAGTAGACCTGAACAAATCCCCTTTACTGAATTTGTACAGACAATAAATAGCATCGGTGGTGATTTCTTATAAAATGTGTATTTTATTGTAGAAACTTTATGTACTTATAGAAGATTTTAACATCGAAAATAGCTAGTTCCAAAGAAGCTACAGTGTTAGCGAAAAGCATCAAATATTAATAATCAAGTAGAAGCCAACCCAATCTGACAACTTGATTTAATTACGAAGCCTGAATTGAATTATAAATCAACAGGTGTTGTGAAGAATTAACGAAGAATTAACGGGACATTCATTCATATACATTTAAGGAAGTGGAACATTTCAGATATCTAGGCACGGTAATCACTTTATTATTGATAAAGGAATATTTATTTGTCGGGGAAAAAAGTTGAATTCAAATTAAACCTCTGAGGAGTGAAGTATAATTTTTTATTTATAAACAAAGAAAAAATTGCAAATACGTTTGTCACACCGTGGTATTAATAAACATAAGATTATTATAATAATGAAACAGGTAAAATAATGCCATAAGTTTGACATTCTTTAAAATTAGAAATACTTTGTTGCATATAATTTCATTTCGAAAATAGAACTACGAGTGAAATTTTCCATTTAACGCCTGCCTTTCAGTCACAATAAATTCGTAAATTCAATTATTACTGCCGACATAACTGGATATTATCTCTTACGCCTGATTCTAAATCCAGGAAATCGACTTTGCATAAACTACCCTCCCGCAGGAAGTCGGAACGTTTAGACGTACAAATTGAATAGATAATAATTTTGCGGAGGGATCCACACACATTGCCGTACAGTTAACTTTGGCATGTTAGCGAAACCGTTTGGAGTTAATGGATATAAACCGCATTGAGCCATTTACATTTTGATGAGCTGAAAGTTTCTTTTGTACAGGCAGGAGAGTTTCGCCTTATGTACGGACAGATGAACCGCCCCCCATATTTCGTTTTCCCCCATTCAAATTGGCCGACGGAATGGCCTGAAACGATCGCACTCTTAAGAAAAGGGCGAGGGGTTAGATGATAATATTTGATTTCGAGTAGTTTGATTTGGGATGTCGAAGATATTGAATGGATTAGACCCGAGGGTGTGATTTAATTTAGACTGGTGTTTAATTGAAAAGTAAAACTACACTTTTGTTTTATTTAAAAACTTTAATTTTTCTTGCTAATTTATATTATTATTCGTACGATGGTATTGAAGTTTGCGGAAAGTTTGTTAGGATTTTTAAAGAGAAAGAGAAACGCAAATAAAAGGTTATCAAACAAGAGCTATATATTTTCAATTTGGAATGAAAACAAAACGGTATAAGATATCAAAGTGATTTTTTAAATTACTTTTATTTAAAAATAATTTTATATAAATGATCGCCACTGGATTGAAAAAAATCTCTTCGGGAATCCCAGTTTTTGATCACTTTGCCATATAAATCGGTATTTATTTCACCAGTGACACGAATAATGTTGATTTTAAACAGCGGCGGTTCGTAAGGGCAAAACAAGTGCAAGTATAACCAGATTTTGGAATGGGGTTAGGGGAATGCGTCGCAACAAAAAATTTTACATTTCTTAGTATCATACACACACTTTGTTGTGTAAAAATACGAGTGCAACTGTCAGACCTCATATTCTCAAATAGGTACCTAGATAATAAAATTTTGCTAAACTTACCATAGGACATGACCATTAAATCTGTTTGTAGTTAACGTCGATGAGGAATCCTTCTAAATTCCTGAGCAGCAAAGTGGTCGATGACTTGATCATTAAAATTGGAAATTGATTTCACCAGTTTTTTTTTCAATAGTTAGCAGTGCTAACACGCACAGTCGTTCCTGGCCCATAGTGTTTCTTAGAAATGTTTTGATTCGTTTGAGGGTAGAAAAACTTCTTTCGCTTTCCACAGTCGTTATAGGGACGGTACACAAAACAGTCAGCAATTCACCAAATATTGGGACATATTATACCATATATATTTAAATATCATACCATTTCTCCTGAGATTCAAACGCAAATTTCCTTTTAATGTTAAAATCAAATATCTTGGAACCATTTTTTCTAACATTGTTGACAAAATGGCAACTACAAACCAGTGAATGTTTTGAGGGTTCCCGATCTTGTCGCCTAGAAATTACGCAATCATTTTTATACGTTCAAGCCATCTTATAAACATTTAATATTACCTCACAAAATTTAACCCTTTTTTCGCTCAGTTGAATCCACAGGAAATATACGTCAAGAGCAACAATGGCCTTTTTAAGGGAACATTTCCCTGGGCGCCTGATTTCATTGCGTGGGAATGTGGAATGGCCACCTCGGTCACCAGACCTTTCAGCTTGTGACTACTTAAAATCCGAAGCTTACATAGACAAACCGCGAACTCTTGAAGTTCTTTCCGAAACCATAACGCGCAAAATTAAAAGGGTTCCTCGTACCTTGCTCGAAATGTGTGTGGACGATTTTGCTATCCATTTACAAGAATGGCTCGACAAAAATAAACGCCACCTAACTGATGTGATTTTTCGCATCTGACTGTGTTATGTATACTTTAATGGTAATATACCACTAACGTATAAAAGCAATACATTTTGATATTCGTTTAAAAATAAGTGTGTCAATTTTTACAAATAACCATTCCTCCCTGCCAGACCATGTATTTTTTTTGAGTTTATCAAGGACCTTTTGCTTTGCAAATTTCCCTTTATATCGCAATTGATCATGATCAAATGGCATTTCCAAGTTATTCATATTTTTATTATTTTCAAACAGCATTAACTCGGATACGATAGTGTCTATACACAAAATATATAGGATACATGTATAGAGCATTCGGTATAAGCGTTGACAGCGTTGCAACATTTATTTTCGTTAAAAGTGTGGTGTAGGACTATACCTTTAGCTCCGACTGTCGAGGGTGCACTACCTTAAGTCATAAGTGCGGTTCGTTGAGAAATATTTTTTTTTAATGGGATTTTCCTTCCAACTTCCAGTTTCTACGCACTATTGAATCGTATATCTTTCCATGGCGAATTGACATAATGTACTGAACACATCAGTCTATGACCGGCATTTCCATTTAAAATAGTATTGGTGCTATTACGTTTCAAAGTTCCGATACTCTTATTGAAAAACTGTTTATTATTATTATTGGACAATAATATTTCAGAATAGTCCTATATTGAAACCACCAGTGATCAAGAAAGGTGGGAAGACCTGCTCACACATAGAGACGAATCATGGAAAAACTAAAAAGCGTCGAAATAAAACCTGAAATTTATAAAACTTTACTAGACTAAAAGCTTCTTTTCAATCACCCTTGCCATTGCATTGCTATCTATCGGAAAAGTATCTGACATTTTATGGTACCCTCGTAGTCCGTTAATGTGGAACAGTTCGCAGTGCTTAAAACTCTCGAAAAACGTTCTTAGAAAGTCCTTAGTTAGTAATTCCTAATCCTGACTGTTTCGTTCTCGTATATTTCGAGAACTTTCGGTTCTAAATGCCATTACTGTCTTAGTCCTCTTGAGGTTTCCATTAAGTTGAACATTTTTCTTTGCTGCTATTTGTTTGCCCTCTATGCAGATCTCTGCATGAATGTGTTAGACATTTATCTTTTTTTTTGTCACTATCTATAGTTGCTTATTACAGCTATATCTCACATTTTTTATCTTAACTATATAAGATCCTTCTTCCTTCCTGCATTATTGTCAAGTTAAGTTGGCTTATTCGACATTTATACTAACAGTATAATTTAAGAGAATAGTGTAGTGATATATATATATATATATATATATATATATATATATATATATATATATATATATATATATATATATATATATATATATATATATATAATCATCATCATCATCATCATTATCAGCCTGTATCGATCCACTGGAGGATGAAGGCCTCTTCAGCATGCTTCCAACTTTCACGGTCCTGGGCTTTCCTCTGCCACTCGGGTCCAATATACTTAACGATGTCATCAATCCATCGTGCTTTCGGTTTTCTCCGCGGACGTTTGCGATCAAGCGGTATCCACTCCAGGATTGCCTTGGTCCATCTGTCGTCCCATCGCCTCGCTATATGGCTTGCCCATCTCCATTTCAATTGCTTTACTCTTCCAATGATGTTACAGACTTTTGTTTGTTCCCTGATCCTGATGCGCAGGACTTTCTGTCTCGTCTTGTAATGCCAAGCATACATCTTTCCATTCCCTTCTGTGCCACCCGAAGTTTTTGAATTGATTGCGATGTGAGTGTCCAGGTTTCACTTCCGTATGTCATAACGGGTAGAACGCACTGATCGAAGAATTTTCTTTTCAGGCAAAGTGGGAGTCTTAAAAACTGTGTTGAGCCTACCAAATCCCTGCCAGCCATATTTAACACGCCGTTCCACCTCCCGGGCGGTATTCCCCTCCATTGAAATCCTCTGCCCAAGATATATAAAGCTGTCCACAATCTCCAAATCCCTTCCTAAAACTGAAATTTTTCTGTCCTGAGCGATGTTATTGAACATAACCTGACTTTTTTTCAGGTTTATTTTCAAGCCAAAAGGTTCGCCAGCCCCTTGCAGTTCTTGTATGCGTATTTGCAGCTCCTCTGGGTCTTGTGAAATGAGAATAATATCATCTGCAAATCTAAGATGGTTTAAGTTTTCACCATTGATCTTTACACCATCCTTTTCCCAATCCAGTTTACGGAATACTTCTTCAAGGCCAGCCGAGAAAATAATAGGCGATATTGCGTCACCCTGCCGTACACCTCGTTCTACATTAATTCCCACTTCAAGATCATCAAGGTGAATTGTGGCTGTAGCTCCATCATATATCGATTCTAATAGGTTTACATAGGCTCTCTCTACACCTTGGCTAAGCAGTGCATCCATTATCGCATACTTTGAGATGGAATCAAATGCTTTTTCGTAGTCGATAAAAGCCAAACACAGTGGCATGGTGTATTCGTTGTGCCTTTCTATGACCTGCTGTACAACCGGGATGTGATCATAGTACTGAATCCACTTCTGAATCCTGCTTGTTCTCTTGGTTGTGCGTCATTCAGTTTTTTTAATATTCTTTTAGAAATTATCTTAGTGAAAACTTTGTACATTACTGATAGGAGGCTTATTGGACGGTAGTTCTTTAAACCTTCCTGTGCTCCTTTTTTATGTAAAAGGATCACTTCTGCATTTTTCCATAAGTCAGGTACTTTTTGTTCTTTGAGGCATTTTGAGTATAATTTTGCCAGTGTTTTATGTAACGTACGACCACCAGCTTTTAGCATTTCGACAGTTACACTGTCCTTTCCTGGAGCCTTGCCGTGTTTCATCGATTCTATAGCATTTGTTACTTCCTCCACTAGGATATCTGGCATTTGTTCTTCCGTGGGTATTGTTGTCTTTGATTGGTTCTGATCTTCATATAATTGGGAATAAAATTTTCTGACAATCTCTAACATTTGGGTACGGGCCCTGCACACTGTGCCATCCTCACGCTTTAAAGCATATATTTGCGTTCTTTTGTTTCTCAGCTTCTGTTTAGCTTTGTTAATTCCTTTGTTTTCTTCCAAGGTTTTTTGCACTAGCTGCATATTGAATCGGCGCGTGTCCTCTCTGATATATATATATATATATATATATATATATATATATATATATATATATATATATATATATATATATATATATAAATGAGCATTTTTGTTGGTTGCTTGACTGGAGACGGGCCCCACCGATCCCTTTAATTGGAGGGCATATGTTTCGCCAGACTCTTCTGGGCACCGACATGTGCTCTGAACAGGAAGTCCTATCTACAGTAAACAACCCATATTTTTGCTGTCTTCCCATCGGATAGCCTATATAAGCTGTGTTAGATTTCCTTGGACTGCGTCCATTGAGACAACAGTAGCAGAGTGTCATCATATACCCAACTGTTTAATTCCATAATCTAATGTGGAGCACACAACAACCTACATCTTCGCCTAAATGAGCATTTTTGTTGGTTATTGACTGGGGCTGGGAGTTGCTCATATGCCCTCCAATTGAAGGGATGGACGTGGCTAGTCCCCAGTCAAACAACCAACAAAAATACTCATTTAGGCGGAGACGCAGGCTGGTGTGTGTTCTACATGAGATTATGGAACCCAACAGTTGGGTGAATTATGACACTCAGCTACTGTTGTCTCATTAGAGGCAGTCCAAAGAAATCTAACACTGCAAATATACGCCATCCGTCGGGAAGTCGGCAAAAACATGGATTTTTGACTGTGGATAGGGTGTCCCTATTCTTGTCGAGAGAGCATATGTCGGTCCCCTGAAGAGTCCTCGGTCCCCCTATGTCCTCTAATTGAAATAATGGGTGGGGCTCATCTCCAGTCAAGCAACCAACAAAAATGCTCATTTGGGTGAAGACGCAGATTGTTGTATGTTCCACATAAGATTGTGGAACCCAACAGTTGGGTGTATGATGACAATTATTTTGACAGCTTTTTTATTCAATTTTCATTGTTCTCATATTAATCTGATAAAATAATTTCATTAAAAGCTAAAGCAATGATTAAAAATTAATTACAAATATTTAATAATTAAAATGTTAATAAAGTAATGATCAGTAGACCCTTTTTTGTACGCAGTAAGAAACTACAGAATAAGTCTACGCGGTTTTCGATGTTATATTCAACTTGGATGTCATATTTATTCCAACTAATTTTTACATTAACCGTTCTTGATCAATTTTCATGAAGTATAAGGAGAATTCTTACCAAGTTTCAAGTCTGTAGAACTTATAGTTAGCAGAAAGGTTTATTATGTTACGCCCCGCGACCCCCCTTTTGGATTTTGAAGTATAAGAATATATTTGCCAAGTTTCAAGTCTGTACAGTAAAAAAAGGGTTTATTTGTACATTAGACGCCCCCGCATCCTCTGTCGGGAGAGCGGATTTTCGTATAACCCGTCCTAGGTGAATGTCTTTGAAGCATAAGGCATATTTCTGCCAAGTTTTAAGCCTATAGGACATATAGTCAAAGAAATGAGAGTGTTTTAATTCATTAAACTCTATACCTTCCCCAGTTTTTACCCCTTTGGGAATGGATTTTCAAAAATTCCATTTCTAGTAGATGTTTGTGTATTTTAAGAAGTTTCAAGTCTCTGCCAAGTTTCAAGTCTGTAGGACGGGTATTTTTTGCATTTAACGCTACGCGATTTTTAGCTACGTAACAAAAGGAACATGCCTGTCAAATTTCAAGTCTGTAAGTCTTATAGTTCCAGAGGTTTTGTGATGAGTCACTGGTATTTATGACTATTAAAAAACGAGACTGACGCTGCTACAGAAAAAGTACGGATGCGCCAAATGTCAGCGATCAACAACTGTTTAGCGTGAAGCCTTCTCTTTCGAATACAGTACCTCTCGTTTCTGTAAACAAATCCATATAACCGTAGCCTTCGTTCGTATTAGAGTTGTTTTTTTGTTTAGCCGGGAAAATGTTAAGTGTAATAATAGACCTACGAATTGTGAAATTTCACTTGAAACTTGGAATAATCGCTATTGAAACGTATAATTTATTGAAAGAAGTGTACAGCAATCAATGTTTATATATATATATATATATATATATATATATATATATATATATATATATATATATATATATATATATATATATATATATATATTTAGACAGTTTTGTTGGCTGCTTGACCGGGAAGGAGCCCCACCTATTCATTCAACTGATGTTTTGTCATATGTTTCGATGACATATGTTTCATGTTTCGTCTCTCGAGGTTCAGACTCTTCAGGGCGCCGACATATACTATACCATCAAGAATAGGAAGACCCTATCCACAGTCAACAACCATATTTTCGTCGACCTACGTCGGATGACGTATAATACCCTATCTGTGTGATATACTGGTAAGACTGTTACGTTTATACACATATAGGACAATCAACTTAGATTATACAAAATTCCTGAAGTCAGTGCTTAATTCATTACCAAGAATTAAGTATCTCAATCAGGAGTTTTTGTGCTGAAGGTACGATAGGACTTTAAGACAATGATGAAAATCCTGTTGCTGTTGATGGTAAAGAATACTTTTGGCCTCAACTGAGAAATGTGTATATAAACAATATTTTCTTTCAATAAAATGATGTGACTTGTCACACATCTCGTCAAACAGACGATTCACTGTAGGAAAAGTTTCCTGGACGCGTTATTTCGCGTAATGATAATGTCAACTGGTCATGCGATATCACCCCCTTGGATTATTTTTCGTGGAGTTTTGATAAATGTCTGGTTGACAGAAATAGAGTCAGAACAAAATATTTAGGCCTTAAACAAAATATTTAGGCCATCATTGAAAACATATCACGCGATTTGTATGAAATGTAGCAAATAATCCAAAAGTGGATCTTCAGAATACATTCCACCAGACGAAGTCGATGGAAACAGATGAACGATTTTTTTTTCAAAACTTATTACCATTATTTATTCTAAAGATAAAATAGAAATTACCGGATTATCATTTGTAGTTATCATTGCGCCTGTAGTTATCATTTGAAAGTTATCGGCCAACCCTTTATATGCAATTAAAAACAAGTAACAAATAAAATAGATGTTGAATTACCCTAATAATTACAAAGTAACCAAATGTAATAGAAAATTACACTTATTCGCTAACGCAATACAAAGTACATTATGTTTTTAAATTTACGACCTGTTTTACGATACGTTTTATTCCTTCCCAAAGTCAATTACTGAAAATGGGTACAAATTCAAGTTACCTACTAACTTTTACGACGATCTAGGTTAAATAACTTACGAGATTGTTTTTATTGTAGCATATTAAAAGGTAGCATTACTGTTAAATATACCTGAATGCTATTCTTATTAAATGTACTTAATATGTGTACGTAAATTCTAAATCAATTCTTCTATTGGAACCTTCGGTGTGACATACTTGACATACTGACATACACAGGGATTGATCACTAAACACCTAATCAATTTGTTTAAAGTTCTCGACGCACCTTTCGCGCTAACCATGTTAAATCTCCTAAAAATAAATCATACATAATTAAATCATCTCCTGATGAGCGAAAAGTGCGCCGAGAACTTTAAAAAGAGTGATTCGGTCTTTAATGGTAAATCTCTGTGAGTTTAATAAATTATAAAGTTAAAAGTAAAACCAAGGGAAGCCGAATTTTTTTGTTACTAGTTCTACTTACTATAGGTATACACATCTCCCTAATAATAACTGGAATGGCTTAACAGTAATTGCTCTAACTAGGCGACTAGTTGGGCACATGAGTTCGACGAGCATGGTGGTGGCTTTCAGTCATTGCAGCTTTAACTACCTGGAAACAAAAGCAACCCTGAACACTCCGAATCCATCAAATCTGTTTACTACTTTTCTTCAAATTTATCAGATCGATGCAAATCATATTTTAACATGTTCACATACTCAACGAGATATACTCGTTAATACATCAGTTATAATAACCATGATAGCAATCAACATAAACTCAAATAGAGATTCTCTATATAACTGAAACCATGATCTGCGAATATCTAGAGAACCGTTTTGATTTATCTCTTTTAGTTTTTGAGATAGATTTTCTAAATATCGAAGAAAATCGAACATTTTTCAAAAATGGCATTCGCGATATTCTGCGAATATCTAGAGAACCATTCGAGATATCAAACTGCGCTTTTCGCCATTCGATTCCGCGTAATTTTCTCCATCTTGTGGCTTAGTTTCATTGAAATTGAGTGACTTTCGCTTTTTTGATGTTTTTCTATGGTACCCCCTTTGAAAATTTTTCGATCAAATTTCAAAACTTCAAAAAATAGAATCGCTTCATTTTCGGATATTTGACGCTCCAAAGCACGCGCATCAATAATCTGGCACCCGTTTTGATTTATCTCTTTTAGTTTTCGAGATATGATTTTTTGAATATCGAAGAAAATCGAACATTTTGCAAAAATTGCATTCGCCGACTAGTTTTCTGCGAATATCTAGAGAACCGTTCGTGATATCAAACTGCGCTTTTAGCCATTCGATTCCGCGTAATTTTCTCCATCTTGTGGCTTAGTTTCATTGAAATTGAGTGACTTTCGCTTTTTTGATGTTTTCCTATGGTACCCCCTTTGAAAATTCTTCGATCAAATTTCAAAACTTCAAAAAATAGAATCGCTTCATTTTCGGATATTTGACGCTCCAAAGCACGCGCATCAATAATCTGGCACCCGTTTTGATTTATCTCTTTTAGTTTTCGAGATATGATGTTTTGAACATCGAAGAAAATCGAACGTTTTGCAAAAATTGCAGAACCTGTTTTTTGCGAATATCTAAAGAACCGTTCGAGATATCAAACTGCGCTTTTCGCCATTCGATTCCGCGTAATTTTCTCCATCTTGTAGCTTAGTTTCATTGAAATTGAGTGACTTTCGCTTTTTTGATGTTTTCCTATGGTACCCGTTTTGATTTATCTCTTTTAGTTTTCGAGATATGATGTTTTGAACATCGAAGAAAATCGAACATTTTGCAAAAATTTCATTCGCCGACTAGTTTTCTGCGAATATCTAGAGAACCGTTCGAGATATCAAACTGCGCTTTTCGCCATTCGATTCCGCGTAATTTTCTCCATCTTGTGGCTTAGTTTCATTGAAATTGAGTGACTTTCGCTTTTTTGATGTTTTGCTATGGTACTCCCTTTGAAAATTTTTCGATCAAATTTCAAAACATTTGACGCTCCAAAGCACGCGCATCAATAATCTGGCACCCGTTTTGATTTATCTCTTTTAGTTTTCGAGATATGATTTTTTGAATATCGAAGAAAATCGAACATTTTGCAAAAATTGCATTCGCCGACTAGTTTTCTGCGAATATCTAGAGAACCGTTCGAGATATCAAACTGCGCCTTTCGCCATTCGATTCCGCGTAATTTTCTCCATCTTGTGGCTTAGTTTCATTGAAATTGAGTGACTTTCGCTCTTTTGATGTTTTCCTATGGTACCCCCCTTGAAAATTTTTCGATCAAATTTCAAAACTTCAAAAAATAGAATCGCTTCATTTTCGGATATTTGACGCTCCAAAGCACGCACATCAATAATCTGGCACCCGTTTTGATTTATCTCTTTTAGTTTTCGAGATATGATTTTTTGAATATCGAAGAAAATCGAACATTTTGCAAAAATTGCATTCGCCGACTAGTTTTCTGCGAATATCTAGAGAACCGTTCGAGATATCAAACTGCGCCTTTCGCCATTCGATTCCGCGTAATTTTCTCCATCTTGTGGCTTAGTTTCATTGAAATTGAGAGACTTTCGCTATTTTGATGTTTTCCTATGGTACCCCCTTTGAAAATTTTTCGATGAAATTTCAAAACTTCAAAAAATAGAATCGCTTCATTTTCGGATATGTGACGCTCCAAACTACGGGCATCAATAATCTGGCACCCGTTTTGATTTATCTCTTTAAGTTTTCGAGATATGATTTTTTGAATATCGAAGAAAATCGAACATTTTTCAAAAATTGCATTCGCCGACCTGTTTTTTGCGAATATCTAGAGAACCGTTCGAGATATCAAACTGCGCTTTTCGCCATTCGATTCCGCGTAATTTTCTCCATCTTGTGGCTTAGTTTCATTGAAATTGAGTGACTTTCGCTATTCAAAACTAATCTAAATCGATGGAAATCAAAGTGTTCTGTGACAAACTCACAACTAATATAAGTTAATAGATAACAAAGTGTTCAGTAATACACTCACTTACATAGTAATCATTTAATATTAATGAAAACATTAAATAAAAATAATAGAGCCCTAAATACATCTCAAAACTAATATAAATCGATAGAAACTAAAGTGTTCAGTCACAAACTTACAACTAATGAAAATTAATAGACAACAAAGTGTTCAGTGTAACACTCACCTTTGGAAATAATCGGGAACAACACTACACTTATTCACAATATAAATGAAAATGTTGGTTTCAAATACTGAAATGAAGCCATGTCTTAAGATGTCCCACCATTATCGTACATCGGGAGGTAACTGCTCTTAAGTCGAAGCTTTTAGATAGGATCTGCGAATACATTGAATGTAAACACAATAGCACCATCCAGTGTGCTTAAGCGGAAAAATGAAATATAGTGTATATAGTATATAGTTTTGCCTGAGAATGCACAAGAGACCGGAAGATGTAAATTAACCAAACATATTTCTTACATTTGTTTTCTTACATTTTATACTAAAAGACCTTCTAAACAAACGATAGACCTATCGTTTTATTTGAGAAACCGATGTCTGAAAAATATTTACTAAACAAAAATATTTCTTACAAATGGATAATATTTATCTCACTAATGAAGATGGAACAAAAAAGAACAATTTCCAGTCTACCTAAAACTCATATATTTTTATTTGCTTCTTTACCGTCTTAATTTTGAATGATGTTGCACAAAATGTGGCTTGTGTTGTGGTTTCAGGCAATTACACTCAAATCTCCTTATTCACTGTTCCGTTATTCGCGTTTTCAGTATTCGCGCATTAAAAAATTGTGACCACTTCTTGTATTCACGGCTGAAAATTTCTTCACTCGTGGATCCGAAACTAATAATACATATTGTATTTTTAGAATAACATGTGTTTATTTACCCGTGACTTTTCAAAACAAACTAGTATCAAAGTATTTATAAACAGACAGGTCTTATTGCCTTTAGGCCGCATGTTCTTTGACAAATAAGTCACCGCCATCAGATTACAAGTGACGCTATGGTTTTTAATAAAAGTCGGCTTCACATGATCACTGCTGATTCTTTTATTTTATTGCTCAATTTTATATTTTTATTATTTTTATTGCTCATTCGTCGCAATAATTTTTGAGTGAATATAAGCGTCTTTACGCACATTTTAAAAAACCTGATGATGAACATGCGGATGGAGGACTTCAAGCATCGGAAGATCGGTTCAATGAATTTAAGATGCGACAATCACTGCATAATATTAAAATTTTATCCAGAAGAATTTTTATGTTAATTGCTGATGGTGGATACAAACCTGAACAAATATTTAATGCACACGAAACTGTCCTGTTTTGGAAAAGTATGCCAAACAAACTTTAACACAGCAAGAGATGGAGTTACATTGTTGCTTTATTCTAATGCATCAGGACAGTGTTTAAATAAGCCACTTATGCTTTACAGATCGCTAAATCCTGGTGCTTTGAAGAATCAAAACAAGGACGAATTTACCAATGTAGGAATGAGGAAGTCCGAGGAAATAGAGAACGCTGGCGAGAAGTACTCCCAAAAAGGATGCAAACGGAATAAGTTTCCATAGGTTTAAGACTATTCTCTAAACAAGAATACAAAGAAGAATTATTAATTCAACAATTTAAGCAATAACAATTCATATATTAGATAGTTTGAGTTTTCAGATGACATATTGTAAACAACAAATAAAACACCAAAAATGAATTAATTAAACATTGGAAAAATGCTAATAATCGTTTACCTCATAGAAACAATATTTTATTGAAAAACAATACATGAACGCAATTGGAAGATTTATTATGGAAGTTACGCTTCCAGAATCAATAAGCAGATCCAGATATTCGCCATTACCGCGGTTCATTTTGCAACGTTCTGTTTGCAATATAATTTATAAAGTTTACAATGAAATATAAATGGAGGCTGTTTTCTCGTACATATTTTCCCATTCGTACACAGTTCGCCCATTAGTCGAAACTGTGGAGACTCGAATATGAGCGTATCCAACTTTGCGATCTTTAACGTCGATTATATAACGTTCTCGCGCTCATTAGAATGCATAAAAAAATGCTAATTGAAAAAAGAATAAAAGAAGAAATAATGAAGAAATAAATGAAGAAAGAATAAAATATTTATATGTAGGTTTAATTGTTATGTATTTTTTGCATGCACAGTAATGCGGCACTATGCATGCTCTTGTTTCGACTTGATCCGTGCATATTGATATTGTCTTAGGGATTCATATATATATATATATATATATATATATATATATATATATATATATATATATATATATATATATATATATATATATAAATTTTAATCTTGATACAGTATATAATTTAATAACGTATTTATTCAATTCCCACAACAGTACAAAATATCCATAATTAAGTCGGATAGACAGAATCGACAAAATATTCAGTGACACGACCTCAGAAACAATACATGATATGATAAGCATACACAAATAAAGATCGTATACATAAATAAGTATTGAATCTAACGATTGATAAGACATATATTCTGCTAAATTATAAAAACTTTAACTTCGCGGACTAATTTTTTTAATTCGTTGTCACTCTGAACATGCTTAAATCGTTGTGGCAATTTTTTATACACTTTCACATTTCTATAGCAAACATTATATTCAATCATCTTACATAAATGTATTGGTAAAACAAGTTCATCAGAGACTCGTGTGTCATAGTGATGAAAATCACTATTTTTCACGAATGCTCCAAAATTTCACCTAATAAAAATGATACCCTCCAAAATATATAGTGAAGGTAGGGTCAAAATCCTGCATTATTCCATTCCATGAAGTAATTCCATCTTCGTCTTTTATAGCGCTTATGTTAGTTCTTGCATTGCGGTTTTTTTGAATATTATTGTTTAAAATTTTCCAAGTAGTTTTTGAATTGTTCTCCGATTCAAAATATTGTTTCACATTGTAAAGCACTTCAGCCCTTCTTATAACATTTCTATAAATTATTTTGTATGCCCTATAATGTATAACATCTTGTTCGGCCCCGGATAATAGTTTCGTTCGAAACAATTATTTTAAAGTAACAGATGGTATTTTGATACCTCTTGTTAATCAACGTTTAAATTGACCTTTATTGGACATTCTTACTTTTCTAAGAGGAAAGCGTATATCAATGTAATACTCCAAATAATGTGAAAATGCCTTAAATCCCCGATTCACACTCTCAACCTAAAATATATCATGCCAATCTTCCCCGCTCAGATACAGCTGAAATAGTTTCATATTAGTTTCATTATAATGTCTTTCAAATTTTGTTATTTCATGCAAACTTGATGTAATTGGAATCTCTATCAATTATATATATATAGTGTGTTTGATTATTTGCTGATTTTAGAAATTGGGTGAAGTGAATATCTAATTACTGTTCCTAAGAAGTCTTCTCCATTATTTTTTGCACTATTTGTTCAAAACTATTGTTAATGTCACTATTAATTGATTGCTCTAAGCCTAATTATGAATATTGTCGTTGTTGGCATGTTTTAGTATTACGAGGTGTGTAAATAAAGATACTGATTTTTATAATTTTATGCTAACTTAATCTTAGAAAATCATATTTTCAATGATAATTTTAAAATGTTACATGAAAATAAATCAAAAAAATTAAACCTTTTAGTGAGCGTAGAATTTAATAAAAGGAAAAATTAGGATGTTTGTTTGTTGTTAAACTTCTATTGCCGTCTTAGTCGTGGAAAAAAAATGGGTTTCCCCACTATCATCTTTTATGGCGTTATTAGGTCGATGAACAGTTTAGGTTGTAATTACTTTTCTTACTGTTTGTTAAACACAGTTTGTATATGAAAAAGTCACTGTGCGTCGAAACAATTGTTATTCATATAATTTAAAATATAGTAGAAATTTTAGATATTAATCTTTGCTTATTTATTTAAAAAATGAATAGAATTATATCATTAACTTCAGATATTAATTCTGAAATTTTTGAAACTAATAAGTAATAATATACGAAACATTACAAATAGTATTTAATAATCCTGTTCGCGTATATTTCAATTGCCTTTCGAACGAGCCCTTAAATATCTGGCTATGAAATAGATATCCGTTCTCTTGTTCCGAGCTTAAAGCAATTAACGGTCTTTCAGACACAATTTCGAACTCTCTGTTTAATTTTTTTTTCCAGCGGCACAATTTTCCGTACATTTTTTACCGAATAAAGAGCTCGAATCTATCACCATTTAACCCAAATTAAATGTCCGAGCGAAAATAAAAATCCATTAATTTTCCGTCGATCTTCTGAAATTTGCTCTATTTTCTCTGTTGTGCGCGATATACAATTTTCCGTAACGAGATACTCTTTGTATGCTGTAAATTCACGATTCATGGAATAGCTTCGTGGCACTATCACGAAGCACACAATGTTATAAACCAAATATATGACAAGGAAAGCACATTTTAGGTTGGTATATACATATAGGTTGTCCTCTTTTAATCTAGTTTTTTTTTTAATAATAAGAATATTCGCGCGTAATGTATAGGGTTGTTTAGAAAGTTCGTAGAGATTTTTTTAAGGGAAGGAAAAAACAGTAAGTCTATTTAGATATTTATTTAGCCTAGTATTTAACTGCCATTATTATTTATAACTTTTTGCAATGCAGTGGTAGGCCCACAATGCCTTTTTTGGCTTCTCCATTGTCAAAAAAATGTCAACAGGTTGTTTTTCACATCTTTCTCTGTTTTCAAAGTTTTCCTATTTAAACAGTTTTGCAGGGAGTGGAATAGTTAGTAGTGCAAGGGTGCGATGTCCGGTGAGTTAGGTGAATGTAGCAAAACATCCCAATTGAACGTGTGACGGTGCATTGTAATGATGATATACGACGCATTTCCTGTTTCTGGCAGGTTTCCTTCAATTGCTGCTTACAGCCGATCTAATTGTGAACAGTAGAGTTCGGGGTTGATGGTTTGTTTGCGTGGAAGAAGCACAAATTGTATGGGCCCCCTTTCAATCCCATTAAATCCAAATAATAATTTTCTTCAGATGATGGTCGTCTTTCACCGTACTTAAAACCACTGATCCTGGCAACCTCCATGATTTTTTAATATACGTTGTTCTATGCAATCTAATTTTCATCACCGGTTACCATAAGAAATAGAGCTTCAGATTTTTTTTTTGGCAAAGGATCGCACGAAGGGTTATATCCCTTAGGTTTCGTATACTATGCTCGTGAGGGCCCACATGTGGTATCGGCAGACGTACCTTATTTTTTTTCAGATTGCCAAAAACGACCAGAACAATGACGGTCTCTCAGGTTAAAATCTCCTGAACAAGGGGCTTATAGCCTTCTGGGGTATGTTGAGCGGGGCGTACGGCGGGGTGAAGCAATATCAACTCTTCTTTTCTCAGCCTGCCTGGAGGAAGTGTTTCGTAATCTGGATTTAGAGCAGAATGGAAAAAATATCAATGGTGCATACTTAAACACTGTTAGATTCGGAGATGATATCATTCGTCTTTCACAAGATTTTCAAGAGCTGCAAAGGGCTGGACAACCATTTGGCTTGAAAATAAACCAGAAGAAGGGTCAGGTTATGTTCAATAAATGTGCTTAGAACAAATTTCTATTTTAGGAATGGATTTGGAAGTTGTGGATCACTATATATATATATATATATATATATATATATATATATATATATATATATATATATATATATATATATATATATATATATATATAATATATATATAATTCCTGTCATTCCGGGTATCGATCCGTTCCTTGGTTATGTGAAGGGTTATGACGATTCGCCAAAATCTCATTTGCCATTTTCAAGAGTTGTTCGCAAGACTGAAGAGTCCAACTTAATTGGAGTAAGTTCACCCGTCCAGTGAAAAGTTGTCCAATTCAGTTGGACTCTTCACTGGAAGCGAACAACACTTGAAAATGTCAAATGAGATTTTGACGAAACGTCGTGATATTTCACGCAACGAACGGATCGATACCTAATTTTTTTTTGTGAGAACATTGGATTATTTCCTTTTTTTTATGTTGTACTGTAGAAAAAGTAACTCCGCTTCCTAGTTATCATTAATAGTCTCGATCGGGTAGTTATTTATACGGTCGTTAAATATATCTCATACTAGTTCGTTTATAAACCTGTTTAAAGCCTTTCTTTTCTGTGTTAGTATTTTCGCTTCTGCCTCTTCTCTCTTTCGCTTGACTTCTTTTTTTTTTTTTTTGGCGGGACAACCATTACTTTTGATTTCGATTTATTCAGTTTCATTCCGTTTTTTTTAACAGCACGCCATTCCACACCAAGTTTTCCTTAAGGTCGTTTTCAGTCGCTGTCAATATTGATTATTTTGTATATATAGATAATGAACAAAAGCGGGCTTAAACCTCCTCCCTATCGAACTCCTTCATTTGTGATAAATTATTCCGATTTTACATTTTTGATTATTACTCTGTTTCAGGTCGTATTGTATAAACACTTGATAACCTGTATCGGTTTTCTATGTACATTTCCTTTATTCAGGCATTCCCATATTTTTATTCACATCACTCAGTCAAACGCTTTTTCCAAATGTATAAATAGCCTAGTTTTATTTCTTTTCCCTGTTTTGTAATCCCCTATTTACCCTACAATATTTTGAAATTATAAGACAGATTAAAATTCATGTAAAACAGGTATACACAGTAGATACCATAGAATTTTGAAATTCAATTATTGAATGAGATGATAATGTGAATCTGAGATTCGCCCTTTGTCTTTATTTCGACTACTTTTATATTTAGCGATTTCAATGCATCTAATGCAATCTAATAAGCATTTTAATTTTAAGTTACTTAAATGTACATTGTGATCAGTTTTATAAATATGTTCGGTAATATTGTTATTATTGCCTTTCTGGTTCGATGAGTAAATTTATGATTACAGTCATTAGAGTTTATTTCATAAATATCCGGCTTTTGATTATTTGCGATATTGTCCTTAGGATTACATTGACACTGTCGAAAAATGAATGAAACAAAATTGTTTTCAGTTTAAAAAAGAAATTTTAGGATCAAAGAAAAAGTACGGTAATCCGTTGTTTCCTTTTATTATCAAATTGTTTCTGAATAGGTTCGGGAACCGATTTGTTCATTAAGATGATTACTTTTCTACTATATGATTTAAGTATATGAAGTCTTTAATACCAACACGGAAATGTTCAGTTGAAATTTTTTTATTAAACTTAAACTGTAGAGTTTCATCAATAAAGTTCACACACGAACTTGTAAACAATGGCATTTGCCGTTCTTGGATATTTTAGTCATGTTGGTATGTGATATTTTCCAAAAACAGACTAGCACTGAAAGATAAATTTCTGATTATTCATACTATTGTAAACAACACAAAATGCCAAAATGAAAAGACTTACATTAGGAATGTTACTAAGAGTCTAAGAGAAAATTTAGTAGATAGGATTATTTAAAAACAAAAGTTTATAAATATTATTGAAGAGTCCTTTTTACAAGAGCAAACAGAATAGAAATTTGTATCAATCATACGAGGTGTATTAATAAAGTACTGATAGTAATTTTGTATCACTTTTTTAATCAATTGAAATTAAAATTCTACATTGCCTTCTTCAAACTAGCAGCTTTGAGAAGAACCACAAGGTTTCAACTATGGTGAACAAGGTTGGGAACAAGTGAACAGAAATAACTGTAATCGCTAGCAAGACGTGTTGTCGTGATGCAACATCCAGGTGTTCTTGATGTTCGGTCTCACACGAATGACCTTTTCTCAAAGTCTTTTCAGAACTCGTCGGTGAAATGTCTATCAAAGGTATCAAAAAAGCAAATCAGCATTCTAGTTATTTTTTTGGCCGTGGTGAGATTAGAGCCTTGGCACTGGCGTTATGTTTTCAAGTCGTATTCAAAAATCCAAGACTCATCTTCAGTAATGATTCTAGAAAATGAGGCTCATTTTCAGTTCACCACAAAAAGTCAAGATATGTTTTCCCTTGTTATCTTTTTATCCTATGAAGGTTTTTTTCGAAAACTTTTTCGCACAGATTTTCTTCATCTCAAATTCACTGGCCAAAATCTGATGAACGGTTGAGTGAGTCAAGTTCAACTCTTCCCCAATCATACTGACTATAAAGAGATCAGAATGCACAAGATTCCGGATTATGTAAATATTTTAACCATTTTTTACAGTTAAATGTCTTTCGCTACGAGGTTCATCTTCAGTCGGGGCCCTCTGTGAATGTCTTAAACCACCTGAAACCCTGATCCCTTGGCAACACACTATTTCCATAGAGCTGTTGAAGTTTTACAAAAGTTTCCGTCATACAGTACCCACTTCAAACAAAACTTGATTGCTCAAAATTGTTGTTTTCAGAACGCACTGTAAAAGTGTGGTTTACGAAAATAATTGCAACGGACCACCAACTGATTCTAGGGAGTTCACACTCGTATTGAAGACACATAAGATGTTGGCTTAGCCCCAGTCTCCTTACCTTATTTACACATCTCGTAGCATTGATAGATGCATTTTTACGTATTCATACCATTGAAAATAACATAAAATGGTAAGTTTAAACTTTTTCGTTCATCTTTTACATAGTTCTACGCTTACAAAAAGAAATTTGAGCACGAAATGGCTTACTTTAGAAATGTTGCTAATATTAGTGGTTTGTGCCGTTTACACAGAGGCTTCTGATGAAGAAACCACCTTGCACAAGTGGTTTTATCGATTCAGAGGCGAATATTATGACCTGGAGGACCGTTTTCGCTCCTTCAAGCACTAATATCGAGGAAATAAAGGTTATAACAGCCGACCATCCAGGAATCACGGTTCGTGAGATAATAGATAAGTTAAATATTGGCAAATTGGCCTTTTTTGACCATCTGAAAAAAAGTGAGTATGTTTTTCGATACGATGTGTGGATCCATCACAAATTTAATGAGTGAAATCTGCTGAACTGAAATGGAATGTATACAAAAACGTGAAACGAAAAAATGGGTGTTGGTAATGGGTGTTGTCGGGGTCACCGGTTTTAAGTACGGCCTTTTAAGTTATTAAGTTAAGGAACCCATACAGTTTGAGTTTTTTCCATGTAACCAGATCAATAACGCTAAAATGTTTTGCTCCATCTACCTTACCCACCGGACATCGCACACTCTGATTACCATCTGTACAACTTCCTCCAAAACTGGTTAAATGGGAAATCTTTTAAAACGGAAGAACAAACAACCTATTGACAAATGTTCGCAATAAGGTTGCTAATTTTTGGCAAAAAGGCATTATGGGCCTACCACTACGTGGGCAAAAAGTTGTAAATAAGAATGGTAGTAATGTCTGAATGATTGTGGCGTGTTCATATATATTTATTTTTCGAAAGATGTTCGTAAATTAGACCTTATTTCGGCAGTAGAGTCTGTTGCTCAAAAATTACGTTTGGAAACTGCAAATGAATACAGGATCAGATTAAAACTTATCTTAGAAAAACAATTTAAAATTAAATCAAATGTATACCATGAGGAAAGGTTAGCTATAGATAAATTAAAAAAAGATACATCTATTAAAATATTGCCATCGGAAAAAGGTAACGTCACAGTTATTCTGGGCACTACAGAATATAATAACAAAATTAAACCTTTAATTGATGAGGGAAATTACACTAAAATACATTCAGTCCAACATTAAAAATAGAGAGACAAATTTACAATACATTATATAAACACAAACGTGAATTTACAGATTTAGAAAGATCACAACTTACACCACATTATAGTAAACCACCTCATTTCTATGGTTTACCAAAAATACACAAAACTAATATACCACTTCGTCCTATAGTTAGTAGTATAGATTCCCCATGTTATAAACTAGCAAAATTTTTATTAAATATTTTAAATCCACTTTCAGGTAGAACAAATTCATATATTAAAAATACTTCAGATTTTTTAGATAAAATTTCGAACATTAAAATTACAAACCAAAATTTAATGGTTAGTTTTGACGTGGTGAGTTTATTTACTAATGTACCAGTTGATAAATCGCTTTTAATAGTTAGAAAAAGATTAGAACATGACACATTAAAAGACCGCACTAAACTAAACATAAATACAATTTTGGAATTATTAACTCTGTGCTTAAAAACCACATATTTTCAATTAGAAAATGATTATTATCAACAAAATTTCGGAATGGCAATGGGTTCTTCTCTTTCTCCTTTGATGAGTAATATCTTTATGGAGGAACTCGAGAATGACATATTGAATAATTCTCTTAAAAAACCAATAATATGGCATAGATATGTTGATGATATTTTTGCTATATGGCAACATAATATTGACGATCTAAATGTTTTTTTACATGATATAAATTCTCGAGAGCCTACAATTAAGTTTACTTTAGAGATGGAGAAAGAGAATAAATTGCCATTCCTCGACACTTTAATATTAAAACAAAACAACACATTAAAAACTGCAGTTTACAGAAAACCGACAAACACAGATTGATATCTCAATTTCTTTTCCAATCACTCAAAATCGGCCAAAACAGGGGTTATTAAAAGTTTATATGACAGAGCAAAACTTGTTTGTGCCGACAGTGTTACAATACAAAAAGAAACAAATCACATAAAAGACATGTTAATAAAATCTTTTAATTAAAAGAGTAGGAAATAAATACAACATAAGAATGACATTTAAAACAAAAAATACTCTTAGATCTCTATTAACAAAAACTAAACCAAACAACACACAACAAAATACCAAAAATGTGGTTTATAAAATTCCCTGCGAATGTGGCAAATTCTATATAGAGTAGACATCTAGACCGTTAGATATTAGAATAAAAGGGCATAAAAACCTTCTCAGAAAGGGCGATTTTAATAAATGTAGAATTTGTCAACACGCATGGGAATCAGGTCATAAAATCAATTGGAATAATTCCAAAACGGTATTAAAAGAATTGGTAACAAAATACAGAAGATTAAAAGAAACCGCAATAATTAATTTAAATAAAAATAACTGTATTGCTATGCCTTCGGTAGATTTAAATTCAATATGGTTCCCGATTCTAAAGAATACAATTAAAAACTTTTAAAAATTTCAATAAACAATCACACTAACACGGTAAACCTCACCTATATATATTTTTTGGTAGTATGTCACTGTCTTTAAAAACTAATTGTCAATGTAAGTATCATTGACATACACAAAAAATATATTTACTTTCTATCTTTTCATAATTTATAGAAATTAATGTACTTTATTTTTAGATTCGTTTTAAAAACGGGAGGAGAATATTTCCCGAAACGTTAACGTTAAAAGTTTGTATATCTTTTTAGAACATTTTTATATTTTTAAAATATTATTCGTTAGGCAAATTTATTACAAAAAAGAATCACTGAGAAATTTGTCTCCGTTTGGTTTTTTGTTTTTACCCAGTGATTCCCAAACCCAAACCCAAATAAAGAAATAAAAATGGTAGTTACATAATAGTTTACATAAGTTATTTGGATTTCATATAAACATTTGGGTTTCTTTTATCCCTAAAAAATCCCTATGAACTCTCCGATCAACCCGTTATAATAACTAGAGAGAAATGTGGTTGTCCAGCATATTTATAAACATAAACTAAGCACAATGTAGATTTAATAACATAAAATTACTTAGAAATGTTAAAGATAGTAGTAGAGTAGATATAATTTAATCTAGATTAAATCATAACCTGATAATGCTAACATGGTTAGTGAAACGTCCGTCGAGAGCTTTAAAAAAAGTGATTCGGTGTTTAGTGGTAAATATCTTTGAGTTTAGTTGTTTTTAATTGTTATTTTGATTTTCGGTGCTCTTTTCGATGTTATACTCATATATCTTTACATAAAGATACCTGCTGTGGATATTTTTATGGTCACTTATTTATAATATTAAATTGTATTTTTATTATAATAACTTGATATTAACTTATAAAAAGGACAAGTAAATTTGTTTTTTAAACGTAATTAGTTATTAGTATTTTAAATGAAGTATTGATACATTTATGTTGATATTATAGGTGATTGTAAAATCACTAATGCTACAGCAATGATAACAATACTTTGTAAAAGGCAACATATTATGATTAATAACTGAGAAAATCAAACTCTAGTATTCTTCCACTAACGCATTCTATATGAATACGTAGAGCAGCAATTCACTTGCTTTCTAAAACCTTAGATTGTGATAATTTTATATCAGAACTAACCGAAGGCGGTTTAATTAATTCTATATTTTTATCCTCAAGAACTTTCCCCAATGAGGATAATATGGATAATACATTACAGAAGATTATAATATGTAAACTACATTAATAATCAATTCAGAGTAAAAACAATCACTACCTAAAATTATAAAGATATGTATATCAAACTATTATAAATAAACTATTATTTATTTATAATAATTTGATTATTTTTATTGAAGTTTACAATACTTTTAAAACCAAATCGATTATTCAAACCACCACACTAAACCCATTTTATTAACAATATTTTCAAAAAAAATCCACTCATACTACATGATTGCTTTAATTAAGGGTTTTAGTATTTTTAAAACGGTGGCGATGTTTTACAAACGACCACATTAGACTCTTAATTTAATAATATTTGCAAATATAAATAAAACCAGCTGCTAACTATCTATAATGCATGACCAGCCAGATATTTCCCAGATAAAATAAGGCACCTAACCAATTTTTTTTTGAGTGGAAAGCTTTTAGTCACACAAATTTCTGTACTCTTCGACCATCTACATATGAGATTATATAGAAATATCAAAGTTGATACTTTTCACCGCACCAGGTTTGGGTATAAATTGTAAAGGAAATAGATTAAGGTTTAATTTCAATCATATCCTGATGATGTCAACTTGGTTATCAAAAGACGAATCGAGTAATTTCAATGCGATTTGGTGTGAGTGGAACATCATGATAATATCTTTCTAAAAGGTTATACAATCAGTATCAAAAAAAGAAATAATTCCTTATATATTTTCTTTGCCGGAGAAATATTTCTAAAGGAAAATATTTACCATTTAGGTTTTCCACATTTTTTCTATTACGGTATCACCGGTTACTCCTTAAAAAATTGAACGAGTTAGTCAACAATCGTATTGTAATTATTTTCCGCTTATTTTCCCACATCTAAAATGTTTAGCGAAGACAATTCTCTCTATTAAGCTGATACAATAGCGTGTATGGTTGTAGAAATACTTATTCGTAGAAAACAACGGCACAAATTATCGTATTAACAATTTAAGGCAAGATAAACGGCAAGTCCCGTTGGGAACAACCTTCGTTAGTTTTTTGGACACTACATTATTAAATAGGTTTTCCAAATCCTGTTTATTATGTTTAATTTTGTTTAGCCGTTAAATATTCTAAACTGTATTTTACACCTTCTATGTGCTGTATTAATTATTTACATGAAAATTACCTTCTTAGTTTTTTGTATCACATAATTGACATGTATGATTTCAATGGAAGAGATATATTGTTCATTCCATTTTCATTACTTATGAAATGATTTAAAATGTTAATTCATAAACTAATTATATTGAACGTATTATAAGGTGCGATTCACGAAAAACAGGACTTTTTGAAAATAGCTGTCTCTAGTAGCGCCATCTTTTGACGGGGGTTAGCATTAGAGAGTTGCATTCATTGATCTTCTAACAAAATTTCATAACATTCGGATCATTAGAAATCAAGTTGTCGCGCTTAAAGGATCAGTGTGTTTAGACCATCGGTCGAAAAATGAACTTCGAACAAAGAGCGAATATTAAATTTTGTGTCCCTGGATATAGTTCACGAGTAGTTTAAATGATCCAAAGAACGTCGTGAGGACATTAAGGACGACGAACATCCTGGTCCGAAAAATTCTATGGTTACTCAAGGTAACATTGAAATTGTGCTTGAATTTATAAAAATCAGCCAAAATCTTCGTTGCGATACATGACAATGGAAATGGATATGCCCAAAGAGCCAATTCATCGCATATTGACTGATCATTTGGGACTTCGGAAGGTTTGTGCCCACTTTGTTTCAGAGAAATTGACTGACGGTCAAAAATTGCACCGAATCCAACATTGCAAGGACTTAATTAAAGAGTCGAAAAAGGACGAAAACTTCAAGTACAGCGTTGTTACTGGTGAGGTACGTGGTGTCAAAGTGCCAAGCGTCAAAGTGCCCAATGGAAGTACCCTAGTGAGCCAAATCCAAAGAAAAACTGTCTCGATAGGTCAAAATCAAAACAATGTTGATTTATTTCTACGATTCGGATTTCTACGATGCATAAGGAGTTCGTTCCACCTAGTCAAACGATCAGTGCTGTGTTTTATCTTGGTGTTATGAAAACTCTGTTGTCGCGTATTGGTCGTTTGCGGCCACAATACCGTCAAAAAGGCAGATGGTGCTTGTTGCACGATAATGTACCGTCCCATCGCTCGACGCTCATCACTGATTTTTTACCAAAAATGGCATTTTAACCATCAATCATTCACCATATTCACCTGATTTGGCTCCCTGCAAATTATACCTCTTCGAAAAACTTTATTTGCCTATGAAATCTTATCTCTTAAGAAAACTTATCTCTTGATATAACTGGAATAGTCCATAGGATATTGTTGCTGTCCCTTCTGTTTTCCTAGTATGTATCCATGTATCTTTTAAGAACATCTATATAACCGTTCAGAAACATATCAACTACTGCAGTGTTAAAGAAAAATTCGAATGATTGCAAATGTGTAGACTCTTGAACTGGGCCAATAGGTTCTTCCCATAAATCAGATTGAGGGGTAACATCTTCTTGAATCCATAATATATTTTTTACTTTTTTTTGTTGGAGATTTACCCGATCCATTAAGATTGGGTAGCACAGTATTACCGCTATTACTTTTCAATGTTGTAACACTTATTGAAAAACTCTTTACCAGTATATGACTCTGGAACTGCTATTTTAGAAAATAACCGTACAAATTTAGTCAGTACTATTTCAGTCAAGTTAAACAACAACTGGGATATTCTTCATCTCATATTAATGGAATTTTGTTTGTTTATGTATCCATTTAAATGGAAATGTGCTTTATCGTTAAAGGCAAAAACATGTTTCGTAAAGCGACTATTTTCATAGTAAATTTGAACATTTGTAGACGTAGTACGACGCCATTTTTATAAACAGAAACCATTTTATTGCTTAAATTCCGATAAAAAATAAAAATGTCTAATATGTACGGAGCTATCATGAAAAAATTTTTTTTATTATGGAAAATCTGTTAATTTTTCACCTTTTATCCGATATTCTTTATCCAACTTTTTATACCTTCCAGGTAGTACGATTTTGCGTTTGGAGGGAGAAAGAACTCGGAGAGGGGACACGTTCAGAGAATACGGTGGATGTGGCGGTGGGTTAAAGAGGTAATAAAACCTGTTCATCATAAGACACCGTCAGATATCATCAGGAAAATTCCTCTGAATTATAATTCAGTGTAAAGAAGAATAGATGAAATGACTAGACCAAAGACGAAATATCATTATGAGATTACTTATAGACTTGCAATTTTTCCATTCAGCTCTATGAATCAACTCTACCAAATAACGAAGCACTACAGTTATACATTTGATTTATATAAGAAGGAAACGTTTATTAAGAGTTATTATTCGTTAAAAATTTGGATAACAAGGGAGAATCGATATTTAATACCATGAACAAGTTTTTCAAGAGAAAGAAAATCATATTCGTAATATTTTGTCATCTGATACTGATGGTGCTCCAGGAATCACGGGGCATCATAAGGGTTTCATAGCTCATTTGAAACAAACTGTACTAAAAATACTCGCTGTATGTTGTGATATTCATCGTAAGCATTTGGTTGCAAAAAATCTGAATACGTCGCTCCATTATATTATTACAGCAGTAAATAAGATTAGAAGCAACTCATTGAACGACAGAATATTTTCCCAACTTGACACTGAAAGTGATGAAAATTACAATCGTTTGCTGATGAACACAGAAGTTCGTTGGCTCTCAAATGGTATTTGTCTGAATCGTTTTTTCAATCAATTTTACTCCGTATCGAACTTACTTGAAAACAGAGATGAAAAACTGCCCGAAAACCTGATTATATCCAAAAGTTACATCGTATTTGACATTTGACAGACCTGTTTAAAATATTTAATGAAGTCAATTTACAATTGCAAAGTGATGAGTGGCATTGAATTAAAACAAAAAACGTCATATCTGCTTTTATGAGAAGATTCTGCTACCCAAAGGAAATCTAGATAGAGACGAATAAAGCCACTTTCCCACATTATCAGCAATCTCGGCAAAACAGGAAGATTTACTTACTTACGCCAATGCTTGATTGTAATTCTTGCTGATTTTACCGAGAACTTTTAGGATATTTTAAACGTTAATGTACCGAGTTGTATTTAAGATAATTTTGCAAATGCAGATGCAACAGAATCATTAAATTTAGAAGAGAAACTCGTAGAACTCATTACTAACGAAGAAACAAAAGTAAAATTCAGAAATGGGTACCAATAGTACTCGCTTCAAAAATCCATACCAGCTCCCTATCCTGGATTTTGGCCAACAATACAGAAATGCTTAATTGCATTTCCTTGATAGTATTTGACTGATCGTGGAATCAGTGCAGTTGCTGATTTAGAGTCTAAGAAAAGGAACAGACTGCACATCACTGAGCCTGTCGATTTGCGACTGATGTTAATGAAATTGGAACCCGATACTAACAAAATGTTGAAACTCCACCAACCTCAACCATCTCATTATTTTTTTTTATTTCTTATTGATTTTGTGTTTATTTTTAAAATTTTAATAAATAATTCTTTACTACATTTGATGCTATTTTTAATTAATTGGTACTTTGTGATTCTTAATAAACAGATGCAAATATGATTTTCAAGAAATTCATAAATTTGAAATATTTTCTTTTTGTTTCAGGTAAGGAAGCTATTTTGTATATTCCACACTATATACTACATAACGGGTAAGTTTTATACACACTCAGTAAATATGCTTGTGCCATTTTTTAAGTATAATGAAATATATTTTTTTTATATACAAATGTATTAGAATTACTTTCCATAACTATTGACGACACAAGTTGTGTTAATTAGGTAATGAGATCGGTGGCACAGCGTTTGATCTGACAACAGCGTTGACTTCCCCTTTAGACGGGGCGCGTAGTACCATCTGATGCATCTTCAGTCCGAGTTTGAACTCTCTAGAGTCACTTGGTGATCCGTAACAATTTTTTGTGAACCGCATTTTTCTAGTGCGACCTATAAATGAGCTACAATATCACGCAATGATGCGCCATCAGGTTTTGCTCACCTGGCCTATGGAAACAGTATTTTATTAAGGGCCCGGGGTTTTAAGGTGGTTTAAGGTATTTTCAGAAGGCAGAGACTCGTTTGAAGTTGAACCTTGTATCGGACGGTCTTCAATTGCAAAAAGTGATGAAAATATTCACTCGAATATTTAAAATAAATCCTTGACCTCGTGGGTTGACTGCCAGAACGATCGAGCAAGTGGTAGATTTAACTTACATAACAGATTATTACTAATGTATTAAGGATGGAGAAAATCTGGGCCAAAATGGTTCCGCCAAAAACCTTTCGCAGGATCAAAAGGACAACAGGAGAGAAACATGTCTCGACTTTTTTGTGTGCTCAAGTTTGAATCAATACTAGAGCATCGTTGCTCGAAATTGCTGCTCCTTTTCAAAACGCACTAGAAGTTCAGTTTACGAAAATAATTGCTGCGGACCACGAAGTGACTCTATATAGTTCAAACTCACACTCAGATTATATGCTGACCTGCTTTCCCTCCAAAGGAGAAGCCAACAGTGTTGCCAGATCGAGCGCTACGCTTCCAGTCTCATTACTTTATTTACACACCTTCTATACATCCAATAACTCTGCTAATAATTGTTAATAATCACACACTAGTTTACAAATATTAACTATTTTTATATACCCCGAAAGAAATGTATAGAAATATTTTAACCTACCTTCCATAAACCTTGTGTGTTAGCAGAAATATTCTATTACGTCAATTTTTTTTCTACAGTCAAATCATTTTTTCAACTACCCTACGTGATGACTTCAGTTTAATATTTACTTCTTCGATTCAAACAAGAAATATCTAGTTTCAAATAGTTAGTGGTCATCAGAAGATAACGTATTCCTTCCATTTGATTCACCAATGTTATGGAGAGAACCTAGTAATCATGAAAATGATTGATACTTTTGTTCTTTCGAAGAAAGTGGGATATAATACAAAAAAATAAGGCGAGTATTGTATATGCCGAAATTCCGTCTGTCATTAAGCTAATTCTATATTCCAACTTGTCCATATCCAATTTGTCCCGGTAATCCAAGTAAAAATATACTAGAAGATGACTATAAAAGTAATATTGAAGTTAAATTGATTTCTAATGATTCTGACGAGTTCTCTCTTCAGGGAAATGTTCCACATTTAATTGACCAAGTCGAATTAAATGATCTTATAGGAGATTTACAACTATCGAGATCTAAAGCAGAGCTTCTTGGTTCTCGCTTACAGCAACGGAATTTCTTAACACCAGACACGAAAGTTACAGTTGTCCAGAAACAGGAGGAAAGTTTACTAAGAATTTTTCAAAAGAGAAGGAGAATATTGTTATTGTACTGATATCCCGGGAGTTTTTGAAGCAATGAATCAAAACAATAACAAAACAGTGGCGCTTATTCGTGGACTCTTCAAAATATAGTCTGAAAACTGTTTTATTATACAACGAGAATAAGAAACCGTCTTTACCAATAGGTCACGCAGTGAATTGTAAAGAGAGCTATGCAACGATGTCAACTTTATTTATTATTCACGTATGGGCCCTGGTGGACCACGCGAAGTATAATTAGAGGCGTTTGTTGTTGTTAGCCTTCCTTTGTGCCCATACTACTTTCATTCTTTCGCTATGAGCTTTTTTCCTTTCGTCAGACCAAGTTGTTCCAGTCTTCCTACATTTTTCTCTCTGGCCAACCTTCCAAACGTCAACCTTGTGTCTGAAACAGCCTCTATCCTGAATTTCACTTTGTGTAATATTCGCTGATCTTAGGTCCTCTTTAATTACAGCAATCCATTTAATTATTTCTACTTTAGCTTTACTCCTATTTTCATAAAATTCGACTATTTGTCTAGTTAACCTACTCGCATTCATCCGTTTTATGTGTCCGTAAAACTTAAGTCTTCTTTTTCTCATATCGCTATGTATATCTGTGTATTATTTGATTTCTTGGTTTTCTCGAAGTCGGTATGTTGTGCTATTTATTTGTTTGGGCCCTAGGATTTTTCTTTCCTTCTTTTCGATGTCCTCGATGTCCCTCTTTCTATTCAAAATGAGCGTTTCCGCAGCATATAGACGTTCTGGCTTAATAACTGTGTTGTAACGCTTCAGTTTTGTGTTTTTAGATAGGCATTTTTTGTTGTAAATATTTTGTGTAAGTTTCAATGCCTTTTCCATTTTCTGACATCTACCCTTATTGGCCGCTTTTTCCAACCCATTTTCCATGATTATTTCACCCAAATATTTGAATTGAGAGACTCGTCTGATGTTACCATATTTTGTTTTTAGAAATAACGTTCTAAGTCTGTTGCAGGTCATGTATTGTGTCTTTTCAAAGGAAATTTGGAGTCCTACATTTTCTGCTGTTTCTTTTAGGATTTCAATCTGTTTCTGTGCCGTTAATGCATCTTGAGCTAAAATTGCTAGATCATCAGCAAATGCCAGACAATCAATTTTTTGCAATACATTAAATGGGACTTATGAAAAACTTTGTGAAGGCACTAAACAAAAATAGTGAGGCGTTTCTGTATTTACAAATAATATTTCCAAGTATTACAGAAGCAAAACTAAAAGAGGGGATATTTCAAGATATTCAAAGATCTTCAGATTGAAAGCCTTTTGTCTGTGAATGAAAAAGCTGCTTGGAAGTAATTCAAAATGGTAGTCGGAGAATTTTTGGGAAATAAAAAGTGAAAATTATAAAGATAATGTTGCTGATTTATTGAAAAATTTTCAACAGATGGGAGTGGACATGTCATTGAAGATTTATTTTCAAAACTTAGGAAGTATGAGTGACGAACAGGGGGGACGTTTTCACCAAGATTTAAAGATTTTCTACGGCATCAAGGATTTTGGGATGAAAACATGTTAGGGGATTACTGTTGGTCCATTATAAGAGAAACCGATCCAAAAAACTATAAAAAGAAAGTGAAAATTAGCCATTTTTTTTATTATTCATACTAAGATTTTTTCATTTTTAAGTAAATAAACATTTTTAAGTGCAGACGTTTTTTTCTGAATAACTCTTACCTAAATAAACAGTAATTAACAACTTTCAGCTGGGGTATAAAAACTGCGTAAAATAGTGTTATTGAACTGAACTTCCTCAACATAAATGTTACACAATTGTTTGCTTCTTAAACAGACCATTTTTGTAGAATATCTTAATACAAAGTCAATTTAAATACATTTACCAAAAAAAAAACGTACAATTTTTCCTTTTAATGTAACAAACCAGATTCTCTTTGTGTATAAAAGTAGCAATTGTGTTTGATGTATTCAATTTTGTCCCGCATAACACAATAACGCGAGCGTAAATCGTTATAGAAATCTGCCAGGGCTCTTAAGAGTTTTATTGAAATCGGCGTTTCTCCGGAATACATCTTCACGGCGCCGGAATCACTAAACGGATCATGGACCGAAAACTAAACCATCATAACCGAATTTGCTCGAGTCGGATGTGACGTCACGTATGGCTCGAGTGCAATCAATGGGAATTAAGGAGGCGTACGGACTGAATGCAAATGGGCTAAGAAAGTTGTGTTTATGGGCCTTATCGTTTACACTTATTCTGAACTTTGAGCTACAATGTATTGGCTTGTTCGGAAAGTTCGTAGGGATTTTTTAAGAGAAAGAGCAATGTAAATACTTTTTGTAAATATTCATTTCATCTTTTATATAAATATCCATTATTATTCACAACTATTTGCCAATGTTTCCATCACTCAGTTCGTAAGGGACCGACACATCATATCTGCAGACGTACCCGTTTATTTTTCGGTTAAAACCGGTCGATTTGCTTATATTTAACTTACTTGCTATCTCACGCACCGTGGTGTATGAATATTCAGAGATTATGATCTTGATTTTCTCAACATCAGTGCTTGAGGAACTGCTAGTGAGTTGCTGTACTTCCATGTCAAAATATTTCCCGCTGAACGGACCAAAGCACTTTTGCATTATGATTTCCCCAACTGAACCCCTCGCTTCAACGGCACAAATGTCGAGGAAATACAATGTTCAACAAAAATTTTTGTTTATAAGCGTTAAAAGAGTAAGTAATGGAAAATCCCTATGAACTTTCCAGATCACCCGATGGCTTAATATAAGGATCTTTTTATTAAATATCCTTCTATAATCAGAAGTAAGATCACTTTTGTTTATAAAAGTATTTGTTTTTAAATTGGTATGACTGTACTGTCCTTGCAAAAATAAAAACTTTGACAAATCAACAAGAAAAGCGATCACGATCACGGTCACATAAAATAATATTGAACAATTTATATATCAGCATTCAGCCATTGTCGATACACTGTAGGATGAAGGCTTCCCAGCGTATATTCAACTCGCGCGGTCCTGAGTTTTCCTCTGCCATTCGGGTCCAATATACTTGATGATGTCATCGATCCATCGTGTTTTGGGTCTTCTTGGTGGACGCTTATGATCAAGCGGTATCCATCCCAGGATTGCTTTGGTCCATCTGTCGATACTTGGCCTCGCTATAGGCCTGCCCACCTCCATTTCAATTCCTTCACCTTTCCAAAAATGCCACATACTTTTGTCTGTTCTCTGATTCATGCGCAGGTCCTTCTGTCCCGCTTTGTAATGTCAAGCATACACCTTTCCATTCCCCTCTGTGCCACCCGAAGTTTTTGAACTGATTGTTACTTGATTGGTGGCTTAAGTATGCACCATTCAGTTTTATTCCATCTTGTTTCCAATCCAGATTACGGAATACCTTTTCAAGGCAGGCTGAGAAAAGAACATGCGATATTGAGTCAGTCTGCCGTACACCCCGCTCTATATTGATTTTAACTTCAAGATAGTCCATGTGAACTGTCGCTGTAGCTTCATCATACATGGATATCAGTAGGTTCATATAGGCTCTGTCTATCCCTTGGTTAATCAATGCATCCATTATGGCTTGCTTTGATATTGAGCCAAATACCTTTTCATAGTCAATAAAAGCCAAGCACAGTGGCATGATAATTCATTGTGCATTTATATGGCCTGTTGGACAACCTGGATATGATCAGTTGTTCTGAATCCTGCTTGCTCTTTTGGTTGTGCATCATTTAGTGTTCTTAATATGCTTTTATATATTGTACTGAAGACTTTACAATACTGATAGGAGGCTTATTGGGCGGTAGTTTTTGAAATCTTGCTGTGCTCCTTTCTTATGAAGAAGACTCACTCAGAATGATCATCATAAAGAAGACTCAGGCAGCATTTTTCCATAGGTTGGGTATTTTTTGTTCTTTAAGGCATTTTGAATACAATCTTACCAGTATTTTATGAAAGTTCGACCGCCAGCTTTCAATATTTCAACAGTTACAGTGTCCTTTTCTGAAGCCTTTCCATTCGTCATCTCTTCTATAGCATTTGTCATTTCATCCAACAAGATATCTAAGTTTATATATATATATATATATATATATATATATATATATATATATATATATATATATATATATATATATAAACTTCGGATAATACAGAGGGGAATAGAAATGTGGCATTACAAAGCGGACACAAAAACCTGCATATGTATCAGAGAACAAACGAAAGCTTATGACATTATTGGAAGAGTAAAATTGAAATGGAAGTGGGCAAGCAGGCCATATAGGGAGGCGATATGACGACAGATGGATCATGGCAATTCTGGGATGGATACCGCTAGATCATAAACATCCACAAAGAAAATCCAAAACTCGATGCACTGATCACAGCATCAAGTGTATATTGGACCTGACTGGCAGAGGAGAGCTCAGGACCGCGCGAGTTGGCAATATGCTAGGGATGCCTTCAGTTTGCACTGGATGGACAATGGCTAAATGTTATATATATATATATATATATATATATATATATATATATATATATATATATATATATATATATATTTGGACAATTTCCAAACTTTCTTCTAGCGTGAAACGAACTGTGATTTAATTGTAATCCTTTCGGAAAAAAACTGACAAGAATGTCAAACAGTGGTAAACAAGTATGACCGCCATGAGCTGTCAAAGTCCCCCTAATGGTAATCCCTGGTAAAAGTTATTTTCTAACAATGCCTGGTTCCTGTTCTTGCATATGACTCCTAAACTTGCATATGACTCCGAAGACACAAAGGCCAATGCAAAGGCAAGTGCTAAACGTAAGACTGGTAAAAAAAAGAATGAATTAATATAAAACATAACAAATGGGAAAGACATCTCAGCACAAATAGCGAAAATTAAATAGAAATTTGCTGGCCAGATTATAAGACAGAAAGATAGAATAAAACGATGTTTCATTGGCGACCGTGGGGGAGGAAGACCTCGAATGAGATAGAAGCACGATCTTAAAAAACAAACTGCATAAAGATCGATACAAATTGGCTAAGACTAAGAAAGTTAGAAAAAGGAAGGGATTGCGTGTATCCAGGGATTTGTTTATTAAGCTTATGTCTCACGTGGTTTTAAGTTCAGCATCAGGTATATTCATTAAATATAGCACATAGACAGATTAAATTGTTAAGGACAAAAATACATATACAGAGCCGAAGACACAATAAATACATCAAATTTTAAAATCGAGTACGGGATCCAGTTCAATGTGAGTTCAATTTGAGTCTGTGGCCTCAAAAAAATCGTTTATTTTTCCACCATATGCTGTCGGGGGGCACTCAATCACGATTTGATGAAGGGTTTAGCGGAGTTCTCAAGCCAGCGACCCAGTCAGTTCCTATTTGTAGAAAGAAAATGTAAAAAGAAAGAAAGACATTTTCAACCATGAATGATTCTGCCAGCAGTAGTGGGCTGTATTTAGAGTTCGGTCTCGGCGGGCGGACAACATACAAGTCATTGTGGACTGGGAGGTGTCATTGTCACACTGTTGGTGTGGATTTGATAGCATTTTATTGTATTTCCTTACTAGTCTTTCCTGTCTGCGGATAGTGGGAGGAGCAATATTGCTCAGAGTAAGAAGCCAATGTAGAGGCGTGCTTTTTAAATAGTCATTTATTATTCCCATGTTTTCATTCAGTTTGGCGTCAATAATCTTTTTTTTTTTGGCAGCTGTTTAGCCAGAGTGGAGCACAGTATTTGCCAATCGAATAGACCAATAGACCTCCCCTTGAAACATCAGAAGAGCTGATGTTTCAAGGGTAGATGCGTTTACGCTCCAAGTGGAACCGTAAGTTTGTGAATTATATTATTTCTGGCATTTATTTTAGCTGCCGTATTCTTCAGATGTTTTTATATGAAAGTGTTCGATCCATTGTTACTCCTAGGTAGTTTGAATAAGGATTGTAACGTAGCGAGTTGCTACTGAAGTATTCTTAGAGCTCTAGACGTGCTTGTTTGCTATTTAGGTGAAAGCCCAATTTTTCTGTTTTATTTATGTTTGGGAATAATCTTCACTCAGCAAAATATTTTCCCAATACGGACAGGTTTTGTAATAGTATGTTCCTATAGTTCTTCTATAGTTTTTCTTCTGTGGGTAGTAAGAACTAGGTCATATGCTCTGGCATATCTAGATTTTGTTGACGTTGTGTATGGCATGTCTAAGATGTACAGATTAAACAGGACAAGTGCGAGAACCGAGCCTTGAGGAGACCTGTTATTAAGACGTCTGATTTTGCTCTTGCTCTTTCCTGTGACTGTCCTTAAGAAGTGACAGAAGTTTCATATCAATCGCTTGTTAGGTTATAAATTCAAGCGTCTTTTGTAATTAATACAATTTTTGTCGGTGATTATTTAACTCTGATAATTTTACTGAGCAAAGGATTTCCAATAATTTTTGTCTAAAAAACGAAATTTCTTGTGAAAGTGTTAACGCGAGGAAGCTATGTCAAATAAAATATTTGCTGTACAAAGTGGTACTGAAACTTTAGTGATGGTGGAGATGCAGTTGGAGATAAACTGGGCCGTTGCTTCCCAGGGTAATTCCTTGAAGGAGACAATGTAGAATTGTGATTTAATTTAAACAAAAAAAAAATCAGTCTTTATTTATACACTTCGTACATATATTCGTACGTATATACAGTATAGTTATATACTGTATAACTCAAAAATTGATCATTTCTTTCGCCATAATCTTCGTCGCGCCGGAATCACTAAACGGATCATGGCTCGAAAACTAAACCATCATAACTGAATTTTCTCGAGCCGGATGTTACGTCACGTATGGCTGGAGTGCAATCAATGCGAATTAAGGAGGCACACGGACTGAATGTAAATAGGCTAAGCAAGTTTTGTTTACGAGCTTTATCGCAGATTATTGGTTCATTTACAGTATTTATGCAAACGAGGTTGGAAAATTATATAATTTGCTATTATTTTTACTTTTACACAAGTAAATTGCCAAGCTAAATAATTATGTTTGAAGCGATGTTTTAAATTGATTAATATTTCTTAACTTTCCTTAAAGGGATTGAAGATTGTTGAAGTGTCGCATATTTTGTTTCACTAATGATTTAATTAATTATTCTACAGTGGCAGTGGTTTACAGTGGCGTAACTATAGGATGGCAGGGCTGGCAAAATGCCATGGGCCCGGGACCCGACGGGGACCCCCGGTCCGAGAGGCCGCGAACCCAGAAGTAACCTAATATTTTGAACAAAATTTAGTTAAAATTATAAATTTTATACAAGTTAAAGTTAGACACAACTAAAGACCATATACAAATTGAAATAAATTATTAAGATTTAAACGCATTCATAAGAAAAGGATGTTGATCAATTTTAGAACGCATCCATTGGTTGGTTCATTTTTGTCGCGGTACTTTGGTGACGTGGGCGAGCTAGTGATGCTCTGGGAATTGCCGCATTTTGTTAGCCAAGAAAGTACTTTTTTCGTGGCGCTGGCGGGCTAGGGACGCACGATGTTAGGGGAATCCCAGATTTCTATTTTTTAAGTGCGGAGGGTTCTACTGGGCATTCTTCGATTTATTGTTATGACAATTGGTCATTTGTATCTTTCGTTTTCGTTTTATTGTATCTGCAAATTGAGACAAAGTAAAGTTAATTGTGAAAGTTAGATATCAACATGTCTAGTTCTAGAAAATATCTAAGTGGGAGCGAAAAACGAAAGAGAATGAGGGAGTCTGAAGAAAAATATAAAAAGTTACCTAAAATTAGTCAGAACTTTAAGAATGATGACTTTATTGATGAAAAAGCGAGTGAACAGGGCTCCGAAAGCGAAGAATTGGACGCAACTAAAAGTAACAGTATAGCAGATGCTGCACCCGACACCAGTGTATATCCAGATCCAGAACAACCACAACAAGGTACAAGCAAAAATCAAACTGAATCATCTTTTAGTGTGAACAACAATATTGCATCTTCACCATATATTACTAAAGGTAATTTTAGAGTTAAATGATCAAGTGAAACGGTACATGATCGAAAACGGACATTATCATATAAAAAAACATTATTATATTGTTTCCAAGTCTGGCGTGAAACTTGAGCGTACATGGCTATCCTATTCTTTAATTCTTCAGAAGGCGTATTGTGAACCATGTTAGTTATTCTTAAATCGGGCATCAAAAAATATAAAAATGTCAATAAAACTGTTTGGATGGAAGGCTATGACGACTGGAAATATATTGTAGACGACATAGAAACATAGAAATCAAAAATTCACCTGGATTTTTGTTTTACGTATCAACAATGGCGGCTACATGGAACACTAGATGAAGTACAAGAGTCCATGATCAAGAAAGAAAAATCTTTTTGGCGCCATGTACTCTCTAGACTCCTTGGTGTTAGTCTGACACTTTCAACGTGTAATTTAGCCTTTCGTGGCTGTGGAGAAAAGACAGATAGCAATGATCCAAGTTCCCGAGGAAACTTTATGAGTATTGTTGAGTTATTATCAAAATATGATCCGATTTTACAAGAAAGTAAACCAAAGGGCCAGATGAAATACTTAAGTCCAAAAATACAAAATGAGCTCATTTCTGTTCTGATTCTAAAAATAGAAAATGCACTGATAAATTGAATAAATGCCACACCATTTTACTCTATCATATTCGATACGACTCAAGATATTTCAAAAACAGATCAAATGTGTGAACTTTACCGTTATTGTATGATCGAGAAAGACGAAAATGGAATACCAAAAGCGCTCGTCATTAAAGAGTCATTTTTAGGATTTCATGAAGTTAAGGACCAAACTGCCTTAGCAATGTCCAACCAAATTATTAAATCTATAAATGACAAAAATATACCTCTAAATAAGTGTCGAGGATAAGGATATGATGGTGCTAACACAATGAAAGGCACTTATGGTGGAGTTCAAAAACTCATAAAAGATATCAGAGCAAATGCGGTATATGTTCACTGTACTGTTCATAACTTAAATCTGGTACTTAATGATGCAGTAAGAGAAGTTATTGATATGCAACATTTTTTGAAACAGTTTAACAAATTTATAATTTTTTTGGGCATAGTATCAAAAGATGGAATATCTTATTTTTATATGGAATGGAATATCTTAAGTTTTATATCTAATAAAGAAAGCGAGTCTTCAACTTCGAAAACATTAAAAACATTGAACCCACTAGATGGGCAAGACGTTATGATGTTATTTTTGCAAGTTCGGTTTGCTGAAGTCCAAAAAGCGCTAACGAAAACAATTTTGTTAAATGGCAAAATCAGATGAAAGAAATGAAGCTATTTCACTCAAGAAGAAGATCGAGAACTACAATTTTATTATGATATTGGTTTTCCATTAAAAAATTCTAAAAACTACCGATGCAGCCTCTAAAGCACTTCAGTCTAAAGCCACCGATCTTTCAAATGCCTTAAAACGTTTGAAAATTTGTCTGGAAGAATTGGAAAAGTATAGACATGAATTTCAAAATTTTAAAAAGGATATTTGCTTCCTTTTGTGTAACGTGTAACATAAAAATTGTCCATCAACCCTGAATTTTCTAAAACTCGTCCTCACGTTTCCTTCCAATTCTTTCCTTCCAATGAATGAAATTGTTTCCAATTTCAATGTTTTGCAACCTGCCACTTTGCAAAATTAAAACGACACTGAACTATTAAAAAAGGTTCTAGAATTTGTTGATATATATAAAAAAAGACATATCTGAATCATTTGCCAAGGAAATTCTCAGTTTTCAGCGCACCTTCAGAGACGAAATAGAAAAGTCTTCGTGTATGTACTGCATTAATGTTGTTTGTTACAATTCCTGTTGCTACAACTAGTGCTGAAAGATCATTTTCGACACTAAAATTAATAAAAACCTATTTAAGAAACTCTATAGGACAAGACAGGCTACGTAACTTGACTATTCTGTCTATTGAAAATTCTATGAACCGATCTTTAAACTTTGATGATGTTATTGATACTTTTGTGGAACAGAAAGCTCGGAGAAAAGATTTTTATTAATAAATATATTGTTAATATTAAATTGTTATTTCATTAAAATTATGTTATACCTATGCTTTTGAAAATAAAATTTATTAGATATTTAACTAAAATGCACACACTATTAGCAATACTGTTGGGTAACTACTTAGCGATTTATTAAAATTTAATTACAACGTGACGATTTTTACCACGAGGACCCCATCCAATGAATTTGCCACGGGTCGTAGATGGTTCAGTTACGCCACTGATAATTCACTCTATAAACGTAAACGTAAGTTTTTTTTTTAATTTGGGTTTTTCGCCACCATCTAAAATTCAAAAAATATCAAAAATACCTGTTCTTATGCAAAGAAAGAATCACTAGGTAAAAACAAAAAATCAAACGGAGACAAATTTCTCACTGATTCTTTTTTGTAATAAATTTGCCTAACGAACAAAATTTTAAAGATATAAAAATGTTATACAAAATTTTACAAACTTTTAACGTTAACGTTTCGGAGGGTACTCTCCCCCCATTTTCAAAACTAAACTAAAAAATAAATTATATTAATTTGTAATATATAAAGTACCGAGTGAAAGTAAATATATATTTTTTGTGTATGTCAACGATACTTACATTGACAAATATAATATGATATAATATAATATATATAATATAATATAATATGACAGATAGTGGCGAAAAACACAAATAAAAGAAAAAAAAATATATGAACACTCCACAATCATTCAGACATTACGTAAACGTAAGTGTTACATTGCATATAAAAATTATATTCTATCCCTAACATAGTCTGTCTGTAGTACAGGATAATTAAGACCATATCAAATCCCAAATGTTTATATATATATATATATATATATATATATATATATATATATATATATATATATATATATATATATATATATATATATATAATAAAGAGGAGCTCAGGAGAGCTCAGGACCGCTCGAGTTGGAATCATGATGGGAAAGCAGTGGATGGACGATGAACAAAAGAGGGATTGTCGAGATTTTACAAGTATAAAACACGGTTCTATCCGCGACCCTAGTAATTTTAACATTACCGACTGCGGGTACATTTCCGAACAGGTTGAATAGATTGTCGGTTATTCTTAAATGAATAAAGCGCGATACAATACATTGAATGTACTATCCTGTATGCTAATATAGTATTAGCAGCTAACGCAATACTGGCTACTATTATGCACAGGTAATACTAGCAGTATATTAATTGTGTAATCCCTATTATGTCAATTAATTTGATGAACATCACAAGTTTTAAAGTAATTATCATACTTGATTTAACATCAGTTTATTTAAGATTAAAATTGTTTTAAGGTATATATTTAAAATAACTTAAATTATTTTAATTACTGGTAATTTAATCGTAAATATTTCTTTAGAAAGTATATTGATATAATTTGAATATTCTGGGCTTTCTTTTAATTTGTGTATCTGATTGTAGGCATTACAGAATGATTTCGTACATTAATATATTTCATTTTAATCTTCATCTGGTCTCGGGGTGTAAATCTATTAATACACTGTTACAACTGTAATATTTTATATATTTAGTGACATTCAGTATTCCCCTTTTTAGATCGATACATCTATTCTCCGCCGTGGAAACTCCCCTTGTAATTTTCAAGATGAGGGTGATAGGCCAGCCTATAAGAGACATACGTATATTCAGACATACGGGCAATTGAACATGATTGAGTACTAAAGATAGACAGAATATAAAGTATAGAGCAATGGAAAATGCTAGAAAATATAGTCTAAGAATATTTGCGCGTTTTTGTTTGGTGTCATAAGAAAAAAATGGAAAATTCTTGGGAGAATTCTTAGCTGAATTATTTCTCATTAAATTTGTCATATTATGCAATAAATAGAGGACACAGGCTTTTTGTCATTGTAATATAATTTGTTTTCGAAGTGACCTCTATAAAATCTTCACCTTTCTCGGCCAACCAAGGGAATAAGCAGCATTTCACTCTGAAAAGTGAACAAATCATTTGACTACCTTAAGATGCTTGATTGGGTAAATTTATTCCCTTTGTTAATTTGATTCAGATTGTATCATCTCCTGATGAAGCTAATATAGTTAGTAAAATGCGCGTCGAGAAGTTAAGAAAAGTTATTTGGTGTTTAATGGCAAATCTCTTTGATTTTAGTGCTTCACACCGATGGTTTCAATAGAACTATTCATGCTTGACTGTACAAATTTATTTCCCATTATAAAACCATTAGAAGAATGTCCACTTGACTATAAATTCACTAGCATAACAAAAAATATTGAAAATTAGATTAAACTAGATTAAAAAATTAATTACTATACGTAATGCCATTTTCAAATTGTCTTACGACGTTGTCTGACACCGAACTGCATGCTATCCTATCAACCCGTTGGTCTTCTCTTAGGTCTCTGATACTGATCGCATTAACTATCCTTTTTTCCATGATTTTCGTATTTTTCTCACTTTCTGCAGCTTAGAGAAACTGTTCAATAGCTCTTTTGGGTGGCCCAGTTTCACCCATCCTTTTGACAATAATATACAATCGTAAGTGTTTTTTTTTTCGATATCTATTATAAAAGAACCATCAATTCCCGTTCGTTATCTGATTTAGTCATTTCCGATTTTATCTCGTTGTTATACCAACCCTTAGTTTATTAACAGTGAACATATGTGCAGAAATCTCAAATTACAGGCACCATAACTTGGTTATTCCTTCCTCTTCAAGAAAATGTTATACTGCTGCTGTTCGATGAGGTGAGTTGTCATTCATGAAAAGAAATCCATGTACCAGTGCACCTCGGAACAGATACACAACAGGATTTAAAACTTACTCGATGTACACAGCAGCAGTGACTTTTCTCTCCAGGCCCAGTAGGAGTGTCAGTGTACTCCTCATAATACCACTCGAAAACGTCACGCTCCCACCTTCAAATTAATGTTCTTTGTGAATTAGAAACCAAGCTAATTCTCGTCTCATCGGAAAACATCACGTTATTCCAGTTAGGACTATGACTTATTGTAATATTACATTTTTATATGCAAATTTACAACTTTCAGTCTGCGTGTTATCGTTTGCCGTGAAACATCTACCCCTTCAAGTCTAACAAGCTCCTTTGATATACCACTTGTAGATTCCAGACGATGTCTTCGAGCTATCATTAATATCTGCCGGTCTTGTGCAGCTGTTGTCTCAGCATTTGTCTCTTGGAAACTATCAACAAAGCAACTATCCTTGATCTGTTAAAATGAGATATCATGTTTCTAGGATTTTTTAAATGGATTGATTGAAAATTGAAAATGTACTGAAATAATGTGTAAATACCATATCAACGGAATGATCAAAAAATGAAAAACTTGTGTTATCAGCAAAATAGTACGTTTGTTATTTTCATTTAAAAATGGTCTAAAATAAATATCCATTACAATTTTGAGAGTATCATAGACGTATATGTCCTATTTGTAAATATTCCAAACTTATGGACATATGTATAGGTGTGATGTGCTGACCTGAACTTTACATTGAACACTAGACAGGGTTTATTTAATCAGTCAAATAATGTGTGGAGTATTAAACTCTTTCATCGCTTTTTACAATGCATTTCGGTTTATACTATCATACGCACTTTTAAAATCAGGAGTTATATACTAAAAGCAAATAAATTAGACCGAACAATTCAATGAATTCTTATAAAATATTTGACAAGCTTAAAATTTAATTAAAACCTTGTCGGTGTACCGTCCGTCTTTTATTTGAATTGAAAACAATTGGAACGTTTTTATCGTACGACAACAAAATCGTTTAACAAAACAATATTGTCGCTGCAAATTCTAATTAAGAAACGCACACAATAGGCCTAACCTAATTTGATAGCCTAATTAAAAACCGTGAAGTAAAAATTAGTGTAATAAAACAATATTCTGTTATCTTAGACCGTTTGCGAGACAACTAATTTAAATTACAGTCGGTGAGAAGGGCGCAGCGGGGTCTACCGGGAAGAGGGGGGAGGGTTTCTCTTACGAAAACCGGGTATTTAAGTTTCCAACAAGAGAAAATAATTAGTAAGACTAATGAAACGACAGCCCTTAGAATAAAGGAACCATTGTTGTAAAATAATTCAAAACATTGTTTCTGTTTAGCGGCGTTCCGTTATACTTTAGTAATTTACGTTTTCTGTTTGAAGCATCGTTTTGTAAGTTATGGCTGTCAGGTTCAGAAAACATTAACTTTGCCACCCGATTCGAATAAAATCCCTTTAAAATTGAGCGTAATCGGTCGTAACCGGTTTTAGTTCTGGCACGGAAAAAACTAATTTGTTTTCTGTCATTTACAAGATAAAAAAACGATTTGATGTTGGATTTAACAGAAGGTCTTAAAGTTTTGGTTTTGTGACGTTTTGTTTCACCTACTATTAACTACTGAGAAAATATACAGAGGTCAAAAATGCGACCAGAACCAAAGGATTCCGGAAATCATGTATTTGCTTCAGGAAGAAAAGTTTGCAAAAATATATCCATAAATAATAATATAATAATACTGTAGTGTAGATGGGATTCACAACTATTGGTGGAAAGCTTTCACTTGTAGCTACGAAGTTATAGCACGGCAAATTCAGGACGCAATAAATAATCCCGGGAAGATCCTTACATATTTTACTTTAGGAATAACATACATGTTGCCCAAATCGGAAAACTTGGAAGAAGCTAAGAATTATAGGCCAATTACGTGTTTGCCAGCAATATATAAAATTATCACCGCAATTATAAGCTCCAAAATCAGAGAACACCTCACGAAATCTGATATATCGGCTTGAGAGCAAAATGGATGTAAACAACGAGCACGCGGTTGCAAGGAATTACTGGTTATTGACACAATTATCACCAAGCAAGTTAAATCAAAACATAGAAAAATATCACTAGCATGGGTGGCATCAAAAGGCCTTTGACTCCGTGCCCCATTCTTGGCTTAAAGAAATACTATATATCTACAAAATTGATGCTCGAATAATCAATCTTCTCAATCATCGAATGGGAAACTGGAGAACCAGTCTGTGTTTGAAAGACTACAGGACTGCTGAGATTGCTATTAGAAGAGGAATATTTCAAGGGGACAGTTTGAGCTAACTCTGGTTTTGTATGGCTCTCAATCTCTTGAGTTGTATGTTGAACAGTAGTGGTAACGGCTACAGCATTGGCGAGCGAGTTGTGTTCTCACATCTCTTCTATGTCGATGACTTGAAACTATACGCAAAAAATCAACAACTTAGAAGTTTGCTAGACTTAGCCAAGTCATTTAGCCAGGCTATCAAAATGAAGCTGGGGATAGAAAAGTGTGCAGTATTACACGTGAAAAAGGGAAAAATCACCCAGTCTCAAAACGCCCACATGAAACCTATAAATATCTAGGATTCCAACAAGACCTCAATATAGATGAAAAAATAAATAAACAAAAGACCAAAGATGAGTACTTTAACAGGATCAACAAAATTTTAAGAACATATTTAAACGCAAAAAACAAAGTAACTGCACTCAACACCTAGGCCGCTCCAATAATAACCTACATTTTCGGAATTTAAAACTGGTCCTCAACACAAGTGAAAACTCTGGATCGCAAGCTCCGCACTACGTTAACTAAGCATCGGATGTTGCATCCAAACTCTGCTATTGAGAGGTTATATTTGTCTCGAGACAGAGGCGGTAGAGGAATTGTCAGCTTCGAAGAAGCCCAGCAAATAGAAATAGGCGGGTTAATAAAATATTTTCGGTCTAAAGATATCTCATTTTTCAAAAACTTGATTGGGTATGATGTGGCTCTTTCACCTCTAAATTTAGCTATGGTGCAGCCTGTCTATAAAAATTTTAAAGAAAAGCTAAAAAATCAGTGTCAAAAATCAGTCAAGAAGACGCAGACCCCAGAGCAAGCACACCTATCTTATATCTGGATATCTGTTCCCTGAAACAGAGGGAGCTTTAATGGCAATCCAAGATAAAGTGGTCCCTACTAGATATTACAATAAGCATATAAGGAAACAACTCTTAAGCATAACAAAATGCCGGCTATGCAACAAAGAAGAAGAAACTGTTCAACATCTCATTTCAGCTTGCACCTATTTAGCTCCAACTGCTTACTTAAGCAGACATGACAACATGGGGAAAGTTATCCACTTAAAGGTAGCTCAGAGGGCCGGCCTAGTAAAGCAAGAGTTGCCTCCTTATAAATATCAACCGCAACCCGTTATTGAAAACACCACAATAAAAATCGTATGGGATATATCTCTAATAACCGATCGTAGTGTGGTGCACAACAGGCCAGACATGGTGGTTGTGGATAAGGAAAACAAGATATGTCATATCATTGATTTCTCTGTCTCCCTGGATGAAAATCTGAAAAAAGACATATAAACAAAAAGTGCAAAAATACCAAGAACTAGCTGATGAAATTCGAGATATTTGGCATATGAAAAGAGTTAGTATTAAATCTTTCATATTATCCGCGAATGGCCTAGTGCATAAACTATCATTGCTGTACTTAAATTCTCTTCAAATAGAATACAATACCATAAATTAGATGCAGATGGCAGTTATACTCGGAACAACAGCAATTATCCGTCGAACCCTTTCGACTTGACACCTAGTCGTCTTGAGCAATCCGACGTCAAAAGGATAGACCACAGAAATGTGTGAAAAAAATATATTAATATTATTATGTTCCTTTCTATCCTTTTTCCCAGCTAAGTTGGATTTTTAATGAGCGCAAGCCGGAGCCAAAACAACTTCATTTCTCCAAAAAATTTCGGGCGATCCGAGTGATATTAAGGATTACCACCATCTACATTATTTTACACAGATTTTCTTCTAGTCCGAAAAATTTAATGTTATTTTTACGGTTCTTTGATATAATGCCAGTAATGGCAGTGTAAGATTACAATGTCATAGTCCTAACTGGAATAACGTGATGTTCTCCGATGAGACGAGAATTAGCTTGGTTTCTAATTCACAAAGAACGTTAATTTGGAGAGCTCCAAGTCGACAAGCCCGACTAGAAACAGCTTAACCATGTATCCCATTTGAAGGTGGGAGCGTGATGTTTTCGGGTGGTAAATATGTCCATAAATAATAATATAATAATTCTAATTAATATTATTATGTTCCTTTCTGTCCTTTTTCCCAGCTAAGGTGGATTTTAAATGAAATGCAGGCCTTAGCCAAAACAACTTCATTTCTCCAAAAATTTTCGGGCAATCCAAGTAGTATTAAGGATTACCACCATTACCTGCATTATTTTCTAGTCCCAGAAGTTTGATGATATTTTTCCGGTTCTTTGGTATAATGCCAGTTGTGGAAATTATCAATGGCCGAATACGGACTTGGTTCAACTTCCATATCGGCTTTATTTCTAACTTGAGGTCTGTATATTTTTGTACTTTTTCTTATGCCGCCTTTTGAATGTTGTGTGTGTTTGGAATAGCTATGTCGATTAGAAATGCTGTTTTCTTCTTTCTGTCCAGCAATATAATATCTGACCTATTACAGTGCACGATTTTGTCGGTTATTATTGTTCGGTCGTAATATAACCTGAAATAGTCTGAATGTAGTACCGCTTCCGGGGGGTATTTATAATAGGGAACTCGCTCTGTTATAAGGATATTACGACCTCCAAGCTCTTGATGGACTATACTGGCCACCTGATTATGACGGTGAAGCTAGTCCGTCTGGTACAGTCTACCACATGCCCCTACAGCATGTTGGATAGTGTCAGGCTTTTCGTGGCATTTCTACATGTCATTTGATACTCGTGCATCCTTAATAATATATTTTTGGTAGTTCTTAAGGTACACGACTTGATCCTGATTACACACATACAGCCTTCAGTTGACGGTCAAGATCATGGGGGTATCTAACGTATAGAGACATATTCTTCCACTCTTGTATAATTATTCCAGTTGTCTGAATTCTCTCATTTTGTCGGGCCATTTGTTTAAGATTTAGAGGCGTATAATTATCATCAGCTAAACACACGCTCATTCTTTGATGGAAATATGTTCTTAAACTGGATATTTGTTTTTCGTGTAGATTACATATATTTATAATTCCTCTCCCTCCTTCAATTCTTCGTAATATACGTCGTTTTTTACTACTGTGCGGGTGATGTTTATTATAATTATAATTATTATTATTATTATTATTATTACACCATACAAAGTGCTACAAATATACCAAATAAACCAGACGGTTAGAAATTGTCTCGAATATATTAACGAAGGATGGGATACAACAGTCTTGGTTGGTTCGGGAAGTGGCGCTTATTCTTCTAATGAAAGGCGAGAAATTTTTCAGAGTGTTTTTTTCAGCCTTTTATGGTTTTCTTTGGCCTTAAATCCACTTAGCTACCTGTTCAATAAAACCAGAACTGACTACAAAATCGATATAAAAAATAACGTGCAGTTAAGCCATTCGTTTTATATGGATGACTTTCAAAAATATGCCTCAAACTCAGATCAGCTCCACAGTCAACTGGAAATAGTCAAGTCATTCAGTTCTGATATACAGATGAAAATGGATCTGGAAAATAGTGCAGTATTGCATATAAAAGAGGCATCATTACAGAACAACAAAACACATTATTAATCAATGGCACGATCTTAAATACAGCATTACCAGAAGGCTATAAATATCTAGGCTTCAGTCAATCAATAGATATTGAACAAAAATCGACTAAGATAATGTTGCTTGAACTATACAGGAGAATAAGGTTAATCTTGGCCACTAAACTAGCATCTAGAAACCTCTTCACCGCTCTGAATTCGTGGGCCATACCAAGCGTGACCTATTTATTCGGGATCCTCAAATGGAGCAAAACAGATTTAAGAGAAATATGTATTAAAATATCGACACCATCACTCAAAAGCAGAAATAAGCACACTTTATATACCTGGAGCTAGAGGTGGAAGGGGTCTAGTGAATGTAGAAATGGCTCATAACAAGCATGTCCAAAAATTAAGAAGCTATTTCTATACCACGAATTTAGCGATTCATCACGCATTAAAACGCATAGATAGTAACTTCTCACCTCTCGAACTGGCCAATGAGGAAGAAACACCACCTAAATCTTTAACAGAATAAGAAACTGAATGGGCAGGCAAAACACTACACGGCAGATACAAAGCTAATGTGATGAAAAGAAGCGTAAAGCTCCCTGAAACGGAGGGAATATTTTGGCTATACAGGATCAGGTTGTACTGTCTCTAAACTAAGGTATAGATGATTTATGTCGAACATGCAAGTCCACTGTAAAAAGCATCCAACATATCACAGCGGTATGTCTTATTACGGAACCACGACAATATCTTAAACGGCATGATGAACTGCGAACTGAAACATTGCGAATAATCCACAACCAATCTTGGAGAACGCGGGGTTTGGGCTATACTAGGACACAATCCTTATAACCGATTGTAACATAACGCACAACCAACCAGATATGACGCTATTCAACAAATATGATAAATCAGCTCTTATCATTGATTTTATAATACCACTAGATGAAAACATTGAGAAAACCTATGCGGAGAAAAAACAGAAATACGAAGAGCTAGCCTTTGAACTAAAAGGAATGTACAAACTAAAATTTTACCATTTGTCATTATTGTAAATGGATTAGTCCATGAGGAAATTTCCCAACATATCAGGCTACTGTATATACATAACAATTGTTTCGACACACAGTGCCTTTTTCAAATGCAAACTATGCTAAACTAACAGTGAGAAAATTAATTATCTACAGTGTCCATCGACCTAATAATACCATAAAACATGATAGAAGGTGGGGGGAGAAACTTTCCTTCTTAAAACGACATGACTTTTTAAGGGTATTTAAAAAATTTCTCTATAGGAAATTACCTATTCTTAGCTCTTGACTCACTTACCAATTAACGTTTTCTTTTCTGATGATGCTAACATGCTTAATGAAAAGAGTGTCTAAACGCAAAAAGTATCATATATTCCGTTTTTTTGAATGTTGAACTTTGATGTTCTGAATGTCGAACTTAACCATATCAATTTAAAACTGTTTAAAAGCCCATATGCTATTAAAATATTAAAATATCTTCTTTTTGTTCCAGGTAAGATATCTGTTTTGATTATGTTACTATAATTTGGGGTAAGTTTTATTCATGCACTTAGTAAATAGGTTAGTAACATATAAAAATAAAATCCTAATCAGTAATACATTCAGCACTAATATTTACGACCTCTTGTCATATTTTTCGCAGTTTTACTAAGATGTAGCTAAAGTATTTACATTTTTCAATAACATTATTAATTTTAGTTGATTTAACGGTATCTACTAAGATCAATTCTCCTGTTGGAACCTTTGGTGTGAAACACTAAACTTGAAGAGATTTACCACTCTCTGGTCTCTTTACCTCAATCTGATACCCAGATTAAATCATCTCCTAATGATGCTACATGGTTAGCTACATGCTAACATGGTTAGCGAAACGTGCGTCGAGCACTTCAAAAAAGCGTTTTGGTGTTTAGTGGTAAATCTCTTCAAGTTTAGTGGTATCTACTAAGGTCTAACAAAAGTATTTTTTTTTTGAGGTGCTTAGTTATTCACTGTTAAAAAAGGTATACCTGGAGGTTATTTCTCGAAATATACTCCGTTGTTTTCGATAATCCCAAACTATCTTTGAGCCAGTAACTCTATTCCTTTTCTGTAGTATGATGAGTCTTTCTTTGGAGGTGAAAAGCTCGACGCAGCCAGTTTTGACCTGGACCGAAAAAATTTTCTCTTCAGGCAAGGTGGAAGTTTGTTCTTAAATTCTGCCAGCCACATTTAACTCGTCGTTCCACCTCCTAGGCGGTATCACCTCCCACTGAAATCCTCTGCCCAAAATATATGTAGTGATCCACAATATCCCAATCCCCCTTAAAACAGGACATATTCTATCCTCAGACAAATTTATTGAACATAACCTGAATCTTTTTTAGGTTTCAAGCCAATTTGTTCTGCCGGCCTTTACAACTCTTGTACCTGTTTTTGTAGCTCATCTGGGTCTGGAGAATCAAAGAGGGGTTAAGTATTCTCCTTTAATTTTTATTCCATCCTGCTTATGGATCTAAAGTATCCCAATCCAGATTACGGAATACCTCTTCAAGGTGAGGTGAGAAAAGAACAAGCGATATTGCCTCACTCTATTTTACATTGATTTTAACTTTGAGAGCATTCATGTGAACTGTCGCTGTAGCTTCTTTATATATCGATCCCAATTGGTTCATATAAGCTCTCTCTACTTGGTTAAACAATGCATACATTATGGCTTGTTTTGAGATTGAGTCAAATGCTTTTTCATAATCAATAAAAGCCAAGCACAGTGGCATGGTGTATCCATTGTGCCTTTCTATGATCTATTGGACAATCTAGATGTGATTCATTATGGCGAATTCACTTTTGAATCATGTTTTCTATTTTATTCTATATTATTCCCGCTTACTATTTTAGTTGTGCATCATTCAATATTCTTAAAATTCCTTCAGATGTTATTTTGGTGAAAATTTACATTACATTACAAAACGTACATTACTGATAGAAGGCTTATTGGGCGGTAGTTTTTCATGTCGTCATTTATATAACTTTAAATAAAATCCTCCGATAATATTTCGGTAACATAAAATATTATGGAATTATGCATTAGTTTCTTAATTAATTTTGCATCTCACACAGATTTTTAAATCCGTTAACAATTAGTAGGAAAGATTTTCTTTTTTAGTGATTCATTTTGATTTATGTTCATTAATATGAGAACAAAAGAAGATTACAATGGTCGAAAATCCTGCTCTGCGATATTTTTTCTTTTGCATTGAGAAAAAATTACCTGGTTTTTTCTAGTTTCGCGTATTATGTTATCTAGAGAATCCATGATGGCCTTTTAATTTAGAGCAGACATATCAATATTAATACAGGACTTAACTGCGTTCAAATTACGTGGTATATTTGATGACTTAAACCCTCCATACGAATGTGCATATATTAACCTTTTTAGGGATCACATATACTACATTTTAATAACATCTTGCAAATATTGAATTAGTTATGTATTTTAAAAATTAAATACAAAACCAGATAATTTTTCAGTTATAGATTGTGTTCATAAATTATTCATATGTTACAAGATTTGTTTTGATCTTACAACTGTACTGCTAAGTATACTATAGGGTGGTGCAAAAGTACACAGTCCATTTAAAATTTATAAAAATATACGAATATATAAAAATAAAAATCAAAAGGTATAGAATTTTGCTCCTGTCGTTTCTTTTTCAAAATTCAAGGCTTTATTGTAAAAAACTGGTTATACATTTATGATTCAAAGTATTGTCCATCGGTGGCCACTACTTTCTCCCATCTTTCAGGTAACATTCAAATCCCGCGTTGAAAAAACTGGTCATATTTTGAAGCAATCCATGAATCGATACAATTTTTGACTTCTTCATAAGACCGCAAGTGTTGGTCAGTCAGGCCGTGTGCCATCGATCATAGCAGATGATAGTCAGAGGGAGCAACGTCTGAAGAATACGGCGGGTGAAGTAGGACTTCCCATTTCAACGTTTCCAAGCATCGGGACGAGCACTGTGATGCTGCAAAATCACTTTATCGTGTCTTTCGCTGTATCGCGCTCGTTTGTCTTTCAATGCTCAGCTCAAACGCATTAATTATGTTTGATAACGACCCCTTATAATTGTTTCAAACGGTTTTAACAGCTCATAATACACTACACCTAGCTGGTCCCACTAAATATAGCGTGACCGGGATACCCCCATGATTTTCGACGCTGGGGGTTATCGTAATAAACCCATTTTCCTCCCTAGTACGATGCAGACTTCCCTTCCGTTTTTGCCTTTCAAGCAACTGTTCACAAGCAAACGAACGGCATTCAACATCTCTCCGTTTCAAATCGTATGGCACCTAATATCCTTGCTTACTAAGCAAGCCAATATGTGGCTGGTTCTGGGTCATTCCCAGATCTTTGAGGCGTTTTAAAATTATTTGTTACATCACTCCAAATAATCTTGCCAACTCTTTTTGACTTTGACACGAGTCTTCATTAAGCGATGCCTCTAATTCTTTACTTTCAAAAACTTTCTCTCTTCCACCGCTATGCCGATCTTCGGCGTGAAAATCACCGCTCTTGAAGCGTTGAAACCACTCAGGACGCATTCATTCACTCATAGCGGCCTCACCATAAGCGTCTGAGAGCATACGGTGAGCCTCACCCGCAGATTTCTTTATATTAAAGAAATAAATTAACACCTCTCGCAAATGACGACAATTTGGCTTATAAACTGACATTTTTAATTGCGAATAACTTTTTGATGTAAACAAAAATCGACTACTGGTGCTATGGGGTTATGTTTACAAGATACCCAAATGTATTACATGCCGTCTATGATGTATTTATTTCGACGACTACTTACCGCTAGCATCATCTATAGGGAAACAGCGAGAGCAAAGTTGTAAACCATGTTATTGGTAAGCGCATCACTTGAGAACGGCTGGACCTATTTGACATTTTTTTTTTATATTCGTAATAGTCCGTATCGTTATTTTCCCTAAAAACGTTTTTTTAGGGAAAGAAAAATTGGAAAAGTTGATCTTCTGCAAATTTCCCCTTGCTTGATCTAGTGCTAGAGACTTATTAATCTAATCTGAGGCCTCTCTGATCTGAAACCATTTTGCATTTCAATTTTTGGTGACTCTGAGTTGAAATGATGTTTATTACATTTTCAAAGTCGATTGTAACAATTTGTTTGCATTCTGAAGGTTCCCTTCTCAAAACTTTTGAGTTTTGAAATACAAAATAACTGCTAAAAAATATAAAACTAAAAATAAGATATTTTAATTTAAAATGAGGAAATTCTTTTGCGTCACACTCACTCACATAGATTTTAAATGCAGGCTTCATGTATTTACCATACTTATACAAAATATATATTACCTAATTACAATATGCATTAAAAATAAATAAACAGTTTACTTATGTACTTATTTTTCTTTATCTTCCAGTACACGCATCGGTTCTCAGGGACCATACCTTATAAAATTTTGCAATACCTTTCTAATGCATTGAGTGGGAGAAATCTACGGTTAAGACGAAAAGATTCGTCCGCTTAATGTTTTTAGTTAGGCATTGCCGTTTGAATGAGCGATAAGTTTTTAAATTTCTCGAAATAAATCCGATGTAGTACATCAAAGGTAGTTTTTCTTCTTATACGTAAATAATATCGTTGTGTATATTTTTAATTCTAGTCGTAGTTCTAATGGATTATGATAAGAAAACACAATGTTTGTTAAAACTCTACGAAGAGGTAGATACTGATGAGTACTATGATGAAGAAGATGACCCTGACGTAGATAATGTAAAAGCTAAAAGTGATGATAGTGAGACAAAGCAAGAATTTGAAGAAAACGAAGATGAAATGGAAATTTAATCAGCTCATCGAGAGCCCCTTTTTGTTGGTAAAGATGGCAGCATTAGATGGCGAAAACATTGCAAGTTTCGAAGGATTAAAACACGCAAACAAAATATCGTAAAAATTTTTCCAGGAGTTAAAGCCTTTGCGAAAAAGTTAAAATAGCCACTAGATATCAAGACCTTTTTTTTATAGATACGATGAATGAATGAATGAATGATACTTTATTTCTAACAGAAATATAAACAGAAAAAATAAAAATTACTGACGGTCTGACTTATGAGTATTTTGCAACCAACAAGTATCGACACTTGGGAACAACTCCTCAAATATGGATAGGTCGAACTTCGACTGTTGTAAAGATGAATAAACGGCAAGAAAAACTCCGCCGCCTCTTCCGACTCCGAGGGCATCCAGATCCCGATCCTTTCCGAAGACCTGGGGTCGAATAGCTCAGCATCAAACACAGATGGTTGCAGCCAGGTTTCCGACAGAGCTATAATGTGATAATTGTTGGATTGTACGGACTGCTAGAGATCCGCAGTTTTTATTCTTACGCCACGCACGTTTTTATAAGTAAGAGTAATGCTATGAATTGATGCTAGGTTATGCATGTAATACACTTTAGTTTAAATAACATGTTGACTATTTGGATCGCTCACAAGGTACAATAACTGGTTGGTCATTACGATAATCAAGTCAGTCTTTAAACGACAAACCAGTTCATATTTAACTAATTTATAGTGACGAATTTGGGCGTTAGTTTTATTAGACTGAACTGATATGCCCCGAAACATGGCACCATTGGCTAGATTTCTAACATTCTTAAGAATAAATGTGGCAACCTCGGCGGAATTACACATTACCTTGAGCGGGCGCTTTTTCCCATCTGTAAATTTACTAAGGCGATGTATTTTGATTTTGCTGGAATCAATCACAAGATCACACGTAGTTTAAATGATGCTTTCCACGAGTGACCTATCGCTCTCAGATATGGCTTGAGTATTTGAGTCGTCTATGCCAAAAACGATAAAGTTGGATTTGCGTCTTTCGCGGTCGGATAGTTCATTTAGCAATTCTTCGGAGCTTGGAATCACGATCTAATGAGAATCATTGTTAGATTGTTACTTTAAGATAGCTAAATTGTTATTTAACAGTTCGATTTGACTCTCTAGGACATCCATTTTGTTAGAGTTATTTATTAATTTTTAAGTCTTTAATATTAGGTTCAGCTTTAGACAGGATAGAAGGATATGTGCTTTCACCAAAATCAGGACCAGGGGTATTTACCCAGTCAGGAGTGAAGCTACGCTGGTTTGTGAGATAATTTTTATGGCTTTTGGAACAAGAAGGGACTGTGCTGGACTTCTCTCTGCACGCAAAGCAGTACAAGATATTCTTATTTTGTAAGCAGTCTTCGAAATCTGCCGCTGTTAGTTGAGCACAACTTGAATGGAACCAACCACCGCAGCAACCCGAACAACCAATTTTGTACGTTGCCAATAGTTTTATTGCATCCGCGATACAACCTGCGAGCCATGACGATAACCTTAAAGGATAACCGATTATGGGAATCATTTAAAATTGAAAGGTCAAAAACTGCCCAACTAATGGGAAGTAACAAAACAAAATAATTCAAATTCCGATCGGTCACTGTATGTCAAGAAACAGAAATAGGATATATTGAATATATTTGAGTATATATTGAATATATTTGAGAATATATATTACGCAAATGTCACTGCAGCATTTGTATCTACACAAAGTTTAAAAAAAACATATATATGTCCAAATTCACAATAGGCTAAAAGGAGATTTTTCGTTGCACCGGAAACCGGGAAAAACGATCTTGTCGCGAGCACCAAAACCGAGCGTGACGAGCCGTTGGAAGTTATTGTTAAGTGAAAGAAATAAACAAATAAGAAAATAGAAACTCTATTTGCAAATTATTATGGACGAAAGAGACGCTAAGCCGACAAATATAATTGAAATCAAAGTTCTGTTAGGCTTGATTTATTTAGCTGGAGTTCGACATGTAAACGGACTTAATACTTTGGATTTATGGAAAGTGAACGGGACGGTAATAGAGGCGTTTAGATTGACTACGGGTATCCAGATTTATTTTTTTTACTTGCACAGATACGATTTGATGACATTCATACTAAAAATGAGCGAAAATAAGTTGGCGCTCCTATAAAACAGCTATTTGATACTTTCGTGCAATACTGCAAAGATGCCTACAGCCATTCAGAACTTGTTAGAATTGACGAAAAGTTGGAAAGATTCAGAGACAACTGAATCATCTCACATTGGTAATATTTTCTTCATAGTAGCCTTTTAGCTTGTTTATTTTTATTGTTTGTTCAATTAAAAAAGTTAATAAATAAAACCTGGAAGATGTCATCATCAAAACGATCGTGTTTAAATGACCCGAACACGTTTTCTTACGTTTCTGGCGAGTACCCATACGGTGAAAAAGTGTCGAAAACCTATATCTGAATTTGTGCAAAATGCGTATTTCGTTTACTTTAACTTGAAAATCAATGGCGTTGATAAATCATGGATTCCAAACAATGTTTGCAGAATGTGCAGTGAACATTTAAAGCAATGGACGAATAGTAAAAGAAGTCAACTGAAGTTTGATGGGCCTATGATTTGGAAGGAACCAAAAAATCACACTCTCGATGACTTATTTTTTATCTTAGTCAAGGTACAACTTATTTATCGAAAAAATTATCTATACCAATCTGGTGGGATAGATATCATTCAGAAGACGACCATGTTCAAACTTTGCGTGGCTTGTCTGGTGTTTCAGATATTGAATGTCCTCCGAAGCTAAGCTTGTACCAGCGGAGAAAGTGATTATTTTGAAGCTACATCCTTAAAACCCCTAGTTTTTACTCAGGATACTTAATCTTAATCTTATCATTATTAATCTTATCAGAGACTTCGATCTTTCAAAAGAAAGATCAGAAGTGTGTGCATCGAGTCTCAAAGAGATTATTTTACTAAAATCTAGTCACTGCTAGCGACAATTCGCTGTAGTGCCAGCTATTTTTAACAAAAACAAACTTGTCAACGCGCTTGTGATATCCTGCGATAAAATCCATCTCTGATAGAAGTCTTCTGTGATATAACCGATCTGTGATACTAGTAATTTGTGATATTTATTAGTTCCTTCCTATTTCCGTCTTTTTCACGTGGGTTCCAAACTCATAAGTCAAAGTTTCTGGTCGCTGATGATCTCAAAATTCTCTCTCTCTCTGGTCATCTGGAGAGCAGTAGTTCTCACAATTGGTACATCATAATTGTTCTTAGAACGGACATCGTAAGAATGCATATTTACTCTTTGTACCAAAAAAGTGTTCAAATAATTGGGCAACAAATTATGTTTTATTTTATATATCAATCGAATGTTAGCCCCTTCAATGGCCCGCGCAACTGAACACCAATCCAATGACCGCAACATTACCTCAACCGGTGTATTGTATACCTATTACAGTTCAATAGTACACGCATAGCCTTGTTCTGCTGTATTTGGAGTCTATCAATACTCTCCTTATTACATGATATCAGCACAGACATACAATAAGTAAAATGGGGTAAAATTATAGTATCATATACAAGTCTCTTCGACCAGGGTGATAAATGTGACGATATATGACTAAAGAACCCAAATTTTTTCCCAATCTTTCTATATAGATAACTGACATGATTACAAAATGTTAACTGAGGATCCAACAGTACTCCTAAGTACTTAATTCAATTTACAATTTCAATATCACAATTATTTATATTTATTTTTAACCTTAACTCATTAAATCTTTTGAAGTTTGCTTTAGACTCTATCACCATGCACCCTGTTTTCAGTTCGTTTAGTTTAAGTTTGTTTTTGCATAGTCATCTAAATAGTATTGCCAGTATACTATTCAATGTTTCCACCATTTCAGGCAAATTATACCCAGACACAGATATGAGAGTATCATCTGCAAAAAGACTAACAGCAACGGGCCCAAATCACTACCCTGAGGAACTCCCCAAGCACTTTCCCTCTTTGCCGACACTTTTCCCTCAACTCTCGTCCTGTGATATCTGTCTGTTAAATAACTCTTGATCCATTTCAAGGCTTTTGATCTTACACCATAACTTAATATTTTTTTACACAGTATATCTCGGTCAATAGTTTCGAATGCTCGCTTTACATCTATAAACACACTAAGCACAGTTTTCCCGTCCTTTATATCGTTCTTCCATGTGGCGCATGCATACTGCACACCTGTCTCACAAGAATGATTTGTCCTAAACCCTGATTGAGCAGAAAATAACAATTCATTGGTTTTAAAATAAGTTTTCAACTCTGTACATACTACAGTCTCAATGATTTTATCAACAACAGGTAATACATTAATTGGTCTAAGTCACTTGGTACACTAGGCTATGGTATTTTCGGAATTGGTACAATAATGCTGGTTTTTAAGTCCTCAGAAAATGTATTCGTTTCAAAACTTGTATTAATTAAGTACAATAAAGTATAACCGATGACACAAACATTTTTTTTTTTTCATTAACCTTATCGTAATATCATTGTAAATCGTACTTCGGCTTTTTAAGCTAAACACAATTTTTCTTAATTTGTTTAGAGCAACATGTTTAAACTCGTGAGTCTTGCATACTTTGACATCACTGCTCCAGTCCCGCTCTTCGATACTCTGTTCTACTTCATTCTATCGAAGTAAAAGTTATTGAAGTTCTCCTCCGTAGTGAGCGTTAAATTCGATTTGAGAAAAAAACATTGGAACTAATGAAACAGTATGTCAAAGCATTGGATAAAAATTGTTCCTGTTTTAATTATATATCGAGGAAATTTTCCAATTTGAGCAAGGAGAAACTTAAGGCTGACATTTTCGATGGACTGCAAATTAGGCTTTTGATGAAAGATAACAATTTCGTGCATTCAATGAATGATATAGAAGTATTAGCCTGATTTTCGTTCGTCAATGTTATAAAAGAATTCTTAGGGAATTATAAGTACAATAATGATCGCGAATTGGTGCAAAAAATGCTCGAAACTTTCAAAAACCAAAAAACCAAAAACCAAAAACCAAAAACGCATCAAAGTTTACTACCTCGGCAATCATTTGGACAAATTTCCATACAACCTTAGCTCTTACAGTGATGAACAAGAAGAGCGATTTCATCAGGACCTAAAAAATATAGAAGAAAGGTACCAGGGTTGATGAGACGAACATATGATGGTTGATTACTGTTGGAGTATCATGCGTGAGTGCCTGGAAGGAACTCACTCGAAAAAATCTCAAAAAAGAAGCTTTCTCCATGTTCAATGGTGTAATAAAAGATAAAAAATATGAAATAATCGTATTTTTTCGACACCTATCATATCTCGAAAATTGCACGTACATTTTAAAAATATATGTACCGTTAGAACCAGCACTAACGAGCATATTCAAAAACAGTTTTAGTCTTTCTAACACCAAATCCACTGTAAACCTGTGTTATTTTTCTATTTAGAGCTTTCTGATTTATAATTGCAAAAATCATTAAAATTTTGCATTGTCCATTTTTTAAATCATTTCATTCATGTCTTTAATACTCCCGCAATTCCAATAATTATGAAAATATATAAGAATCCTTAAAAACCCTTTTAAACTGATATTTTTTTCGGGAGCCTTTGTATTGTTCATTAAAATTCAGAACATTTTAAAACTTCTTTTATAAACCGTCCTAAATTGTTGCAATCAACAGTGGCATTGTGCTCGGGCAAAAAAAAAACGGGCTATTGTAAAATAAACCAACCAAAATTCGATTTTGTGTCCTGAGGGATGTCCGTACAAGAATATAAAGCCGAGTGAAATCGACAAGGCGTTATAAGATTATCTCTTTCAAAGCACTGTGTATTTTCCGCCTTTTAGGTCTTTTAAGAACGCTTAGGGTATCTAATTTTTGTAGTATCGTATTTCTCCGTCAATATTTGTTTAAGCAACTTTATGTCGCTTGCTTTTGTTATCACCAGATTTATTTTATTTCAGTCAGTTATGAAGAAAGATTTTTAAATGTGTTTTTTTTAGTTGCACTAAATTTTTCAGTCATATGAAATGATGCATTTCAATATCTAGATTCATAAAAAGAGGATCGTTCGAAAAGTATTCGGACTAATACCACAAAATTTGTTAGAGTTTTTTCAACATGATCAACTTATAATTCAATAGAAATAGTTTTCTAATACGTAATAATAAACAGCACTGTCTGAAATGTAAATGTCATTTTTCGAAGGCAGGATCCTTTATGAGTTGTTTTATTTGTGGGCCGTCAAATATTCCTGCTTTGATTTTTTTCCATATTCAGCCATTTTTCCCTATATATGCAAAGGATGATCCCTTCTTATCAAGAGCCTTTACAAACTGCTTCATTAGGTCCAGCTTGATATACAGGGGAGGAAAGAAATTTCTCTCGTCCAACTTAGGGGTCGCTCATGACATTACTTTCTCCAACGTCTATGTTTTTTTCTGTTAGACCACTCTTTTCTAACCCAGTGGTGTGTTTTCTCTTGGCTATACCAGAGGCACAAGAAGCAAGGATATTTTGTGTGGCCACTGTGCTGTTCAAGGAAAAAGTTTACCATTTTTAAGTCAACACGAATCACCCATTGATATTCATGATACTTTATCTTCTCCAAAACCAAAACTATGGTATCATATTCTTCTTTCATTTTCGTTGAGTAAGCAATTAGTATTAAACCATATTTGTTTCCATTGTGCAGAATGATACAACTTCGCCTTGACCTGTCAATAAATAGGCGCCAATTATCTGGAAAATGTTTAGGAAAATCTATTTTTTTCCAAGATTCCTCTAATTTCGTGACAAAATACACGATTAGGTTCTTGGGAAAAGAATGGTAGTAGCTCCTTTTCTCTTGTACGGTAAGACGTAATTTAGGTGTCTTGTTTTAGTAAATATTTGTCGTTCAACCAGGAAGCCAGCAATTCAGAAGCGTCTTTTGACAGATTGAGATCTCTGGTGAGGTCATTTAACTCATCCTGGTTGAAACGTTGAAGAATTAATGTCATCCCCTCACAATCACTCTTACCTTCATTAGTATCAGAGGGATAATACTCGTCTTCACAGAGCTCTGGTAGCTGGTCAAATATTGGGATTGGCGCTTTTTCTGAGTGAAGGACCGGTCGTCTTGCAGATACTAAATCATGGTAAGTTTACTTACTACGGTTGTTTCAATTGATTCCAGTTATATTTACTAGGCAGAAATAACAGTTATCAAAGTGGTTTTTGGGTTCTCTCCAAATCATCGGTACTGATAGTAAAGCAGATATACAGGAACCAATCCTTGTATAATAATTTTAGAAGTTGAATGTATTGAATTAAAAAAAAACATTGATAGATAAGTGGCTGTATCTAAAAAAGTATATAGCTAAAATCAGTTTTAAAACCCTAGGCCCAATAAAAAAAATGTTTTCTTGTAGGGCTGTGTAATTGTTTGATACCAAAGTTTTGTTTTCCAGATATATAAATTCCTTCACAACTTCAATATTGTCATCGCCGATTATCTAGTTTCGTTCTTTTCTTGAAATAGTTCTTTTTTCAATCACCTTTGTTTTATCTATATCATGGGTCACCAATCCATCAATCGCGAGCTACCGGTAGATCGCGTATACAATTTCGGCAGCTCGCGACTATAAGCAATAAGCAGATGTCGAACTCCGAATCTTTGTAAACGAAAATATTTTCAGACATATACGATTTGTGTATTGTATTTTGTAGAAGTTTAGATAGTTCTCTCTATTTAAATATTATTAAAGTAGCTCAACACATTGAAAAGGTTGGCCACCTCTGGTCTATATTTATTTCTATACCGATTCTTTTGGCTTTCACCTTTATTTCATCATAGGTCTCACTTAATTAATTAATATGTTTAGATCATCTGCATATCCTACGATCTGTTTTTCTTATTTATCATTGTTCCATTTACGTCTTTGTCTGTACATCTGTTTTCCTGATGATTACTGTATTCAATACTATATTAAACAGAAATGGAGCTATCCCCCTATCTCAATTCTTCCCCGATTTCAAATTTTACCATTGTGTTTTGTTGAATGTTTATTATTGCCTAGGAATTATGCATCGTCATCCAGGTTAGTCCAATGAGCTTCGCTAGTATTCTCATTTCCTTTATATATTATTATGCCTATCCTAAAAAACGGAGACCAAACAGATTGTAATACTTATAGAGGGATTTCTTGTTTTAAAATAGTAGCGATCAAATCAAAAAGAGATTAGAAGGAATAGTTTGATCCACAGATAAGGGAATACTAGGCAGGTTTTAGGAAAGGCACAGAAACAACCGACCAGATTTTTGTCATGAAAGAAACACTAATAACGTGTTATGAATATAAAGTTCCAGCAATGGTACTGTGTATAGATTTTAGTAAGGCCTATAATTTAGTAAAGAGACCCAGAATGATAAAAACCATGGAAGAATTTAAGGTACCCTCTAAAATAATGAGATTAGTGAACATGAAAGTGGAGATAACAACAGCCAATGTAGATGTAAAAGGAGGAATAACAGAAGATTTTCTGGTCAAGGCAGGCTTATGTCAATGGGATCCACTATCGACACTACACTATTATTCAACATGGTTTTGGAAATGATTATTAGAAAGAATCAGCTGAGAGAGAAAGACTCATTCTTTACAGAAGTCATCAAATAGTGGGTTATGCGGACGATATAGCAATAACTGCGAGAAATGAGAAATAATTGAAAGAAGTGACAAAAAGGCTAGTAGAGGCAGCATACAAGTTTGGTTTAAAAATCAATCAAATAAAAGTAAACTAATGATAGTAGAAGGTTCACAAGAAAAGGTCTCAAAAATAGAAGTAGATGTAGAACTATGGAGAATGATTTTTGAAACCGTGGAAGAATATGTCTTCTTAGGGGTAAGGATAACAAACAAGTGTGAAGAAGAAGAGGAGATAGACCTAAGAATGATCAAAACTATTAATAAGATTATTTAATAAGATCGAAATTCATATCCAGATATGCCAAATTAAGGTTGTATAAGGCATCATCCATAGCTACTGACCTATCCTGTCTCAAATTCTGTGGATTCATCGTTATGAGTTCTTACTTTATTTTTGTCGTTGTCGTATAATGCCTTGATAATTTCTATTACTCCCTCTTCTAATCCTCTTGAGACTTTTTCAGACATGCCTTCTTTTAACTCTATCAAATGATTTTTTCAGGTTAATGAAACAAATATGGATTTCGGTTTCTATTCTTAACAATTTTTCTTCTAGTTGTCTAATTATTACTATCAGATCTTGTGTGCTTCAACCCTTTCTAAAACCATGTGTGATCCCTCTATAGTTTTTAAATTCTTTGATATCTCCTTTTTAAAACAAGGGCAATCTTATATCCATATTAAAGTCTGTTGGTACTTTCTTTTCTATTATGATATCGTTCTTCCTTTGTTATAAAGTCTATAAAAATTCAAATTAAAAATTTGTCTATAATTATTCTTCCTTTGTTATTTCATTTATATAGTTCCACATTTCTGCTGTGATTTCGTCTTACCCTTGAGTTTGCCAAAAAAAGTTTTACTTTCAAAATTATCTATTTATTTTTTATTACTAAATATATAACTTAATATATTTATTTAATTTAATAAAATTAAACTATTTTACGTTAAATTAAATTTGTAAACTATTGCCAAAACTTGTAGACTACATCAAGAAGTTTAAAGCGAAAGTTCAGGATACTCAACATCAGTTGAGTATTGGATTGCATGGCTTTCGTTCAACACCGCATACGTCTAACCTTTCAACAGATGCATGCGTCTTGACGACCAAAAGTTGAACAAGTGTGGACATACCTTAAGAGAGTTACCTTGGATGACTCTCCATTTAAATGTAATATATCCTAGTACTTCCTGCCTGCTAGCATGTATCTCACTATATTTGGTTGGTTTTTTATTGGTGTGTATGTAGGCTTTTCATCACACCCTATTAAACTGCTTGTGAATTAAAAATTAATTAGAGGAACTTTTCCTACTTGAAAACAGGGAAAGGCCTACTTGTTGAATTGTAAATAGTCATAAAACTTATTTTCTATTATAGGACAGATTGTAAAGTCATTTAGAGTTATTAAAAAAGTTTAATAATCGAGTAAACCATTCCCAACAATTCAATTTAATTTATAAAATATTTTTCTTAGAAATTATATCAAATATGTTTTTTTCCATTCGGATGTTATTTCTTTTTATGTTTTTTTTTTGCTGAAAATAAACCGGAACTGTCACTTTAAGAGAAGCCTCTTCTCAATATTTCAATATAAACTTGACATTCGTCTAATAAATCATTTACGTTCAGCCCGACAATACAACAATTCGATAAACGATTGGATAGCTTCAAATTTTCCGGCTATTTCACTAAAAGGTATATGTATTTATGTGAATCCGTGCTAGCTTAGTTCTCCGAATGTTGATCGATATCCTAACCGAAAAACACTTAAGGTAAATTGAAAATCCCTGACCAGTTTTCCGGATGCGTTCCTTTTTGACAAGTTACTTTTTTCAAGCTGTTTCAAATTTTATTGAAATCTCGAGGGAATCAACAAAATGTAGTAGCTCACTGCTCTCGCTTTATTTTTAATCTCGTTGTGCGGTTTCCGCCTCACCAGAGAAACGAAATGTATTACATATATATTCTGTACTTACATATATATATAAACTAGATGAAAAGCGACACTTGTTTTTCTCCAATAAATTAAATTACCAACACATTTCGAAATTGATGTGATTTTCACTCGGGTGTAACAACAGTATATACGTTTTTTCGTTTTTTTTATAAATAAATGTTTATGCTTCACTTCTTGGAGGCTTAATCCGATACCAACTTTTTGCTCCGACAAAAAAAAACACTCCATTTTCACTAAACTTGACGAGATTTACCACTAAACACCAAATCACTTTTTTTAGACATTTCGACACACGTTTCGTTAATCATAATAGCATCATTAGGGAGAGTTCGGAACGAGACTCTGAGGTGATCGGACGTGTCTTGTCTGGTCACCATGGGGACAGATAGCAGTGTCGGTTGGTAGTCTCGGTCGCCGACGTACAGATCTGGCCAAGGGAGCGGACAACCCCGAAGTGTCGTCTCCGCCAGTCGGCACTTCAAACCTAACCCAGAGAATAAGTCTTAGCCCCGAAGTTGGTGAAGAACGAAGCACCGGGACCGGCAGCAACACCAAATCCTTCTTGCCCGGACTCGCTAACAAGGAATAAACAGTGTAATACTGTAAGCAGAGGATGGACTCTGTGATGGTCGGACGCGGTGTAATGCGCGCTGGCCATCGTGGGGGCAGATGTCCATGGCTGTTGACCGTTCCAGCAGCGGGAGTCCGAACTGGATTAGGGAGCGAGCACCCCCGAGGTTCGTCACGCAAGACGCGCGGCGACCTCAAACCTAACCAAGAGAATAAGCCTTAGCCCCGAAGACGGTGAAGATGTAACGCACTGGGACCGACAACAACATCCAGTCCGTCCATTCTGTGCTACCAACAACATCAAAACAAAACCACTAACACCGGTATAACATCAAGAAAACAAAAAAGAGAACATCAAGAAAACAAAAAAGAGAATAATAAAGCAAAATAGAACAGAATAACATCAAGAAAACAAAAAAGAATAGGCCAATACACCACAGACACGAAGAAGAACCGAACAGTACACCAGTTCATTCAAAAAATCCAGCGTCAACGACCAGCGAACCAACCAATCGATCTACGAATAAACTTCCACTGGACTCGACCCTCGCGGGTCGTTTCCGGAGCAGTAATCACTATCACTTCGGTCGATTAATCTCGACCAGTACCGTATGGTATTAACCGCGTCAAAAGGACGGCGCATAAAAAACCCAGATTGCGACTGACGCGAAACAGTCGTAATCGACAACAAGAGAACAAAAATAAGGGCCTCAGGGTCAACTTGACACACAGGATAAGCAGTAGTAGTAGCATCATTAGGAGATAAAACTAAACTACGGTTTATTTATAAATAATGAATCGTGAAGTTAGCTAAGCGTTATATTATTAACCCTTCGGTGGTCGCGTCAAATTTAATTACACCAGTCACGGTCACAGCACACGGTCTTAGAGACCAGTTCAAATACGTATACAAACACAAAAATTAAATATTGGGTATAATTTCGAGAGCAACTCAAAATTATATATAGAATTAATATATTTGAGGTATTTTCAAAATATTTTATTAAAAAAAAACATAATTTTTACATAAAATAATGGCTCAATAAACAAAATAATGGCTCACCTTATCTATATATAGTCACCGGCAAAAGTCTTGCACCCCCTTTTTATTATTGTTTAGATTCGAAAGTAAATCGAGTTATTTTTTCAAAAGAAAGCTTAAAGATTAGTGAATGCGTTCAAGAGAAAAAAATTATTAATTTTGTTTTTGATTTATAAATATTAAAAAACATATATATCTATCTAAAAATAAAATAAAATACATTGTCAAAAAAACTAAATTAATCTAATATTGTCGTATAATGCCTTGATAATTTCTATTACTCCCTCTTCTAATCCTCTTGAGACTTTTTCAGACATGCCTTCTTTTTACTCTATCAAATGCTTTTTTCAGGTCAATGAAACAAATATGGATTTCGGGTTCTATTCTTAACAGTTTTTGTTCTAGTTGTGTAATTATTACTATCAGATCTTGTGTGCTTCAACCCTTTCTAAAACCATGCTGTGGTTCCTCTAATGTCGCTTCTATTTTTTCCCTCAGGCTATGCTCTGTTATTCTTGTAAATATTTTTCCAAGTAAACTTGTTAGTGTGATCCCTCTGTAGTTTTTAAATTCTTTGATATCTCCTTTTTAAAACAAGGACAATTTTTATTATTGTTTAGATTCGAAAGTAAATCGAGTTATTTTTTCAAAAGAAAGCTTAAAGAATTAGTGAATGCGTTCAAGAGAAAAGAATTATTAATTTTGTTTTTGATTTATAAATATTAAAAAACATATATATCTATCTAAAAATAAAATAAAATACATTGTCAAAAAAACTAAATTAATCTAATATTGTTCAACTAATAGGCAGTATTACCTCTTCTACTTCTACTGCGTAAATTCTTCGATACTTAATTACAATAATTAGGTTATTGATAGTGTATTTATGATAAATTGGTTCATTCCTCTTGGAAGAAGTTCCTGGCGATTTCTTGGTGGATTGTTCCTACGGTTAATGGCTCTAGAAAGGCAGTCCCAAATATGTTCGATTGGATTTATATCCGGCGAAAATGGCCGCCAATCCAATCTGTTAATTCCAGCTTCATTTAAGCCATCTGGACGATCCTAGCCTTATGCGGGCGGGCGTTATCATCGATAAAGATAAAATTGTTACCAATTTCTTGCTGTAATGGATAAATAACAGGTCTGATGATATGTTCCAAGTAGAAATGGGCGTTCGTTGTTTGTGGGACGTGAATGAGCTCTGTTATTCCATTGTAAAATATTCCTCCCCAAAACATTTTGCTACCGCCTTGATATGCAGCTACTTCAATAGCTGTATTAAGGCGATGCTGTCTTCCTACATCCCTCCAAACCCACTGACGATAATCATCACTGATTAACTTAACAGGGAAACTCTAATTGGGCGTCTGCAATGCAGTCCAACGATGAAAAACCTTCTGGAAACCATACAACTTGATATAGCACGATTGTACGTCCGTTGGAACTGAAATTGTATCGCTCTAATCGGTACTAAACGTTTTCTTCGTGCATATTGAGCAAGATAACGATCTTGTCGTTCATTTGTAATCGTTCTTCGGCCACTTCTGGGTAATGAGGCAACATCACCAGTTTCTTCGAATCTTCGAATTGTTCTGCTAACATTACTCCGAACAATATTTAAAAGAGTAGCAATTTGATGTCGCGAGAAACTTTCTTGGTACAAGGCAATAATTCGGGTCCGATTAAATGCGAAAAGTTCACCCCTAGACATTTGTATTGCTATACTGTACGATTAACACAAATAAATTGATGTGGTAAAATATCGGATAAATACATTGCTGGTAAGTGTAAGTAACACTTTGCTTCATTCACGTTCGTTCCAATCAGCATGATCTCGTGCAAAAATATGTCCGGACCGTTTTATCATGTGGAAGAAGCCGCGGGATTTTGGTAGGATGTTTTGGATTTAAATCAACTTCTTTTAACCATCTTCTTACTGTTTTTGTACTAACATTAACTTGCCTTGCATTCAGCAGTATATTTTTAAGATGCGGAGCTGTAAATGTCGGATTTCGTAATAACTGAAGTTGTAAATAGCGATCATCGCTTTGCGTCGGGTACGGTACCTTTTACGTCCTTGTTCAGGTCGCCGTCTGTAATCCCCTGTCTCTTCGTTTCGTTTTACTGGTCGACAGTCCGTCCATTGATGTATTCCCAGCATTGTGCATTATGGATTATGTTCTTGCTTGCGATTCTCGTTAGCTAAAGTAACAATTTTAACAACAGCTAATTCATTTAGATGTGTCATTACAAACAAAAAATACGGAACCAACACATAATAGTATACTAGCAACGAGCAATAATGTAAAACATAAGAGCAACGTCAAAGAACGGCGTCAACGTCAAATAAATGGCCTATGCACACTGTCAGATGTCGGCATAATTGTACAGTAATTATAATTCCTTTATGAAATGCGATGTAAACATTTTTTCATATCTAACAAACATGTTAATGTTAAACAACAATCATATGCACTGGTTACTTCAAAATAAAAGTTTAGTATTAAAGAATTACACAGATGTTGAGTCAAAATTGAAAAACAGCCTTTCTAACAAATAAATGTGTATAAATAAACAAAGGAGATACATTATGTATATATATATATATATATATATATATATATATATATATATATATATATATATATGTATATGTATATTTATATATATATATATATATATATATATATATATATATATATATATATATATATATATATATATTTAAATTGATTTTACAACATTCTCGAAGCTCCTTCAATATCAACGCTGGAGATTATTTGTTCACTTCTCATAACAGTGCTGAAGCTCAGATTCTCGAATCTCGTTCAGCTGGTTGGTTACCGTATTTTCAATGTTCTGAATATCTCAAAATTGTGCCCTTTGAGGTGAATTTTCAATCATAGAAAAAGATAAAAATCGCAAGGACTCAAGTCCGGTCAATACGGGGCCTGCGAAGCCACAATGAGGTTCTTATTTGCTAAAAACTCGTTAATTCAAATCGCTGTGTGGCAAGACGTATGTCGTGATGCACTACCGCGGCGTTCTCGATGTTCGGTCTCACATGAATGAACCTTTTTTGAAGTTTTCCAAGACCTTTTTTATGAAAATGCTGATTTGCTTGGCATCGAGACACAAATTCCTTATGGACGATCCCCTGGCTACCAAAAACCCAAATACTTTTGATTCATGCTTTGCTTATTGTGGCACATCGTTTCCGAATCGTATTCAAATTGTCACCGCTAGTGACACGTTCAAGAAAATGAGAATCATTTTCAATCTGCCACAACAGTCAAGTTGTTGGCCCGTTGATCTTGCGAAAGTTTTTTCGGAAACATTTTCGAACAGTTTTTCTGTATCCCCAATTCATTTTTCAGAATCTGATCAACGGTTGTGTGAGCCAAATTCAACGCCACCTTGATTATTCTGTTAAACAAGAGTTAACCCAGATTTCAGATTCTGTAGACATTTTCATCACTTCTTGCAATTGAAAGCCTTTCACTCTGAGATATATATTTAATCGATTCTCGGCGTGCTGAGATTGTCTGAAATTAAACTAGACTGAACCGTTGCTCGAAATTGTTGTCACTCATTTTTCAGAACGCATTAGAAAAATCCGCTTCACGAAAAGAATTGCCACGAACCACCAAATGACTCTAGGGAGTTCAAAATCGTACTAAAGACGCACCATCTATTGGCCTGTCTTCTCTCCAAAGGGAAAGCCAACAGTATTACCAGATCGAATGCTACGCCACCAGTCTTATCACTATATGAACAAAACTCATATTCTTATTTTCATTAATTTTTTTTATATTTATTTAAAATCTGTTCAAACAAGAAAGACAATAAGTACATATGAGGTAATAAAAACTGATATGGGAAAGACACTAAACTTGAAGAGATTTACCACTAAACACCAAAACAATTTTTTGAACTGCTCGGCGCACGTTTCGCTGACTATGTTAGCATCATCAAGAGATGATTTAATCTGTCTTAAATCATCTCCTGATGATGCTAACATGGTTAGGGAAACGTGCGTCGAGCACTTCAAAAAATTGTTTTGGTGTTTAGTGGTAAATCTCTTCAAGTTTTTGGGAAAGACACATTTTATTAAATGTTCTCTATCCGACTACTAACTATAAGATTTGTGTACAATATATTATTAATACATACACACATGCGCAATGTACTCTTACTCTTTGTTGAGCTTGAGCGTGCCAAAGCAAGTGGCACTTTTTGTTTCAATCTTAGAACTCTCTAGCTGTTGTTAAGTCAATTTATTGCTAGGGCATTTGGGTGGCTTTCTAAATGTCGGATATAATTTCCGCTGATGTTTTTTTATCACATCATTCATAAATGGTACTTCCATCGTAGCGGATGTCAGAATAACTTATAACCAAGGAGCATCAACAAAAGCGTATAGTACTTTAGATTGAAATCATTCCAAAATTGCTGGGTTGGCTTTGGTAGCGGTGCCCTAGAGCTCAATGCCATATATCCATACTGGTTTTATGATGGAGTTATATGCCAACAACTTATTTTTGATATGGCGTTGAGATTTTCGATCTTAGTGCCAATAATGCTTACGGAAACTGGAATCTTATTGTTTCCGTTTTTTCTAAGTATGGGTTCTCGATGTCAGGAGTTTATCCAGGTGAATTCCTAAGTATCTACAGTAGAAAGAGGTTTGTTAGTGATAGTGATCGGTGTGGATTCACTGTGGCATTTTGCAAATGTAATGTGGATTGACTTCCTGTCATTAAGATTTATTTTCCATTTTTTTGTCGATTTAACATCATCTAGATTTTTCTGGAGATGATGGATAGCTGTTGTAGGATCTTGATGAATTAAGAGGATTTCATGTTTATTTGTGCGAATGTGACTGTATAGGTATTGTTGTCTATGGGCAAATCCTGAGTGAATGTTATGTGTAGATCCGTAATTTAATCTTCGTATCTTACTCGAAAATGTCTTTCATTCAAATTGGAGTGCAACATGTTTTTTCAATTTGTAGAGCGGACCCTGGTACCAAACTGTATCAAAAGCCGCAGTACTTTTTTTCTTTAAATATGTCCTACATTAATGCAACAACACGGTGCCTTTGTTTAACAGTGAACTGGCTTTTTCTAAGACCAAACTGATGTTCGGGTATGAGTTTTTTGCAGATACGATACCCAAGAGTATAAAAATATTTTTTTAAATATTAAAATATATTATATTAATAATATAAGTATATTATTATTAATAATAGTATTATTAATAACAGTATCATTAATAATAACAGAATATATAATAATTTCCTTCTATTTCAGTGCCTCATTTATAAGTACAGTCATTATTAAATCCTTTGCAATTAAATTAGGTTTATTGTTCATTTCCAGATTAAATCCTTCGGAGTGTTATTGTTTTATATTACCGGAATATTAAATGACGACTGTAATTTAAACGTACACATTCATCGGAGATAATAACGTAATTACTCCTGCATTGTGATATCTAACAGATTTATTTTAAACGTTAGTGCAGCAGTGGAAAAAATCATGAGGAGAAACGTACTGTATTTATATTGGTAAATTTGAAATACCGATTAATAATGGTAATGGGTTAATAATTTCATTTAAAAATATGCACATTTGTGAATTGGACTAAATTTTTTCGTTTTTTTTATAGTGATATAGAATTTATCTTGAATATATCGTCTGTATATCGCCTTTTATAATTAATTTTTTTTGGAAAAATTTTGAAACCTTTGTTTTTAAGTATAAACTTTATATCAAAATTTTCCGCTCACCCTAAATCACTTTTAATTCGCTCGACACGCGTTTGACTAACCAACTTAGCATCATCAGGAGATGATTAAAACTCCCAGTTCAACTCAGTTTTAATGATTTCCTGATGATGCTAACTTCGTTAGCGAAACGCACGTCGATCGAATTTAAAATGATTTGGTGTGAGTGGAAAATTTTGTCATAAAGTTCAAGGCTAGAAATTTGTCAAAGATTTTTTCGGGAAATATACGTAGCAATACGCAGTAAATATTCATGGCAATAATTTGTAGCTCCGTTCCTTCAAATTCCACATCGTCAAAGACTACGTATAACTGAATGTTATCAGTAAAAAGAAAATATTGATGCATCTAGTCGAGTTGCTGGCAATACGGCTTGGTAGAAATTATTTCTCGATGATTTAGGATGAGCTCTCCGTTGATAAACTCAGGATAGAGTTAAGCTTTGTTAGTTGAGTTTTTTTTTAATTCTTACTAGTATGAATTTGCAATCTATCCCAAGGCAATAAGCAAATATTAAATTTTAGCTTAAGAAATAATTACAAGATCGAAGATCCCATAAGTATTGTATCAATAAAGCAACCAGACATGGATATAAAGGGTCTTTCAAATCGAGCGGTTTTTTAATTCTTGAATAAAACACCGAATTTGCGTTGTGAGTAACTTTTTATTGACAATTGAAGCATAGTGTATGATATTTAAACATGACAGACAATCGTCTCATATATCTTTTGTCAAAATTTTGAAGAACATTTTGGCATACCCGTGGCTCTGTCTCACCAATGACTCGAATAATTTAGTTCTTTAGTTCGGGACTCGATTGTGGATTGTTCTTATAGACCTGGCTTTTCACGTAGTCCCAAAGAAAATAGTCCAACTGTGTCAAATCACATGATCTTGGTGGCCAGTTAACATCACCATTTCTTTCAATAGTTCGGCCAGGAAATTTTTGTCTCAATAAATCAGTTATTTCGTTAGCAGAGTGAGGTGTAACGCCATGCTATTGAAACCACATATCGTCCAGATCAGTATTATTCTATTCAGCCTCACAAGCCTCACAGCCTCACAATTACACCTCCTGACCATAATGCACACCAAACAGTGACTTGTTTAGGATGAAAGTGTTTCTCATGAATAAATCGTGGATTTTCCTAACTCCAAACGAGGCAATTTTGTTTATAACATAGCCACCAATTTCAAAATGTGCTTCATCTGGAAAGATGATTTTTTGAGAAAACCCAATTTGACTTTGACCTAATTGACAAATGCAAGGCGTTTTAAATGATCCAGTGGCTTTAGTTTATGTGTTATTTGAATCTTAGATCCCTTCAAAGTTAAATCATTTTGTAAAATACACCATGTTGTGGAATCACTGAGTCCAAATTGCAGTGCACATCGACCAATATAAATGTCTAGGTCTTCAGCAACACTGAAGGTACGTAAATCAAATTAGTATGCTTTTTTTTTATCTTCTACAGAACCAGTTGCTTAAAATTTTTGAACAATTCGATTGATAGTGCTTTCAGATGGATGATTGTGCAAACCGTAAATAACACGGAATTTTCTAAAAACATAATAATGGAACAAGATGGAAACTAGAAATAGAAGCCTCCTCCATGGAAGCCAAAAATAGAGAACGCTGGCAAGAAGCACTCCGAAAGATCTGCAAGCCCTTTGAAATACTCATCGGTAAGATAGAGCCCCGGTTAAGCCAAAATGTCAGGTCACAAACCGGCCTCGGGAGACTTGCTGACTTTTGGGAGACGGCTGAAGAAATTATCAATTATTACATGGAGCATGGATGAATTTTCTTTGTCTTGGAATAATTTTCTATTCTCACATTCTTCTAAAAATTCATATAATTGGATAAAGAACTTTATAAAAACCTTCATAGAAAATGAGAATCTAATGTTATTGATTGATGTGTCCGTTGCTTTGTGATAGTTCATTTTTTAAAAAGGAATAAAACAATTTTTTTTTAATATAATAAATGAAAAAAATTATAAAAATAATATATTAATAAAAAATAAAAAATATAAAATAAAATATAAAATATAAAAAAAAATATAAAATACATAAAAAAATTAATTATTAAAACAATAAAAGTGATAGATAACAAAGTAAAACATTGTTTTATTCCTTTTTAGATAATTTAATGATTTTCTAAAAGAAATTCTTATATTTTTCATCTCTTTCATTTCTATTTTCTGACACCTTTAATAGCATTCACATTTTTAAAGACTATTTTCAGATTTAATTTTTAACGTAGTTATTTTGCCTTGATACACTTCGCTCAATGCTTTTTCAACTTCTTTGTGCCTTTCAAAAAGTACGATACAAAATAGTATTCTGTTTCGGCGACGAGTCCTTCATTATTGCGAATTTCTTTCTAGCCAGTCATTTTTTACTCTTTGGAAAGAGTGTAGGCGCAAATTGATGAATTTTGCTGTTGCCGATGGCGAACGAATGGGCGGATGCTTTATTGTGGTAAAACTGCACTTTCTTCGCCAAATGAGGACGTTTATTTTGATCAACTCTTTGACCTTTGTTTGAAGTTTGACCTATAATGCGGCATAATACTGTTTTGTGATTGTCTTTCCGTTTTCTAAATATGCGATGAAAATAATGTACCCAGAAAACACTGTTCATGTCTGTTCCGATTAATGGAAGCGGTTTCGCGCTTTCTGCGAGGCACTTTCACTGGGAAAACCTATTGTTTTGACTATTCCTTCATTTCTAGTGTATAGCGATGAATCCAAGTTTTCTCAATAATCATGAATCACTGCAAAAGCTCCTTCTAATTACGCTTATTCATTTAAATACCGCTTTTAAGTAAGTATACCAATTGATAACTTTACCATGCCGAAATGTTTATATAAGATGTTCTGTATGCCTTCGTCCTAGATACTTATCATCTCAATAATCTCTCTTACCTTTAATCTGCAATTGGTTAACACGATATCATGGGTTTTGTGTGCAATTTCCTCAGTGGTGTTCTCAGCAGGGCGTCCAATGCCATTCGTGCTCGTGAACCGTGAAATACTAAAGAGCGGAATCCCCATAGAACTTTTTCAACTTTTTACACGCGATGGTATTTCCACGCTAAAAATATTGTTCAATCAGCACAAGAAATTCGCTTTTTCCATTATACAAAAGTAAATTTCATCAGTTTGGAGTTCTTGGTATTTATGGCTTCATTTCTAGTGTTACTAAAAATAAGCTACTTTCCGGAAAAACAATGGAAATACACGGAAATACATCTTCGATGCTATAATTTTAAATTGGAGCCACTTTTAATACACATATATCTCATCTCTATTTCAATTTCTGCGAAAATTATTCCTGCAAAAATCACTTTTATGGATAATATATTGTGCGTAGGTTTTCTGATTTTTGAGATGATTTTCATACTCTCAGATATTCTTCTAATCAATTATACTTTAGCGCCTGCCCAGATTTTAATATGGTTCATCCTTTTTTTTTTTCTTTACTTCTTCTTCTTTAGAGAGCCATCGCAACAAAAACTGATTACGTTCTTCTACTAGATGCACTAGTTAGGTCTTTAATTTGGTCTGTCAATATGTCAATAGCTTGGAGTTCTGCCGCGTGACGTTCACCATAAATGATAAATATGACTGGGTTTTTAAAAAAAAAATCTTATTTTTTTACTTTATTTTAAAAGTTTATCATAAATAATATTGATAATCGATGTGAAAAACTTTTAAATACTATATACTATCAAAAATATTGAAGTTTAGTGGCCTTCATAAAGGCCAATTCTGATAATATACCTGGTGTGGATATTTTTATAATCACACATATTTTCTCAAAATTTTCAATTCCGCTAAAGTTCGAGGTGCTAAAGCATGTATTTGAGATTTTTAAAAACTAATAATGTAAATTTAAATAAGAAACAAAATATTTCTATTAAATATAGTTAAAATAATTCAATTCAACCGCAAAAATTGTATTAGCACGGTGAACGGGCGTGTATGTCCAGAACATAAAGTTCTGAGTAAAGCTTATATAGTTGCCTTAATTATCATTAAAAAACTGTGAATATCACGATTGTGTAGCTTCAGCAGGTAATAAATACTCAAACATAAAAAAATTATATCATGTTATAAATAATAATCTTTTTTATATATTTATTATGACAGGTGGTTGTAAAAATCTGATGTTGTATTAGGATTAAAGCGTCATGCAGCTGCTGCTGCAAGCTGCACCATTGATTTTGACGACCCACATCTTGTAGCACATATAAAAAAATTTTTTCAGGAGTTTTTTTTGTAGTATTTGTAACAATGGGACGAAACAGCCATGATAATTAATTAGATTTGACATTTTCAATAACTTTATCAATATATAGATGATAATAACAAAAATAAGTTGTTTAAAAACTAAAACACTCGTATTAGCTGCCTGTAATGTTGAGGGGCAATAAACATTGTGACGTCACACGCGCTCGTTTTTTTGGTAACTCTCGAGGCGTTAACGGTACTAAATTGGTTTAAAAATTTATTTTCAATTTGATATAACTTTTTAATTATAAGGAAAAAAATAAAAATAACAAAACCAATTGGCGATAGGATGCATCCTTGTTTGATTCCTTTATTGACGCAAAATTCATCGGATGTTCGATCTCGTATTTTCACCATTGCTCTTTTTGGTATAGATGACAAATTAAGCCTATCAGGTGATCTGATACTCCCCTGCCCTATAGAATGTTTCATAATTTCTCCGATTTTATGGTGTCAAATGCCTGTCTATATGCCTAAAATCAAGGCTGGTTTCTGTGGTTTTTCGATTATTTGTTGAATGTTGAATATCTGTTCCGATGAAGCTCTTCCTCAAATGAATTTAGCCTGGTCTGGGGGAATTAGCCATGATAAGTAGGATTTTAAGCGTTCGTTGATAATATGAAGGAATATTTTACTGGAATGTGGAATGAGACCAATAAGGCGGTAATTATCGAATTTCTATCTAGATGCTATTTTGTGTAGAGGTATAAATAATGAAATCAACCAATTTTCTGGCCACAATCCGGTGTCGCACACTTTGGTGTTGTGAAACATGTCTATCCCTACTTCTCTCATTACTTTAATGACTTCTACGGTGACTCCACCTGGGGGCTTTATCGTTTTTTAGACTGCGTATGGCATTTTTGATTTAAATAGCATATAATTATAATTTCTCGACTTAACATTTTACGGATAGTTTCTGCTAGATTTCCATAACATTCAGTGAGTCTCAGATAAACCAGTGATGGTCATCCCTTATCGCAAAGTTCTTTTTCGTTCCGTTTTGAGCGTTCCGTGTAGCAACTTCTATTACATTATTATTTACCTTAATCTTTTACTTAACTTAAGCTTTTATTTATCTTTGCTTTTCTTAGCTTACTTATGAGCTTTCTGTTGACAATATAGACGCATGATTTCATTCATAATAAAGGGTCATAGCAGCCATCTTTGTTTACCGATTTTTGACATGTCTGGTCAGCTTTCCGAAAGGTTTGTAATTAAATCATGGTTCGTTTTACTTTAAAAGAGCATTTCGAAATTGTCTAGTTTTATTAAGCAAATTCGCTTAATCGCTCATCGAGGTATTCGTCGTGGTGGTCCTTCTGAACAGGCTATTGATCGTGTTATTAGAAAATTTGAAAGGTAGTTTACTCTTCGTGATAGTGTGGTGCCTGTGCGATAAAAAAAGCCAGAAGTATTAAGAATATTATACCGCTGTTCAAGCAAGTGTAACCGAAAATGACAACTTCTTGTATGCTCGGTGCTCGCAAGAGTTAGGCCTCTCTCCAATGACAACCAGGCGAACTTTTGATGTTGGACTTAGATTTACATTCGTATAAGATGATATTGGCACAAAAATTGAAGCCAAACGGCCATCGTATTCGTCGTGAATTTGCCGATTGGGCCCTCAAAATGATGGAAGCCGACAACGAATTTCATCGCAAAATCATCTTCTCCTGATGAGGCTCATTTCTGACTCGATAAACAAAATTGTCGGTATTGGTGCGAATTAAATCCACACGTGATACATGAGAGTCCTTTGCATCCGCAAAAGATCACAGTTTGGTGTGGATTTTGGCATGGAGGAGTCATCGGTCCTTATTTCTTTAAAAATATGAAAGGAGCCACCGTTACCATCAATACCGAGCATAACAAGGCAATTTTTTTCCCGGAATTTGATGGAATCGATGCGGATGACTTTTATTTTCAACAGGATGGTGCACCACCGCATATTTCCCGAGTAACATGGGCTTATTGCGAACCAAGTTCGGCAAACTCGTTAACTTGACGAAATGGCCCCATCGCTTGGCTGCCGAGATCATGCGATTTAACTCCTTTATGTTATTTACTCGGGGACATGTGAAAACACAGGTTGATAGCAAAAAATTAGCGATTATTGGCGGCTTGGAAACTAAAATCCGTCAAGCCATAGTCGTTATACAGCCCGAAATGTGCACCAGGGTCATCGAAAATTTGCGCGAGCGGATCGGCATCTGCAAAAAGAACCGTGGTGGTCATTTGGCTGAAATCTTGTTCAAATTATAAATTGCATATCTGAATCTCTTAAATAAAGCAATCAGACAGATTTTGAGCAAAAAATATGTGTTTTATTTAATTTTTAAGTTTCATCGTTCTTTTTGGTAGACCCTTTATAATTTTATTATTATTATTATTTATTATTATTTTTCTCATATTATTTTTAATATTTTTCCATTTCTATAAATCTTTCGTCTCTTAACAAAGTTCTTACATTGATCATTAACGAAATTATAAACGTACAAACATTATTTTTGAACAAAAATATATTCCACATTAAATCTTCAACGAATCGATCATACTTAACAAAATCCACATTAATATTTCCATTTTACTGAACAACGGAAAACTTTTTGAATGATTGACGTATTTCTTTATGTTTTTTGCTTTACGCCGGTATTTATTCAACAGTGGCAGTGAGAAATAATTCAGGTATCCGTAACTTCGCCAGAAAATTAATGAAATTAATGACTTGGTCGGGCATGAGAAAATGACTCTGCTAATCTTCGTTCCAAGGGGAAAGGAGAAAACAATTAAGAGGTAGAGATATTATCAAGAAAAATAATCCTTTACTGCAAAGTATATTAAATAATGAGGGTAAAAAATATTAATTACGAAATGAACTTTTCCTTACATTAGAAATAAGGATTAGAATGCGGCATGCTCTGCCATTGCACCAAAGTGGCAGTGAAAACTTAAAAAGAAATTTATATATATATATATATATATATATATATATATATATATATATATATATATATATATATATATATATATATATATTATTAGGTGCGTATAGACTCGGTTGGATCACGCAAAGCATTCTGACTCATTTTGGGGTATTCCTTCTGATCTTCTACACCTCTCCCATCCTCTCTCCGTGGATCCTCTTTCTCTCCTCCATCCACATTGTCCCCGATCTCCTTGAAACTTCGCTCTCTGATGTGACGTTCCACATATGTATTTTGTTTCTGTACGTTCTTTTATCCTCAGTCCCTGTCGGATACATTGGTGCCTTTTCCAGATCAGTTCTGACTTGTGCGATCCATGGTACTTGACCCCTTGTATGTATGTAAGAATTCTGTTGGTGAGTCTTGTCCTTGGGATTTTACTGATATATCCATAGAATTTCAACCTTCTTTTTCTTATGTCCGCCTCTACGTTGGACATTCTCTCTGTGGTATTTCTGGAATGTAGTCGGTATCCTGACGGTATTAGTGTTGGGTCGAGAATTTTCCTCATAATTTTGCGTCCTTCTTTTGGTATGTTTTCTATGCCGCTTTTTGTGTGGAGTGTAAGTGTTTCGCTTTCGATAGTATCTCTGGTTTGATTACTTTATTGCAGTGTTATTTTTACGTGTGTGGATATGCATTTCTTACTGTAGATATTGTGTGTCTTGCCGTATTCCCTCTTCATCTTTTGTAATCGAGTCTTCTGTGCTATCTTCTCACCTCCTATTGTGAGACCCTATTTATCCTGCTGTATTTGATTTGAGCACAAGAATTCGATTTTTTGAAAGGAGATTTATAGGCCGACTTTCTCTGCCCATTCCTGGAGGACTTCTATCTGTATGGCTGTCCTTGTTTCATTGTCTACGAGTATGGCTGGTATGGATTTCTATGTTGTCTTTCCATCATCTTAGTCTTATTGGTTTGCAGTGCCCTTGATTTTTCAGTTTTTTTTCCCATTCCTTTATGACTTTGTTCAGGACCAGTTTGAAAAGGAGAAAAAGGAACCCATCTCCTTGGCGTACTCCTCTTTTAATCAGGAAAGGTTTGGAAATGTCTCCCATAAATTTCACTTTAGAGGTTGTGCCGGCCAGTGCCTGCTTAATCAATCCTAGTGTTTTGGGGTCGATTCCTTGTTCTTCTAGGAGGTTGAACAGATATTTTTACTCGATGCAGTCGTATGCGTTCTTGAAGTCCACGAACGTGCAGATGATTGGGACGTTCCTGATAGCTTTATATTTCAGTATTGTTTTTAATTTAAAGATGTGTTCAATTCATGAGCGACCAGGGCGAAAGACCCCCTGGTACTCGCCAATTTTGTGTTCTATTTGTTCTTGTGTTCTCTAGTGAGGATTTTGTAAGTAACATGTAGTAAGGACATTCCTCTGTAGTTGTTCATATCGGTTCTGTCTGCTTTCTTGTGCAGCGGGTGGATAAGAGCACATATCATTGATCTAGCAATTGTTCTCTTTGCCAGATGTTCGCGATAATTTGCGTGAGTTCCCGCAGTAAATTTGGTCCGATGTTTTTCAATAGTTTCGGGGTGATACCTTCTTCACCTGGTGTTCTGTTATTCTTTAGTTTGCGTATGTGCCTGTGGATTTCTTCCTGTGTTGGTGGTGGTGATTCTGAGTGGGTATAGATGCAATTTTCCTTGGGGAATCTTGTGTCGCGTTCGGGGCAATTGAGGAGATCAGAGAAATAGTGTGCCAGCTCCTAACAATTCTCCTGATTGGTTAGCGCTAATCTCCCATTCCGCTTTTTAAAGCAAATATATTGTAGGGTTTATTCATGGATTTCTCTTACGAAAGTCCTATAAAAGTCTCTCGTGTCATAATTGCGGAAATTCTCCTCTATAGAGTCTAGTTGTTCCTTCATATACTTCCTCTTAGTTTACCTGATAACCTTTGCGGTCTGTTTTCTAGCTTCGTCAAAAAGCTGTTGACTTTCTGGGGATTTTTTAGTGTTGTACTCTTGAAATGTTCGTTTGAGTCGCTTCAATACACTTTTGCACTCCGAGTCCCACCAAGGGTGTTTTGTGTATTTGCCTGTTTCTTTTCCCATTCCTCTGTTATGTTGGATTCCTTGATCTTTTCCGTGTCGAATTTCTGTAGATGTGCATTCTTCTGATGAATTTTCCTTGGGGTGAACTTGACTTTGATTCGGGTTAGGTAGTTGTCTGAGTCAATGTTCACGCCCCTGCGGACTTGGACATTTTGTATCTCCCTTTGTTGTGGGTATGAGATCGCAACGTGGTCTATCTGGAATTCCCCAATCTGTTGTATAGGCGATCTCCATGTCTTCTGCTTTTCATGGTTAATTGAAACAATGCACTGAGTCTATGAGTAATATTTACATTTCAAACACTGTTGCCGCTATTACGTTTCAAAGTTGTGACACTCTTATTGGAAACTCTTTACTTAACTTGTCTTGAGAGACCGTTTTGCAGCCTCATGAACTGTTACGAACCAAGGGTTTAGTGGTAATTTACACCACGTTAGGTAATTTATAATTACGAGTGGCTAACTTCTTCATTAAATATAAATTCTTTAATGTTTTGATGTAGATTGATTTATTCTAAAAATAATATAACAATTAATTCAAGGTGTTCACATTCTGTGTCAGTCAATACAATTTTTTTATTGTTTGCAAAAGTATTTTCATTGCTTAAAACAAGTTCTTCTAATCCACTTCAAAACGCAACAAGGATGTAGGTCTTTCAACCGTGAGGTATTAATTTCTTTTGCCGCTACGACTGAATACAACTACAAAAATGTAAAACAAAGCAAACACCGGAGGCGGCATTATTGCATATTGTTTTTAATGACACAAAAGGGAGCAGTAAATTTTCATCATTCATTTTATACGATGCATCGTATATGGAGCAAATAACCTTTGAAAAAACTTTACCAATTAAAGAGGTATATTTAATAAAATTGTCCTCATATCTGTACTGAGAAGTGAAATTTTATTTCCTTAGTTAACTTATTATATAGTGTATATCAATATGGAAGGTTTCTTTTGATTAAACAACCTATGTACTTTTATCAAATGTCTAATATTTTTAATATATTAATAATTCAAAGATTGTATGATTGTCATTTAAATTTAAAAAAGTAACATCAATAGAATGTTTGTTTCTTTATTACGTTTTCACATAATTGTAGCTCTATCTCATTTATAACACGTCACAAAATGTCCTTTGGTTCCTGGATATCATGGAATGAGATAATACAAAGAAAACTAAGGCATAATGAAATTAATGAAATAACTTTAAAGTTATTTGCTAATGACAAATTAATAATTAACTGGTATATACAATGGTTGCTTAGCAGTAAAAAAAAGTAAAGATACATTTTCTCACTCTTTATTACATTTGCCATCCATTAAAATGTTTACCTCTGTAACAGTTCAGAATAGGACACATGTGTATAGAAACTTTAATATACATTTGCTTTCCCTGAATATGTAGCTGAAATATTGACTTTTACGTCCTGAATCACCCTGTATATATATATATATATATATATACACATTTCAAGCAGTGTTGCTGCTTTTATATATTTCAAGGGTTTGATACTTTGATTGGAAAACTGCTTATAAGCAATTAGTAAACCGAATTATTATGTTAATCAACGTTTCAGATCCTTGAAATATTTTGTCAGTTTTTATTATTATATTCGCTATTAACCATAATCTAACAAAAATACATTGTTTGTTGTTGAGTTACTCCGTTGAATTAAAATAAAGTTAAAAAATATGCTAAACAGTGCGACTTTGGATTTTATTTAATAAATGCATAAAGGCCAGCGTCCGAAATCGCTTCACTGCTCTGTAAGAGGATTTAAGCTGCGGTAATGCCAGTAACCCAAACTCAATTTTAATTTGAGGGCGTTTTAATTCTGTTTGTTTTAAGTTTTGATTGGATTTCGGGGGTATAATAGGGTAGGAGAGTGAAACGCTAGTTTGTGTTAGTTTTAAAATATTTGTTCGTAACCGAGGCTAAGGTGGGTAATTTTCATTTTCGCGACACTGAAGTCAATAAAATTCAGTGGTAACTGGAAATGGCTTACAAAACCACGCCCAAAATAGGGGAGTTCGACTAACAATGAACTTATATCAAGGAATTATATCATTTTTGAATATGATATTATTCTAGTCTATAATGATTAATTGTAATATAATTATTAACAGTAAATTTCAATTCGCTGTCAAATGAACTGTGAGTTTGCGCATGTCAAAATTATCAAAAATATCAAAATTGTCAAGATTGTCAAAATTGTCTTAATTGTCCAAATTGTTAAAATTGTTAAAATTGTCAACATTGTCAACATTGTCAACATTGTCAACATTGTCAAAATTGTCAAAATTCTCAAAAGTCTCAAAAGTCTCAAAATTCTCAAAATTCTCAAAATTCTCAAAAATTCTCAAAATTCTCAAAATTTTATTTATATAAAATGGCAAGCTCTAGTTGTCGATTTTGCAAAAATCCATCGGATAACTTTTGCTATATATGCGGACAATTTATTCGAAAGTCACAAGTTAGAATTCGATGAAGTCAAAAAAGCCTATCTTTTATATTTTAAGTGTCAAATTAGAAATAAACAGATAAAGATTAAAGTTGAGCTCCTCATGAGTTGTCATGTAAATTTAGTGCATCATACGAAAAATGCATCATAAGATGCATGGATATATCATAAGATGATATATGGTGGTGCATCATAAGAAAAATTGGATGCATCATAAGAAAAATTCTATGCCGTTTGATGTTGCTATAACATGGAGAAAACCTACTGATGTAAGTGATTGTTACTTATATATCACTAAAACCAAAGGGATTTCAAAAAAGCAAAGGGTAAAAATTGAATATTCAGTATTCAGTATGCAAATTTGCCTTCTGCACTTAGACGAATTCCTCATAGCCAGCAACTGCCGGTACCGATTGCGCCTTTAAACCTGACAACCTATTTCCTGATGTTTCCTGATGATTCTAATTCTTCATTAAGATCTGATCCACAACTTCCTGAGAACAGCACTTAATAACTCAGGATGAATTAAATCATTTGGTACGTGACATATGATTGTCAAAACAGAACTCGGAACTTCTTGTTTCCAAACTTCAATAGTGGAACCTGTTAGATAAAAATGCAAGTGTTTCACTTTTCCGAACACGGAATGTAACATTTTCAATTGTGATATTGATGGTTTAGTGAATGAGCTTAATATGGAACATGTACCTTCCGAGTGGCGTATTTTCATAGAATCGTCGAAATACAACCTAAAACCAGTAGTGCTTCATAATGGAAACTTAAAATCTATTCCTTTAGCCCATTCAGTGACAACGAAAGAAACCTATAACAACCATACTAAATCGCGCTAAATATGAACAGTATCAGTGGAATATTTGTGGGGATTTAAAAGTGATAGATATATTACTAGGACTTCAAGGGGGTTTTACAAACTATTACTGTTTTGTATGCCTATAAGACAGTAGGGCAACAAAAAAATATTAGAGTAAGAAAGAATGGCCTCATAGAACTATTTTTGAACCTGGTACTTTAAATATAAAATATATCCCCCCCCCCCCCTTGTTAACCCAAAAAAGGTGTTTCTTCCTCCTTTCAATATTAAGATTGGACTAATGAAAAACTTTGTCAAAGCCATGGACAAAGAAGGTAATGGTTTCAAGTTTCAACCATTTCAATTGGCAGATTGGAAATGTTTTGTAAGTGTAGTGAAAGGATTTCTGGGTAACAAGAAAGACGAAAACCATAGATGAACTCCATACCTCCCCATAGATGAACCTCCAACCATAGATGAATTCTCATAGATGAACTCTTGAAGCTTATGAAATACTAGGGTGTCGCATGTTATTAAAATGCATTTTTTACAATCCTATTTGGATTTTTTTCCCGGAAAATTTGGGTGCAATATGCAACGAACAAAAAGAGCGGTTTCACCAGGACACAGGGCGATAGAAACAAGTACCAGGAACTGTGGAACCCATGTGTTGGGCGCTGGTTTTGAAAAATACTGGTTTTAAAAAATAGATGATGCTATTGATAGTTTTTGTCGTTGTATGACAGCTTATGTAATATATTTCTTAGTAATGTATTTTCATAATTTAACACGTTTTACATGTTTATATTAAATAAATATTAGACTGTAAAAACATGTCGTCTCCTTTCTTTCTTCACCACCGACCCCCTGTAATAAAAAAACCTGTACGTGTTACAGTAATTAGCTTATCATTTTCAGATTTAAGACTACGAAATACTTCATTTACACCCATTTTCATCAATGTTGCCTCAAAAACGCTTAAATTTGTCGACTTGTGTTATTTAATTCCAAACATGAATGTTATTGATTTGGAGGAAATGCAGTTCCAAGAGGAAGGCTTCGCATGTCATACAACCAACGCACAATCTATTTATTGAGGGAATAATTCGATGATTCGATGAGAAAATTATTTCGAGGCACTGACCTGTGAATTGGCCACCAAGGCCATGTGATGTAATGCGTTTAGATTATTGTCTCTAGGGTTACTAAATCTTTGGTCTGTACCAGCAACTATTCATGCTAACATAACTCGGACAATTGCGGACAATTGCGGACATAAAAGTGAATTGTCTATTTAAATATACTTCATTATCATTTCCCCCGCTAAACTTATAGAATTAGGGCATCTTCTTCTCTCAGATTACACATGTCCATTCTGTCCCTTATTCCCTCGTTAGATGAACCGACGACGTCTTCCTCTCTTTCAACATCTTGGCGGTTTTAATAGGGAAAACCTTCTTAAAGGATCGGTTATTTAGCATTCGTAAAAAATATCAAAATTATTTCAAAATAGTTCCCTCAATCCGATTTACAGTATATATATATATATATATATATATATATATATATATATATATATATATATATATATATATATATATATATATATATATATATATATTATATATACGCATACGCATCTATCCTCCCATAAAGTACAGGTAAAAGTTAATTGCAAATTTGAGTTTCTGGGGTAAACTGTCATCTGCAGACGGATTATATCTTTTGACTGAAACCACCTTAATTAAATGTTTTGCTTTGCTTGAAAATTATGTTTTTGTGAAAAAGTCAACAAGGTCTAAGTTGTGCCAAAAACACAGGTATTTTTGGAAAATGTTAGTAACATAATTTCTTTTATAAAAACTCAATAGCCAGATAATTAAAATTATCAAGTTTTAATTTAAAAACTTTTGGTTGCAAGTCTGTCAGGTGACTGGTTCAAAAAGTCCAAGTATGTTGTAATAATTATATATTTGTATATTAAAATAAAATAATATGATTATGAATTTAAGATTGTAATTGAAATTGAATGCCCGTCTGCATATAGTTTTACAAATAGGATATCTAGGCCTATAATACTCTAAAAATTGTTTTAAAATTTTATTTTAGACCATTTTTAAATAAAAATAACAAAAACATTGTTTTGCTAATAACACAAGTTTTTCGATTTTTGCCCGTTCCGCTGATTTTGGTATTTACATATTACCTTAGTTCTTTATCAATTTTCAATCGCTCCCTTTAAAAATGCCTAGAAATATGATCTGTTAGTTTAACCGATCAAGAGTGATGCTTTGTTACAATAGGGCTTTACTCAAAGTGATATCGAGCAAATTGTAGATGTTTCCCAAAGTACTGCATCGAAAATTTATAAAAAAAAACCAAGAGACAATTGACGTAAAGGATCTCCCCAGAAGTGATAGAAGACCAGATACAACAGCTGCACAAGACACGCAGATATCAATGATAGCTCGAAGAAATCGTCTGGAATCTACAAGTGGCATATCAAGGGAGCTTGTTAGACTTGAACGGGTAAATGTTTGACGACAAATGATAATACGCAGACTGAAAGCCGTAAATTTGCATCGCAGAAGACCTTTACGTGTTCCTAAACTAACCCTTAAACAAAAAATGTAAGATTGCAATGGGCTCATAGTCCTAACTGAAATAACGAGATGTTCTCCGATGAGACGATAATTGGCTTGCCAACGCACCTCCTCATCGAGCAGCAGCAGTGCAGAATTTTCTTAAAAAGGCGGAAATAAACAAGTTAGGGTTGCCAGCAAATTTTCGTGACATGAACGTCGTTGATTGGTACATTCTGAAAACACGCATCAAGAATCGAAACAATCCTCTTCTTACGCTACGAGAACTAAAAGATGCTGCTCGTGAAGAACGGGAGAGAATTCCACAAGCCCAAATTGATCATTTAATCAGACCCATGGAGGAACTACTGCTTATTACTTTTATTGAAAATTGTTTTTTTTTATTTTTAAATTACTTTTGAAGCCAATTGGTACGTTGTAATTTTTTGACTCAAAATAATAAATCAAATTTACACACATTGGTAATTTGGTGCCGAGTTTTATTTGGAACCAGTAAAAGTTGTAATAAAATGATGATTACGTAAACGAGTAAAAGAAAAACTTAATATCAATAAAAAAAGTGAAATGTTTGAATATTCCAAACTTTTGGACATATGTGTATATATATACTGGGTGTTCTCTAAGTTGAGTCGTTTATTTTAACAGGTTGTGGAACTCGTAAAAAGAAGTAATTTTAGCAAAAATCATTTATATAAAAGTTGCAAAATAAAGAAATTATTAACAATAACAAAATTTGTAAACAGGCCTGACTTTTTGATATTCTCGGCCACTGCGTTGTAGAACTCGCAAAGAGAAATTAATTTAGCAAAAATTATTTATTCCATTTTTCATTCAGCTATCATCATTCAACCTCGTGTGATCTCATCGGTGGGCAAAATAAATTTAGTAAAATTTTTATTACTGATGTAAAAGCCACTGACAAAAATCAACTTTTCTAGAACAATCTTCGGGTTGTAACGCTTGTACCCGTTGATAATGATAGGGATAAAAGAGTTCTTGTCGTATAGTCTTCTACAATTTACTATGACTAGCTTCAACTTGATCTGCTATAGACCTAGTGCTCGTTTTCGACAATTTCTAAAAATTATTTCTCAATCTCTACTATTTTGCGTGGAGGAGGTCTTCCATCATGTGCCGCGAACTCTTAACTTAATTTACAAACATTCGCCAAATTTTGCCAAATTTTGTTGTTCAATGTTTTCATAAATGTGTGGCATTTTAATCGCAAAAAGTACCAAAGAATTAAACACGCACTATTGGAAAGGAATTATTACCACTTATCATCAACTTGAACATCGCAATCAAAAGAAATATCGTATACGAATACAAAAAACTAGTCATACCCTGTAGCAGCAGTAAACAAACACTTTATGTGTTTACAACGCAGTGATCGAGAATATCAAAAGTCAGATCTGTTTTGAATTTTTGTAACTGTTAATAACTTCTTTATTTTGTAACTTGGCATGTGACTGGCAGGCATTTGGCAGGCTCAACATTATGTTTAAGAGCAGACTCTCACTACCTGAAAAGAAAAGTCTTCGATCAGTGCGTTCTACCCGTTATGACATACGGAAGTGAAACCTGGACACTCACATCCCAATCAATTCAGAAACTTCGGGTAGCACAGATGGGAATGAAAAGATGTATGCTTGGTATTACAAGACGAGACAGAAAGTCCTGCGCCTGGATCAGGGAACAAACGAAAGTCTGTACCATCACTGGAAGAGTAAAGGGATTGAAATGGAGGTGGGCAGACCATATAGCTAGGCGATGGGATGACAGATGGACCAAGGCAATCCTGGAGCGGATATATATATATATATATATATATATATATATATATATATATATATATATATATATATATATATATATATATATATATATATATACATATACATATACATATACAAGGTGTTAAGAAAATAACTTTCATAAATTTTACCAACGATTATTTGCTTAATTTTGAACAAGTTTTCTTAAAACAGGTATCAATAATGCATCATCATCACCGTGGAAAATAGGTCGGAACTTGTTCAAATTTTCTTAAAAATTGACTACGTCGCAGCATCTTATTTTTCAGGATACCCAATTTCGGGTCTTGATTCTTGTCTGATTTGTTATTTTTTGAAAATAAAATTTAATATTTATATAACCATTTATTCCGAATATTTCAGAATAAATTTGGTTTGTTTTGTTATATTTTTGTTAAAAACAGGAAAACACAGCAAAGCAGCAAAACAAAAAATAAACTAATGTCAATGTTGTTTTTTTAATATTTGTTTATTCTTCAGCATTTACTTTGACTCCTTCAAAGTAATCGCTTCTCACAGCAATACACTAATTTCAACGTTTTTTCCAGTCTTCTAACCAGTTTTTACACTACACTTTTGACATTTCCTTCAAACTGGTCACCGAACTCTCTTCAATAGTCTCTATGGACTTAAAACAACATCCACTAAGTAGTTTTTCAATCAAATAACTCTACATAACCTTAGCTGCTGATGCGCCTCTAACCCCAAAACCTTCAAACCTTCTGAAAATATTATTAAATTTGTTTAATAAGACGAAATCACTTGCGATACTACTAAAGTTTTTAAAATATTCTAACGCTGTTATTTTCTATTTCAGTTTCAACTTTCACAAGCTTTGCTATAAAGGTAAGTGGCCTATTTTTTAAAATAGCTTATAAAATAAAATTTCAATAATAAAAATATTCTAACAAGTCACCCTCATTAAAATAGAGTAATTTTAAGCCATTGTTCAATTTTATAAATAATCCATTCGAATAATTCTTTGAAAATTGGGAAATAATGTTGTAGTAAATCAAGTTAAATAATTAATTAATTTTTATTGAATTTACTGGATCACAATGTATCGTTTTGTGTTTGACAACGTAATTTGGAAATACTGTTTAATCATAAACCAAATAAAATTTTCTGCCTTTATGTCAGAAAATGTAAAATAAAATGTAATTTTATCGTTATTTTTATGTGCTGTTTTATTTCGAACTAATCGATTTGCAAATAAAAATGTATAAATGCGGCATGATAAAGTATAAAGTTACACACATTTATAATGTTAATTTTGGAGTAGTATCAACTAACAACTATAGTTTTAGAAATGGGAATATATTTATTAATATACAGGGAAACAAAAAAGCGAAACACCCAATATATATATATATATATATATATATATATATATATATATATATATATATATATATATATATATATATATATATATATCATCCAATCATGAACCCGTCCATCATATTTTCGGTCTTCTTGGTGGACGTTTATGATCAAGTGGAATCCATTCCAGGATTGCTTTGGTCCATCTGTCGTCGCATCGCCTTGCTATATGGCCTGCCCACTTCCATTTCAATTCTTTCACCCGTATAATGGTATGGTATAATGGTATGACATACTTTCTTTTGTTCTCTGATCTATATACAGGTCTTCCTGTTTCTCTTTGTAATGCCAACATATACACTTTCCCTTCTCCTCTGTGCTACCCGAAGCTTTTGAACTGATTGTGATGATTAAAGACCGGATTATATGCAACCAAAAACCTTAAGAATATGCGCATATATATGCACATATTTTTTTTAATTTATGCAGGATATATGCAAAAAATCCGTAAATATGCAGTGAATATGCAACTAAATTTTGATTTCCTAAATTACATTTTCATTTAATTAGGTGATTGAGTATTGAATAAAGATAAATTCAAGTTATAATATAATATACTTTATTAATTCAGTTAACACCAAATACAATGTTTTATATGAAACTTATACTAAATATTAATATTAACTTGAAATAATATAAAACGCACTAGCTATAATGTGTGCTTCAAAGTTCTGAACTAGAAAATTGTGGCGTCTATCACCAAGGAAATGTTTATACAAAGAAAACGATCTTTCTACATCTACTGATGTTATAGGGCAAAATTTTAATTTCGGAACTAAGGCAGGCTCAATAGCTAAATTATTTACAGTTTTCCCTGACATTATGTCTACGACCTGCCTTAAAATCTTGAAACCTGTGTTTTTTTCTATCAAATTTTCTAATTTTGCCACTACTGTTTTCCCTACCTCACCTCGTATATTTTTGCAATTTTGTACACATGTCTCTATTATATCCATCGACTCTGGTAAACTTGTACACGATTCCTCTAGTTGCAAAATACTGTCTGCTATAAATACATAGTTACACTTAATATGCATTAACTGTTGTTCCACTACAGTACTTTGAAATATTTCTTTTGATTTTTGGATGCACTGTAAATCATCACCAGACATTTGTGAGATTAAGTTCTTCAATTTTTGAAAATTATCTGCATAAAATAATGCCGCACGAATCCAGGTGCCCCATCTGGTCACGACAGGCTCAGGTGGTAATGGTACTCCGGGCAAATTCTCTTTGTAAAACTGCACTCTCAATGGGGCCTTTATGAATATCTTTTTGACATTTGCTATTAGGTCATTGACCAATGGAAAAGAAACTCTAATAGTTTCCGTAACCCTATTTAATCCGTGAACTAGACAAGTTACATGAATCAAATTTTTATAAAATATTTTTAAATTCTTTCCTGCCTTTATCATATACGGCGCAGCATCGGACAACAGGACAAGAATTTTATCTGTAGGAACTGAGTTCGGCAAAAAAAAAATGTGTTAAGGTTTCTTGAATAAAACGTGCAACTATAAGATTGTTTGTTTTTTCCACTTCTTTTACCGCTATAAGGTAAGTTTTTCCAGGTTCTTTTTCTGTGAGTTTTCCAATCATTAAATTAACTATGTAACGACCACACGAATCAGTTGTTTCGTCGACAACAATATACATATAGTTACCTCCAATTTCTTTTTTTATTTCATCTATCACGGTACCAAATCCCTTTCCAACGACGTTTTTTCTTAATGTTGATTCATCTGGAGCATTAAATTTTGTATATTTTTGCAGAAAGGCCTTAACTTGCGGGTTGGTTAACTTGTTTAAAGGAATATTAGCAGCCAAGAACGTTTTACATAGATCTACGTTAAATTCCGTTTCCGTTTTTAAAAATCTCAAATGACTGCTTCAGCGTTGACTATATGGGACCAGACTTCTTCATGTTTCTAACCTTAGCTACGTGAGACGGCGTCTTAATATGTTGGTCTATTTGAAATTTCTTTGAGCAGGAAACAATTTTTGAACAAGATTTGCAAAAAACCTGGTCGCTTTCCAAAGCAAGTTCTGGGTAAGGCTTAATCCAAGAAGTACATAGTATTTTCGACATAATCACTGCTTTCACTTTCACTTTGTTTGCACAACTAACGGCACAATAATAACTGCGACTACAACAAACGACAACCTGAATAATACTGACAAACAGCAAAGTTTACAGAATAAATATAAGTTAAGTCACTAGGCGTCGGTACTTCGAGCAACGAATTTAGACTGGCACCAGTCTGTAAACTTTGCAAACAGTAACAAATATGAGAAAATAAATAAAAATAGAAGTTTTTTTATTTATTTTATTTTATTGCCCCATTAGGGAAAACCCAATCTGCAGACCGGGACCGCCCAGACACGGCGCCGTGCGACCATAAAACGTAAGAAAAGAATACAGAAATCCCAAAACATGCTTAGATATGCAGTAGTTCCTAAAATATGCATTTTTCCTTTAAAATCACAAAATATGCAGAATTTGCATATATATGTAAAATACATAAAATCCGGTCTTTAGTGATGATGTTTCACTTCCATATGTCAAAACAGGCAGCATGCACTAATCAAAAACCTTTTTCTTCAGACAAAGTGGGAGTTTATTTTTAAACACTATATTGAGCCTGCCTAATGCCTGCCAGCCACACTTAACGCCACGTTCCACCCGGGCAGTATCACGCTCCATAGAAATCTTTTGCCCAAGATACATGTAGTGGTCCACAACCTCTAAATCGCTAAAATAGAAATTCTTCTGTTGAAATTTATTGAACATAACCTGACTCAATTTCTAGGTTTATTTTCAAGCCAAATGTTTGTATGTTTTTTTTGTAGCTCATTTGGGTCTTGTAAGAGGAGAATAATATCATCTGCGAATGTAAGGTGGCTTAGGTACGCACCATTGATTATTATTCCCTCTTATTCCTAATCCAGATTATGAAATACCTCTTTAAGGCAGGCTGAGAAAGGAACAGGCGATATTGAGTCACCCTGTCGTACACCTCGTTCTACGTTGATTTTAACTTCAAGGTCATTTAGGTGAACTGCACTGTATATATATATATATATATATATATATATATATATATATATATATATATATATATATATATATATATATATATATATATATATATATATTTATATATTTATATATTTATATATTTATATATTTATATATTTAATCGAACTAAATATATATTCACTATTAACTTAAAATATAAAGGTTGGTTCAATAAAAGTATTCAAATATAAAGGGTTTTTAATACGATAAAATGAGGCACATTAATAACTATCAATGATAATCCGGTAACTTTAATTTATCTTGAAGAACAAATATAATATACAATATAATATAATATCGTTCAAATATACCCTTCGGCTTCGTCTAATAGAATACATTTTAAAAACCCAATTTTCGATCATTCTTTCACACATATCGCATGGTGTACGAGGGTTGCTATTTATTTATCCGGAATAATAAATAAAAACAAATATTGATCATTGAAAATGGTTTTATTGTTGTTCAAAATATTCTCCGCGATGATCGAAATACTTTTTCATACTTTTGGACCAATTTTCGCAACACTTTTTCTATTCCGATTGGGGTATCTACAAAACATGAATTTTGAACTCATCAACCGCGTTTTCTGGTGTCGAAAATCACTGACCACCTATTTTATTCTTCACAAACGGGAACAAAAAGAAGTAATTTGGTACCAAATCGGTGGGTGGCCATTCAATTCGATGTTTTGACCGGTCAAATATTGAGTTGTTCGGTCCGATGTGTGAGAGCTCGCGTTGTCATGGTGAATAATGATTCTACATCGCTGGTTGTTTTTTCTTATTTCTTCAAAAACTTCTGGCAAACTGATGGTTGTGTACCATTTAGAATTGATCATTCTATGATCCTCTAGTGGCACTGTAGCCACATGCCCATTATAATTCAGCATCCTTTAAATGTCCACCACGTGACCGCTTGCACGACTCAATCCTTTTGAGATAATTTCAATAACTTTTTCGGACATTTCGACTGGTATCAGGGCCATGACTTGACGAATGTTGGTTTTCTACTGCTTAAAACTTTGAAGATTGTCTACGTAAACACGATATTTCGCGTAGCCCCATAAAAAAATCCATCAGCGTCAAATCGCATGATCTCGGCGGCCAAGTGACATTACAAAATTTCGAAATTACGCGCCCTGGGAATTTCGCGCGCAATAAAGCTAAAATTGCTCGTGTTGTGTGGCTTGTGGCGCCATCTTGTTGGAGCCACATATCGCTCAGATCGAAATCTTCAATCTTCAATTTCGGGGCAAAAATAATCGGTTATCATATGGCTATAGCGCTCAGAATTGACGTTAACAGTCATCCCTTCTTCTTTTTCAAAGAAGTACGGGCCAATGACACCACCAGACCATTACGCGCACCAAACAGTCACATTTTGCGGATGCAATGGACCCTTCACAATCTTTGTGTGTTTTCTGAGCCCCACATATGGCCTCATGGCTGAAGAAGATTTTGTTCGAAAAATCAGGTGAATGTTTAAGTACCCAATCGACGTATGCGCATTCAATCGTGGGCGGTCTTCAATTCTTGCTTGAGTTGAATTTTGTAAGGATGAAAATGCAAGTGCAAATGCAGAATACTCCATAATGTGCTGTAAGACAAGCCCTCAGACTATGAACGCCGAGGAATCGATAAATTTGGGTCTTCAGCCACACTTTCACTAACAGCAGCGATATTCTCCACAAAATGGATAACCTTGTATTATAGATTGATTCAATTATAATGTTTAAACCTAATATACTATCATAATCGTTCGGTGGAACAGACGGATAAAAACATTAAACCACAAACTTTCATACAAATACACACTTAATTAAAAATCTTTTATTTTTAATATAATTTAATTACAAGCATTCAAAATCACTCTCACCAACTACTTAATGTGTAATATCAGAATGAAATTAGAAATGCCAGGTTGTTGCGTAGATTAAATGTGATCTAAAGAGCTTAGACGCGAAGTGCATCTGGGTAACTTTACAAGTAACAAGACTCGTCTTATAGTTTGACAGTTATTGTCGCATGTTCTCGGCGTTATTTATACCGAAAATTTAACTAGGATGCTTTCAGAAGGAGATTTATGGCAACGTTAAAAGTTCTGTCTTCCTTAGAAATAATTCATTCGGCAAATCGCGGAACTATAAAATTTTAATGGGAAATTGGAGCAAATTTTCAAATATATGGAAATTAAAATGACTCTTCTCTAGTAAAAATATTTTACTAGAGGTAGATAACACATCGGTCAATAAGTCCTCGGTCTGACATATAGGTGGCGTACTTACGAAAAAATTTTACCACTGGTTGATTGTTGCGTTATGTCTCAAAATTTCATGAGAATCTGTCTACTACTGTCTGAGTTGTTGTGTATTTTGAATTTTCAAAACAATAAAAAAAATAATTTCGTGTGTTTAAATTAATTAAACATTGCTTTTTGATAAAGAGAAGATATTATCCAGATTCTGCCGCAGGAAAATCAAACATAATTGATTAGTATGCTGAATTTAATCGTGGCCGTTTAAGCACCGATGATGCTGTACGCTCTGAACATCGAAATAAAGTTGTTAGTTACACCAGGCAACATCAGAAAAATGCACAAAATTATTTCGCAAAACCGTAAAGCAAACTTGCAGTAGATAGCTGGTATCATGAATATATCGAAAAAAAGTATTTACACCATTTGCATGAATCTTTGCGAATGCGTAAATTGCTATCGAAATGGGTACCGCGTTTGCTCACGGCCGACCGAAAGCAGTAACGTATAGATGATTCTGAGCAATATTTGAAGCTCTTTAAATGAAATAAAAATGATTTTTCATGCGGTATGTGACAATGGATGAAACATGGATCTATTACTATACTCCGGAGTCAAATCGGCAGTCAGCTGAGTGTACAGCAATCGGCAGGCAACAAGGTTATTGTTTATCGATTATCTCGAGAAAAAAAATGCTGTTTCACCAAGACAATGCATCGTTTCCGGCCTGAATTGCCCTTCGAATTGCTTCTTCATCCACCATATACTCCAAATCTGGCCCCCAGTGATTATTACCTGTTACCAGACCTCCTGGATAGAAACTTTTCGAACCTGACAAGAAATTTTTGGTAATTGCCGAAACTGAAGGATATTTTGAAGGCAAAGAGAAATCGTTCTATAAAAAAGGTGTAGAAATGTTAGAAAAGCGTTGGAATGATTATATTGCTCTTTAAACACTTCGATATGAGGTCGAACTCGTTTGGAATAAGGTATCTCAGGAGGATATTGGTTATTAATTAGTGATTAATATATCACCTCATCAGATCAATGCCCAGATGCATGACTGTGTAACAAGCCATGGCGCATTAACGTATTATTCAAGGTCAGTCTAATGCATTAGTCGAAGGTTATCAGATTGGACTGTAATTTTAATAATTCACCTACTATGGCTTTATAATTATTTTGGGTAAATTATTATTGACATTAAATCATTTTTACTGGGTGTTCAGATTTCTATGTCATGTAGTATATAAGAAATATACTACGTGATATAAGAAATAGTTGTATACTTATATATACCAAAAATTATTAGATATAACTGTCCCTACTATCTAAAATATGTTTCATTTTTAAACAGCTACTTATTCATTCGTAAAGGTAATCCACAATGAAGTTGGTTTTCCCTGCTAGTCCCTTATATTTTTACAATCACAAAGTAATATTTCGCTGTATAAAAGTTTAATGGTGTTTCGAGGATATGCTTAAAGTCGATGGAAGTTGGGATCGATTTATATCGTAATTACGCTCTTGGGAAACGGAAAAATATCCCACGTAAGAACTACTCATTTATTTTTAAGTCAACTTGAAGTCGCTAGGGTGGTGAATGATACTTACATACTTTTTTTTTCTTTCCTGACATTATGCTTTATTTAAACAGTAATTTTCCTCGTGTTTCTTATTTGTTGGAGATGGAACACTGTAATGGTGAAAATTAACTCGTAATGCAATAATAATGATAAAACTAATTGATATTGATAATTTTTAGTTTATAAAGGACTCGACGACGACTTTATAAAGGACTCGAACTCGAAAACATTTACTAAATTAATTTTTTTAAACTTCTCGACGCATATTTCGCTAACCATGTTAGCATCATCTGGAGATGATTCAATCATCTCCAGATCAATCAAGATGATTTGGTTACAATAGAAGAATTATTATAAAGGGTGGCTCAAATTGGACGCCCAATTTTCATTTCGCTCGCTTACATTTTTTATTTTGTTTTGCAGTTGATGATTTTACAACTCTGATCAGCATAAACCAAATATTTAACATAACTCCAAAGAAAATAATCTAAAGGCGATAAATCACATGGCCTTGGTGGCCAATTAACAGGTGTCTTCCTCGAAATAATTTTCTCACCGAACTGTTTCCTCAATAAATCGATTTCAACTAAAATCGATCGACTAAAAAATCACCCGGTATGTAATATACAAGCATATTTAAGAAATCTTTCTCTTTGTTGATGAAAAATTATTACAGCTCCAAATCCTTTCTACCATATCTCATATAATTTCGTGATATCCTTAATGACAATAAACTTATTCCTCATTCCTTTGTTACACAATTCTAATTAAAACCATTTTTCCTGTTATAAAAAATTACATTGTAGTATAATTTATTTCAATTCTCAGGCTTCTACTACTGACAAATCTTAATTTTTTCTTAGTTTCGATTAAAATATGACTTTCAAATTACCACTAACTATACTAGCAAAAAAAACTAATTCACTAACATGCCAAAAATCATTTCATACTTTCATTTATTTTAGAAAATTCGTCTATTCGAAGTGGAACAATCTAGAAAAATTAAATTTTTTTTTAACATCGAGGTTACATAAAACACAGCCATACACTCCTTTCGAATATTCGATAAGCATTCGCTATTCCGGTTTTTCCTAGACTCTTTCTCACAAATTTTTAATGAAAATCGGGATAAAAAAACCTACCAGAAACCTTTATTTTGTAGCTACTGAGTATTTTATTACGGTTTCCTAGATCTGACATGAAACATAAAATTACCATAAGATTCAAATATATGAATCAAATTGTTTAGTAAATAATAAATGATTTTATATGTTACTAAACAATGTATAGGTTGGAGCAGAAATAGGTATCTCATTTAATCGAATCACGGCTGGAAATCATGGGGGTTAAGCTCTTGCAGTAGCTGAATTCTATATGGATACATATGAATATTTCGTAGGGACAGTCGTTTTAATCCAAGTTGAGGAGACCGCTGCCAAGTTATGTCTGGAGTTTTCCGAACACTTTACCTTTCATGTTGGACGTTTTCAGCGGATCTTACAGTTCGTGGTCTGCCTTGTGTTATAGCGTCACCTACAGAATCATTTTTAACAGATTTAACAACCAATTTGGGTTTTTGAATAAAAATAACACTACTGCGATAAACTTTTAGAAATTTGTTTGCAGTTAATGAATTTAAATTTATAAAAGTTAAAATAAAATTTGGGACTACGAAAGCGCCACGATTGGCTGCCCTATTTGTGACGTCGTTATGTTAAAGTGTTTTCACGTAAGTATTGTCTACGACTTTTACCTTTTATAAAAAGCTAACAAAAAATCCAATATACTTGAACGTGATCGGATCCATTGTGTTTTCGGTCTTCTTCGTGGACGTTTATGATCAAGCGGTATCCATTCCAGGAATGCTTTGGTGCATCTATCGTCAGATGATCTCGCTATATGGCCGACCCATCTTCATTTCAATTCCTTAATTCTTCCAATGGTGTCACATACTTTCATTTGTTATCTAATCAATCTGTCTTCTGACAAGTCTTTCTGTTCCGCATTGTTATGCCAATCATACACATTCCAATTTCCCTCTGTGCTACGCAAAGGTTGGCTGATTGTGATGTGATGAACACATGTGATTATGATGTGAGTGACTTTTCGCAGAACGCACCGACCAATGACTTTCTTTAGACAAAGAGAGTTTGTCCTTAAACACTGTGTTGAGCGTGCCAGATTCCTGCACGCCACATTTAACACGTCATTCCACCTCCCGTACGGTATGCCCAAGATATATTCTGATTTACAATATCCAATGTCCTAAAACAGAAATTCTTCTATCCTCTGTAAATTTATTAAACACGGCCTAACTCTTTTCAGCTCTTCTATTTGTGTTTGTAACTCATCTGGGTCTTGTGAAAGAAGAACGATATAATCTGCCAATCTAAGACGACTTAAGCATGCACCATATCTCTTCAACTGTCACTGTAGCTTCATCATTCATTGAATCCAGTTGGTTCACATAGGCTCTGGCTACTCCTTGGCTAAGCAATGCATCCATTTTGGCTAGTTTTAAGATTGACCAAATGCCTTTTCATATTCAATAAAAGCTAAGCACAATGGGATGGTGTATTGTAACTTTCTGTGGTCAGTTGGATAACCTGGATGTGATCCATTGTAGTAAATCCATTTTTGCATCCTGATTGCTCTCTTGGTTGTGCATCATTCGGTGCTCTTAATATTCTTTCAGTTATTATCTTAGTGAAAACATTGTACATTTCTGATAGAAGGCTTATTAGGCAGTGTTTTTTTTTAATCTTCTATTCTTTTTTTTATGAAGAATCACTGTAGCATTTTTCCACAAGTTGGGTATTTTTTGTTCTTTGAGAGTTCTTGAGTACAATTTTGCAAATATTTTATGTATACTGTTTGACCACCAGCTTTTAGCATTTTAACCGTTATTCTGCCCTTTCCTGGAGCCTTGCCATTTTTCATCGATTCTGTAGTCATTTATCACTTCATTCACCAAAATATCTGGTATTTGCCCGTGGACATTGCTCTGGTTAACTGGTTCTATAGCTTTAAATCTTCATATAGCTTTTAAAAATCTTCATATAGCTTTAAACAAAATCTTCTAATAACCTCTAACATTTCCGTACTCGCTCTGCACACTGAGCCATCCTCACGCGTCAAGGCAAACATTTGCGGCCTTTTATTTCTCAGCTTGTGCTTAGCTTTGTTTATTCCCCTGTTTTCATCCAGGGTTTTCTACACTGTGCACGTTGAATCGGCGCGTTTCCTCGATCCTGCCAAAAAGACTCCCTCCATTCTTCATCGTGCGCCGTTTTTCATTAAAACTATGGTTTCTTTGGGGATTTTTGATTTGAAACATTTTTCTGCTGGTGCTATTGAATCAGCCGTTTCAAGCACATTGTTGATGATTTCTTTATGCTGATCTGTTATTTCCATCTCTTCCGGATCTTACAATACCACAAAACCTATTTACAAGTCAATCTCAAAATCATTGCCCCTCTGCAGCAGCTTCGCAAAATCCACTTTGTTCCGTTCATTTTCTGCAGTTTTTGCTTTTCCAATTCTAGCACTAAAGTCACCCTTCACGATTTTGTACCTACACTTCTCCTGGTCTAGAAGCTGGGCTACATCATCATAAAATTCTTCAATTTTCTCATCCCCATAACTTATAGTTGGTGCATAAGCTCTAACGATTTGAAACTTAAGCTTTTTATTTAGCTGAATAACGCATTGGGATAGTCGATCACATACACTTTCAAATTTAACGACACTGACTTTTAGCTTTCGATTGATGAAGAATCCAATTATTCTACATAGTCCATTCTCTCTACCTGGAGTGTAGAGTATGTGACCGGGTGACCGGTTGTATCCAGTTTATCCAGTTTCACATAGCCTAATTATATTACAATGTATGTTGTCAAGTTCGATCAACAATTCTTGCAGTCGGACATCCGTATATGAAGAGTAGTAATGTCCAGAAGGCCAATGGCAACCTGATCTAACCCTGTGATTCTTCGCACAATGTGTCGGGGCAGGTTTTCCTGCTGCAGTTGGAGTTGCCACTTGGTCTCCAGGGAATGAAGGCAGTTTTTGAAATCGTAAAGCCATTTTGAAGGGTTGGACCGTAATCTGCCACGCTGAGCCAGTGCGAGTTGGCAGATTTTGGCTCATATTGGTCTGAGGTTTCTAGAGTTCTTCTCAAAGCTTCATTGACCTACTCAAGCCCTTTTACCACGTCAAGGTCTGATCCAAAAAGGGGCACATTTGTTGTGTTTTAAAACATTATCGCAACCTGATATTTGTTTTGTTGTAATTTGTAACAAAGGTTTTTAAACTTTTTAATGAAATATGTTGCAAATAATGAAAAAGGAAAAAGTTTTGTTACAGTAAGCGAAACAGATTTGATCGATCAGAAACTTAACTTCATGAATAACATTTTAACAATAATATATTGGTTTGTGATTTAGTCGTTTTAGTATCTCAACCAACCTACCAACTAGCCAGATACCAACGCACAATACCTTTCAGAGGACCAACATTATTTTTATTGATAAAGAATCAAGAAATTCCTCTTACACTCGAATTTAAAAGCATTAATAACAAGTACGAACTACTTATTTTTTTTTTTACGTTTTCAACGTTTAATAAAAAAAAATCTACAGTGGTAAATAATTGAACAACTTCTTGTATATCTAAATATTGTCAAGGTCGGACAATGAGGTTCTATCATCAAAAATACTGAAAAAAGAGTTCCTTCGTACCTTCGTTGCCTATCAAGTTTTGATCCACTCTCGTATGACATATTTTGTTTCTATTTCACCAGCTCAGGTAAAAAAATAAACATTTTTTAATGATATTTAAAAAAAAAACAGTCTGAACTCTATTATTTTAAAATTCATTTATATATATTATAGTATATAACAAAAATATTCCACATTTATAAATATATACATTTATATTTGTTTGTACATGTTATAAAATGACATTTTAAAAATAGATCGTTAAATTGTATCGACCACTCATCGTTTTTGCAGTAAAAATAAATAAAAATTTTAATTGGCAAAAACAATTTTATATTTTCAAAAAGGACAGTTTTGTTATATTTTGTACGACCCGTTTTTTTGTGTAGTGTAGGATTGAAATCGTTAATCCGTGAGAGAGGTCCATTCGAAACCATATTGACAAAACAGAATAAACCCTTCATCCTCAAAATATGAATATTCATTTCCTCCAGTGATTCATTTAAAATCGTATTTAACATTTAACTCATTTCTAATTGCGTATGTATTTGGTAAAATGTAGAAATTGCTATACCGAAGAGATATTACGTTTGCTTCTTTCCCGTAAAAATAAAAAAAAAAGAAAAAAAAGTCATGGGGACTACCGACAGAAGTGAAAACTTGAAACTTTAGAATAAGTGTGTTGTTTTTTGAATTTTTAAATTAATTATTCTTTAAATGTGTAATTTAAAAATGTATTTTTTTTCATGTAGGATCGATGATCTAAACAAATATTGAAAATGGACATTTAGAAAAACTAATTATATTACAATAGTTTTTTGTAAAGTTCTAATGGTGAAAGTGAATGATATAAGTTTATAAATAATCACTTTGCAAAAAATAACAAAACACGTATTTCTGACAATTTAAACCAATAAACAATAATTTTAAGAAATTAAATTTATTATAAAATTTTTAATTTTAAGATCCGCCACCAAAATACTATCGAACAATAGAAAGAAAGAAATCTGTTTTACCACGCTAGTAAGATAACTCCTAAGCCACTATGAAAGGTTCATTGCACGATGTATTGCAGAGATTAAATATTAGAAAACTAAATAATATCAAATTTTTCAACGCAAATATTGATACCAATATTGGAAATATTTAAAAACAAAATGCTTTGTTTATGTTATTCATTTTTCTACATAAAAATATTAGCATATTAAGTACTCACTCTTGTGAGTCTACAATTAAACAATTAAAATAATGATTATCTAAAACACAAATTAATTTAAAACATATTTAAAACACAATTGGCGTTACCAGTTTGGCGCAACACGTCACTAACATGTCGGTGACGCGAACCCATAAATAAGGTAAGGTTGCTTAAGTTGTACCAATTCGTAACCCGGTATTATCTCATTTAAAATTTGTAAAAAGCACCGTGTTGTAAGCCTGAACTATTTAGTCGTACGAGTAAACGAAAACAAGTGGGTGGGGGGCTGGCCGGCTTCGCGAGGAAAAAATAATTAAAAAGTAATTTTTTTCCAGTTTTCATTAAAATTTTTGGCTCATTTCTTAGCTTTTTAAAGAAGGATTATATTCTTTAAGTTATTTTTAGGTTTACGTTTATTTTTATCGTTTTCTGGCAATCATTTAGGCACACTGAAACTGTAGAATTTTTTAAAGTTATGTCAGTGGTTTCGGTTTGAAACTTTGAAGACCTTGTCGCTTAAATCATACCTGTAGATAATTCCTTAATCATACCGGTACGCTTTAGGTATTTACTTGTTTACTAATATTTTTTTGTCAGCCGATGAATATGGCGAAGAGAAAGTACAATACTTGAAAGTAGGAGGATATAGACGAAGCTGTACTACGACGATATTTAAAAGGTTTGAATAAAACAACAAAATTTGGTAAACTTAACGATATGTCATTAAGCATGGAAAATGAATTAGCACAACATTTGATAAATTTCAAATCCAGTTTCTCTGGATTAACTACTACTGAATTTAGGAAGCTTGCTGAAAAACATCAGTTACCTCATCGCTTTAAAATAGCGGAGTAATAAGGAGAAAGTAATAATAAGGAGAAAACAATTGCCGGCAAAAAGTGGTATTACAGGATTATGAAAGACCATTCTACTTTATCTTTGCGTGTTCCGGAACCAACATCGATAGCTAGGAATAATGGGCTCAGTAAAAAGCGTGTTAATGATATTTTTGATAAATATGAAGAAATACTGGATAAAAACAAGTTCACTGCCGACAAATATGTAATATGGATGAAACTGCATTATTCACCGTTCACAAACCTTTTAAAGTTATTGCTCAAAAGAGCAAACACCAAGTGGGTGCAATGACAAGCGGAGAAAGGGGTCCAACAACGACAGGCATATGTGCGATGGATGCAGCAGGCGAATTCATACCACCCATGTTGATATTTAAGCGAAGCAGATTGAATGATGCCTTAAAAAAGGGAGCTCCGTCAAACACAGCATTTGGGTGCTCGAAAAATGGATAGATAACTTCGGAACTTTTGCTGAATGGTTGCAATATTTTATTAAGTGCACAAGAAAAAAGTGACCAAAACCTCTTTTCCTGCTTACACAACACATCGCCTACAACCGGTGGACAGATCATTTTATAAATCGTTGAAAAACAGTTACAATGGAGCGGCATTCTCGTAGCTACACTCAAATCCTGCCAGTGTCATAAAACAGGCTAACGTTTCAGAGCTGCTTGGTAAATCGTACCCTAGATCGATTCGTATGTATATTGCGCTAAAGGGTTTTAAAGCAACAAGTTTGTGGCCATGTGATAAACGTTATTCAGAAAGATGATTTCGTAGCTTCTGTACAAATTTCTTTATTCATCAAATTAAGAAGCTGCTGATCTAACTGGAAAAACCATACTATCAGGCATCACATTGTCTTTTGCTAGAGATATATTGCTACCCATAGTTGTAAATCCAACAATTGTTGCATCGACACCAATCGTAGTATCGCACCCAATAGTTCCATTACCATTAATAGTTGCAAAACTACCAACAGTAACAACACCACCCCTAGTACCTAGAGATGCAACACCACCACTCACTATTCAATTTGGACCTTCAACAATATTAATTAAGATATTGCACACGGTAATAGTACAGCAGCAGTTGAGAAAATCACTAGCACAAATCAAATAAAGTCTTACTTGAACACTTTATCTCCTATCCCTTGCACATCAATAGATATTAAAAAAATGAAGAAAGACACTAAGCCAACAATGGAATTAACTTCAAGTCCCTACAAAAACGAAGTAGAAGCCAAGGAACATATAAATAAGAGGAAGAAGCCTGTACTGGATTTAAAAATAAATTAAAATAGAAAATGGAATAAGGCAAACTATAAAAGAAAGGAAGACGTAAGAAGAATGAAAAAACCAAACACAAAGAATCATGTTTATGAGAACTATGTAACGAAGCTCGCGAAGAAAACATGATCCAATGTATGAAATGTAAAGGTTTGGTACATGACCTGTGTGCTGATGCGGAAAGTAAGATGGAGAAATGTATTTGTGATATCTGTGTTCAATCTCAATAATTTTTGAAGGTGTAATTTTATTTCTTAAGAAATTATAATTTGGTTCTATGTGTAATTTACTTGGTAATTAAGTTCGACTTTGAGACTGTGATGATTCCAAAAAATATTGATTGTAAGTTGATCTTAAGCTGAATAGTTTGAATTTTTTATTTTTTAATATTATCTCTTGTTATAAAGTATTTTTCTATATAGTTTATAATGTCTTCACTGAAGTCTTATTCTAAGGACGACTTAGGCTATAGGTGGTACGAATTAGGCGACCAAACGTCTTAATGGTACCGAAGGTACTTTTTAGAAAAACGTTAAAACACTGGTTTTAATAAAAGACATTTTTGGGATTCTATGAATCTTCATCAAAAACCAATAAATAAACCACGCTCCTTGCAGGTTTTCATTACCTGCAGGAACACTTCCTTGTCTCTCAGCACGATTGGTGGGACTTTACCAGTCCTCTTTGGGATCGGAAGCTCGGCTTCCTGATCAACCAAAGTTTGTGGAACCTCCGCAGGAGGTTCCGGTTTCCTGAAGGTTGGTTTGTCAGAAACAGGAGACTCAGTTGCTGGTTTTTATAAGAGGAGGAGAACCCTCTTTCACCTGCAACGAGCTCCGTTTCTTTTTCCTCAATTTCTTCTTTGAGACTACCTTCTGGTAGTCTCCTGATTCGAGGGCCGAAGAATGGCCCCCTTCGTCCAGCGTGTCCATCGCGGCACTCGCGACCGCGTCGTCGTCCGAATCTAGGTTCTTTTCCGGTACCTCTTCTTCGCTTTTTCTTTTCTCTTCACCCTCTGGTGCTTTGATAAAAACGCCAGAGGTATTCTTCTTCTCCAGGCATGTCTGCAGTCTCTGGTTTTCCTTATTCAGCGCCTTCAGGTCGCCGACGAGGTCGATCATCTTTTTCCGGAGGTCGTCGTTTTCTTCGCCCGCCATCTGGTTCATCTCGAGCGCATACCGGTACTCATTCTCGAGATCAGTAATGCGCTTATCTTTATCATCGAGCGCGCGTTTTAAGGCCTTGTAGGCCTCTTCGGTGATGGCGAAACCCTTTGGGTTCGCCATCACTACTGACCGCCCATTTACTACTATAGCCCGACCACGTGTCGCGGAGCGCACTAGAAGAGATGTTCACTCTTCAACGTCTCGGCCCGAACTTTAAGAGAAATGATCAGACCCAGGCCAACTTAACTGTCCATGTTGATGGCGGATCGCAATCTCAAGGCAACTCGCGCCATCCTACGGTGAAAGTCCAGAATGGTCACAAACCGTATAAGGACATTGCGATTATGCTTTAAGCCCGATCTAGATCTGATAATGTAAACTCCTGATAAAACAGTAAATCATAAATCAATAACACGGATCAACAAATTTAACATTTTTTGGGGTTTTACACATACAGTTTAACACATACAGTTTTTTTATTACAGGGGGTCGGTGGTGGGAAAGAAAAAGAAGACAGCATATTTTTACAATCTAATATTTATTTGATATTAATATATCAAACGTATTAAATATCTTCCAAAATATTACCGAGGATTATATTAATAAAAAATATTTTACATAAGATGTAAAATATTTTTTGTTATAAGATTTAAATAATACACGAACTAAAATCTCTGGGTCATTCAGAACGTCGTGCATTTGTCATTTGGATCAAAGAACAAACAGATGATTTTTTGAGATTTTTTTTTAATTTTTTTTCATTCAATTTTTTTCAGATGAAACACATTTGAAATTGGTGTCTATGTCAATAAACAAAATTATCGCATTTGGAGTGAAGAAAATCTACGATTGATTCATGAGAAACTGTCTGGTGTGCATTATGGCCAGGAGGTGCAATTAGGCCTATTTCTTTCAGAATGCTGCTGGTTAAGCTGTAACTGTGAATTGTGTTCGATATCGTGAGATTATAATTGGATTTTTGTGGGCTGAATTGAACACTATTGATCTGGGAGATATGTGGTTCCAACAGGATGGCGCTACATTTCACTCTGCTAATGAAACAATTAATTTATTGAAAGAAAGATTTCCTGGACGAGTTATTTCAAGAAACGGCCATATTAATTGGCCACTAAGATCATGTGATTTGACACCGTTGGACTATTTATTTTTGGAGTTAGATAAAAAGCCAGGTCTATAAGAACAATCCACAATCGACTCCTGAACTAAACGATGAACTTATTAGTCACTGGTGAGATAGAGCCAGGGTTATGCCAAAATAAAAGAGTGGAGCTGTATGGAGCTGCAATTAACAATATCTACAATTATCAATAAAAAGTTTTTTGACATCAACGCAAATTCTATGTTTTATTCAAGAATTAAAAAAACCGCTCAATTTTAGGATTAAATTTGCCAACCAGCATTGTTGATTTTATAATCTAAAATAGAGCAATTAAAAACATTTTGGAGGTATTTTCTGATTAAGCTGATATTTTGGATTTTAGCACTAATAATAATATTTTATATTTAGTTCGAATTAAAGCACAATGTTTACCACAGGAAACGGTTAGTCCATGTGAAAGGTCGATTGGTAATAAAAGAAACATAGATAGAAAATTTTTTACAGTTGAAACATATGTGGATATTAGTTGCTACAATTCATTTAAATCTGTACTTAGCTTTCAATTAATTTCTAAATATGTTTGAATTGGCAAAATCGTGGGAATTATATTGCTGTTAAAATCTAAAATAATAACGGATGATTTTTTAGGTGTGTCCGAACTTCCGAAGGAGTCGCTGACGATATGCAAGGTGCATCTCACGGAAAACAGGTTTTTATAAAATAGCTATTTCTAGTGGCGCCTTTGGACGGTGATAAGCGTTGGAAATATGTACCTTTTACTGACGTTCTGACATAATTTCATGACATTTGAATCATTGGAAGTCAAGTTACAGCACTTAATGTGTCAGTATGTTTATGAACATCAAACAAAGAGCGATTATTAGATTTTGTTTTAAACCTGGTAAAACATTAATCTCATCAAAAATGGGACTGTGACCATCTCATCCTTCTCCACCTTTACAAATCCCTCATCAGGCCTAAAGTTGACTATGGCAAGTTATCTCCGTCGGATAAATGTGGTGCAAAACTCGGCCCTTAGATTAGCTCTAGGAGCATTCAGAACCAGTCCCATCCCCAGTCTTCATTGTATTTCTGAAATTAAACCACTTAATATAAGAAGGTTGGACCTTCTTTTAAGAATGCATGAAGTCTTAGATGTAGACCCTTCATTCCCTCTTATCAATCTTTCTTTGGCCCTCTTGATTTCCGCAACCATGTTTTTTCTCAGCGATTAAAGAGTTGGGGTACGGCTCTTTTTAATTTTCTCGTTGATACTGGTATTTATTTGCCCCCCTGTCTCCGAATAACTTTCCCCCACAAGCCGCCATGGTTAATTCAGCTCTGTGTCCCTAATCTCAGCCTTCTTCCATATATCAAACCTTTTTCTGATCTCCCTTCACCTGCTACCATTTTCCCTAAAATCATTCAAGACCTCCGACCTCATAACATAATTTACATTGATGGCTCCAAGTCAATGGATGGAGTGAGTTCAGCCTGCGTTCACGATAATTTTACGTGTGGTTTTCGTCTTCACACCTGGAATAGTATCCTCTCTGCCCAACTTTTAGCCATTTGAGAGCCATTAGCTTTTAACAATTTCTTATACACTCTCCCGTCCAAATTTCAATTGGCTTATCTACTCTTATTCTTTAAGTTCTCTGCAATATCTTGTTTCTCCCCTACCTTCGCCTCGCCTCCAGTTGCTAACATTATTTCCCTCATCCAGGAATTCCAATCTAAAGGGTCAGTAGTAAAATTCCTTTGGATCCCTGACCACGCAGGCATATTGGGTAATGAACGAGCAGACTAGTACGCCAAAATGGCTCTAATAGAAAATTTTCCTATCTTGCCCCTTTTCCATCACGGAGATGCTTTCTCCTGCATCTCACTTATTGATCAAGATATTGTTTAATTGGACTGGGAGTTTTTTTCTCAATTTATCTGGTAAACACTCTTTATGGGCTGCCAAATGGCCTCAGTTTCTGACGCGGCCCTAAATTAAAAAAATCAAATTCAAATTCAAAACATTAACCGAAACGTTTCAGTTAATGAAATAACTGTATGGTGAGGATTGTTTCTCCCGTGGCAGAGTCCACGAGTGGTTTAAACGATTCAAGAAGGTCGTGAGAATGCTCAATGTTACTCAAAGTAACATTAAAATTGGTCATTTGGGACTTCGGAAGGTTTGTGTACGCTTTGTTCCACACGAATTAACTGACGACCAAAAATTGTTCCGGATCCAACATTACAAGAACTTAATAGTAGGATTAAATAGTCGAAAAATGACGAAAACTTTAAGTACAGCATTATTACTGGTGATGAGACTAGGTGTTTTCAATATGATCCAGAAACCAGGCGTCAAAGTGTCGAATGGAAGCACCCGAGCGAGCCCAATCCGAAATAAAGCTAAAACACAATTTAAATTAAAAACAATAGTATCTAAAAAACTATTTTTATAGCAAATGTTCGAAACGCTGACCGTTTACCTCCAAACACTTCAACATTCTAATAGAGACCCCTTTCCTGGTGGCTCTTCTTATGTCAAGAGGATCTAAGGTTGCGAATGCTTGATTAACCCCATGTTTTAACTCCTCTTACAGTACCCCAAAGTTAGAAATCAAGGGGAGTTAAATCGGGTGATCTCGGCGGCCAGTTCCACGGACCCAAACGTCTAAACTACCCGTCTTGGGATAGGTCATAGAGTTGCCTGCTTACTTCATACAGTGTGCCGGAGCAACATCAAGCTGGTACCAGCTTCTTTGCATGTGGAAGGTTTTCGTCAAATCTTCTACTACTGTTGTTACTATTCCTAGATAATTTCGTGAAATTAACATTAAAAATTAATTTCTCTTGAATTGCGGAATCCCTAGTAAAAAGAGGATGCTAATATCGGCTGTTAAAAACGCCTTCTCTCGAATAGTTGGACTCATCTGTCCAAATTATGTTTTGTAAAAAATGTGGATTTTCCTAGGAACTAATAAGTTTTACAAAATTCCAGTCTTTAAGGACAGTCGTCTGGCTTGAGAAACTGAACTTTATAAACTGAGCTTTAGAAAATTTTTAAGAGTGTATGCCGTGTTTTTTCGGTATTCTTTGTGATGAGGAGATTCCTTCAGCTCTTCTAACAGAACATTATGAATACCCATGGAAATAAGCCAGAATATAAATCTAGTTATCCTCATCAGATGTTACTTGGTCAAATTCCGAGGTGCCCTCGAAGCCAAAAATTATAAAACTTGTTTGAATCCGTCTAAATTTTCTTTTATGCATTCTTGTTAAATTAAGATAAATTGCCTTAAATTGTCTGCAGGTGCGGTCGATAATTTTGTTACACTGTCCATATAAAATAAATAAATTTATGGTCACTGCATTCGAATAGTTAATTCCTTCTTTTCTTTACTGAGACACTTACTTACTTAAATACGGTAATTATGAATTATCAAACTAATAATGTCAAATATATATTATTTCATAATAATACATACATTTTGCTTATAAGTTGAAAACCTCTAAAAATAGATATAGCATCACTTAACACTTTTATATACAGAATTTAATGCTCTTTTGTGCTCCACTATAAAATACGGGGTGTTCCATTTAAAAATCCTACATAACATGAATTTTTAAGTTATATTAAATGCGCACTATTTAGTAAACACCCTGTATGCTATAAATTAATTTTCATGGCATATTAACATAAAGCAGCCTATTAAGGAACTGTATTCAAAAATTCAGTTATCTAGCTATGCTGGTTCTAAAAAGAAATATTTTTATATGGAGGAATTTTTCTTGCCATATTTCTTAAAAACTATTTTTTATTTTCGAAATGGCTCAAGAGGGTATAGCATATGTTATATTTAAAAAGTTTCAAAATTCCTAATAGAATCTAAAAACGTAATATTATATAGGGTATTCCATTAAAAAAGAAACAAAGTTGGTATCACATACGAGTAGATTTGGCAACGCCGCAGCCCAGAAAACATTTTAAATGAAGAGCTCATGTTTATTTATGGAAGTGTCTAAAATTTCAAATCATTACTTTAAGTAGTTCTTCCTAAACGTATAATGCACCATCCACCGTGAATCACCCTGTAGATATATATAGAACCGCGTTTTAGATTTGTAAAATCTTGACGTTTTGGCTTCTCACTTGAGAATCTAGTTGATTTGCCACGAGGTCTTAATCTACCTACTCCCTAGGGTTCACAACTGTAGTCAGGCCAGCGAACAGATAAAGTAATAAAATTGGGGATGGGCCCAAAAAATTGACTTTACAGGTATTTTGTGGTCACAGACGAGTGATTTTCGACCGGGCCTTTTTTTATCTTCGTTAAGTAGTGACTTATTAAAGAGAGCCTTTTTTATCGGTTTCATTACCGTACCTTCTGTTACATTTTTATTGCTATATCTGTTCGCTGGCAAGACTATAGTAAAGGACGTTTCTTTGTGTAACATTAATGTGACTTTGTTTGACTCTCACTAGTTGTGCATCGGGGAGTAGGCAGATTGAGACCTCGGGGCAAATTAACTAGATTCTCTTGATAATGGCCGAAGTGGAAGCCGAATATATATATATATATATATATATATATATATATATATATATATATATATATATATATATATATATATATATATATATATATATATTTATATATATATATTTATATATATATATATATATATATATATATATATATATATATATATATATATATATATATATATATATATATATATATAAATATATACAAAGACAACAACACCCACGGAAGAACAAATGCCAGATATTCTAGTGGAGGAAGTAACAAATGCTATAGAAAAACGGCAAGGCAAAGGAAAGTGTAATCCTGGAGTCGAAATGCTTAAAGCTGGTGGTCGGGCGTTACATAAAACACTGGCAAAATTATACTCAAAATGCCTCAAAGAACAAAAAGTACCTGACTTATGGAAAAATGCAGAAGTGATCCCTTTACATATTAAGGGAGCACATGAAGATTTAAAGAACCACCGTCTAATAAGCCTCCTATCAGTAATGTACAAAGTTTTCACTAAGATAATTTCTAAAAGAATATTAAAACAACTGAATGACGTACAACCAAGAGAACAAGCAGGATTCAGAAGTGGGCAGAGGATTTCAATGGAAAGGAATACCGCCCGGCAATTGGAACGGCGTGTTAAATGTGGCTGGCGGCATTTGGCAGGATCAACATTGTATTTAAGAGCAGACTCCCACTTTGCCTGAAAAGAAAAGTCTTCGATTAGTGCGTTCTACCCGTTATGACATACGGAAGTGAAACCTGGACACTTACATCCCAATCAATTCAGAAACATCGGGTAGCATAGATGGGAATGGAAAGATGTATGCTTGGTATTACAAGACGAGACAGAAAGTCCTGCGCATGGATCAGGGAACAAATGAAAATCTGTACCATCACTGGAAGAGTAAAGGGATTGAAATGGAGATGGGCAGGCCATATAGCGAGGCGATGGGATGACAGATGGACCAAGGCAATTCTGGAGTGGATACCGCTTGATCGCAAACGTCCGCGAAGAAGACCTAAAGCACGATGGATTGATGACATCGTTAAGTATATTGGACCAGAGTAGCATAGGAAGACCCAGAACCGTGAAAGTTGGAAACATGATGAAGAGGCCTTCATCCTGCAGTGGATCGACACGGGCTGATAATGATGATGATATGATGAAATATCTTCCCGTCCAAAAAAAAACTGAACACTAAAAACAAAATAATATTAAAGTTTAATTATTAAATCCTTATTAAAATTTTATTAATTTTGATACCTCAGATAAAACATGAACCACATTCCAAATTATTCATTAAATAAATTTAAATTTATTCCAAATTATTGATTTATTCTCTGATAAAAACTTATTTTCTAGAAAAAAAAATTACAAAAACTGTACCCTCCAATTATTATGCCTGCCTAATTTTATAACCCAACCAATAATAAATTGACCTTTTTATAATATAAAAACAAAATTATTCTGCAAGAGGAAAGCAGTATTGTCAAAACATAATAAGCCTTTTATCTCTAAAAAATGAATATTCATTCGCTTCAGTCATTTGGTTAAATCGTTTTAATCCCCATTTACCATCCGATTCGGTTCAAAATTTGTAAGTGTTCGGCAAAACCGGGAATTGGCGTACCGTTGAGTATTATAATGTTTATGCTGTGGTTATAAGAGACCTCATCTTAAATATTGATCCCTAATGTATTTTTTATTGTGTATACCGTATCTTTTAAGATTATCATAAGTAAATTTATTCTATAGAGGGTGTTTCTGTAAAGCTGTGAAGGGGTACTAGGAGAGATCATTTGAAATGCATTAAGCCAAGTATACCTTAGTACAGTCTTAATGTTTTCGAGTTATTTGCGATTTTTCTTGAAAATATCCAAGTTTTCATATTTAAGCTCTGTTAACTCACAAATGGAAAGTTACACCATTGTTAATTTTTTAAAATTTTTGTTGAAACATGTATCTGATTTGTTAGGAAATATATTCATCTAGCAGCAAATTGTGGTTTTTAGAATGTTTCATTTTTAAAATAAGGTAGTCACAGATGTTTAAATAGTTTTAAAACTATCTCTGTTTTATACCCTTTCGAATGATCTACTGCACTTGTGTTTGATATTTTGATAAGTGTATTTATAAAACAAAATATGCAAAAGTTTTATTTTATTCCAGTTCGTTAGTATTGAATTAGTTATTGTTCCGAAAATATTATTTTACATAAAAAAGTAGGCATAATTAATAGGCGTATAAACTTTTCCGAATATTGTATTAAATTAAACTCACAAAGCCTTATAATCCTTTTTATTCTCAAATTATGAATATTCATTCACCTCAGACATATCGTTTAAATCTGCAGTTAACATCCGGTTCGTTGCTGAGTACCATATATATATATATATATATATATATATATATATATATATATATATCGTTTTAGGAAATACGCAAATTCATGTATCGCTAGGTATTACAACGCTTATGTTCCGATTACAAGAGAGTCCCGCTCTCAATATTTAACGACTGAAGTATTCATTACTTATATAAATTATATATTGCCTAAGCACAACAAAAACAAGTGTATTTAATTTAATCGTAGTGAAAAATGACTGAAATCGGGTAGAAAATGTTCAAATGGTAATGTAGATTAAATAAATTGGCTTAAGTTTGTATTGTCGGTTGTTCTGAATACTAATAGCATCAGAATGGAAAGCCTCAGTATATATATATATATATATATATATATATATATATATATATATATATATATATATATATATATATATATATATATATATATATATATATATTACGTTCGTTATGAGTTTTCGTGATTATAAAAAAACTTGGAATTCTGAATTTTTGGCCTGCGGTGTTATTTAAGAGTATCTCTAATTGTAAAATATTTTCAAGGTCATATCACTTCCGGATTTTTCGGTAGTCGCGAGTAGTTACTGGCTAAGTAAGTTTCCTTATTTTAAATGGAACACCCAGTATATTATTTCATTTTTGGATTTCTGAGAAAATTTCATGATGAGTTGTGTTCTGCCAGGTTTCCCTATACCTATTTTGAACTGTTTCTTAAATATGTTGATTCTTTTGCAAATTTTGAAAAAAGTAACCATATTTTTAATAGTGCGCCTTTTACCCATTTTCGACTGGTGCTAAGCGCTAGATAATTTTCAAATGATAATGTAGATTAAATAAATTAGCTTAACTTTATATTGTCGGTTTTTCTGAACAATAATAGCATCAGAATGAAATGCTTCAGTATATATATATATATATATATATATATATATATATATATATATATATATATATATACAAAAGATGGGACGTTGAGAGATATATTAAAATAACAGAAATATTTCATTCGTACTTCAAGTACCTCTGTCTGTTTCAAATCAACCGTCACCATCGCGTCGAGGCAAGTATCTCATAGGACCGATTTTTTGGCCTCACAGCCGTCGTCAGCTGGGCTCGAGTCTAACGCAAGAAGACAGCTGAAGAGAAAATATCAGGCCCAGGCCAAGTTAACTGGTCATGTTGATGGCGGATGTCCAGAATGGCCAGAAACCTTATAAGTATATTGCGATTATGCTTTAAGCCCTATCTAGATCTGATAATGTAAACTCCTGATAAAACAGATAATAGGGGTCAACAAATTTAACCTATTTTGGGTTAAAATTGATGAAAATGGGTGTATATAAAGTATTTTGTAGTTCTAAATCCGAAAATGATAAGTCACTTACTGTAACACATACAGTTTTTTGTTACAGAGGGTCGGTGGTGGGAAAGAAAAAGGAGACCGCATATTTTTACAATCTAATATTTATTTGATATTAATTATAAAACGTATTAAATATATGCCAAGACATTACCGAAGATTATATTGATAAAAAATATATTACATAAGACTTCATACAGCGACAAAAACTTTAACTTTTTCCTCTTGTATTCTGTAGCATCATCTCTTTTTAAAAACAAGCAGTAGTCGCCCAACATAGATGGGTTCTCTGTGTTGGTACTTCTTTCCTTGATCATCGCTTACTGCACCCAAATATTCCGGAAAAATCCAAATGAGAGTATTTAAATATTTTAAGGACATTCGATGTCCTTGTGTTTCATAGGCTTTCAAGAGTTCAACTATGAGGTTTTTATAGTTTTTATCGTTCTTGTTACCCAGAAATCCTTTCATTACACTTACAAAACACTTCGAAGGTGCCAATTCATTTTCATTTATTTTTTCTTGATAACGGAAATCACCTAGAAGCTTTTTTATTTGAGGTCCAATAAATATGCCTTCTTTTAGTTTTTCATCACTTAATTGAGGATATATTTATATTAGGTAGTTGAAATCATTACCTCCTTCTTTGTCCATGGATTTGACAAAGTTTTCCATTAGTCCAAGCTTAATATGAAGAGGCAGAAGTAACCTTTTTTGGGTTAATTAATTTTGTTGCTTTGCTTTTTTGAAATCCCTTTTTTGTGGTCAGTAGGTTCTCTCCACATCATAGGGACAGCAAACGGCATAGAATTTTTCTTGCGATGCAGCCTCTATGCACTGCATGCACTAAATTTACGTGATAATTCACACAGCAAACATGAGAAATTTGCATTTAAAATATAAAATATAGGCTTTTTTGACTTCCTGGGATATAGATTAACTTGTGACTTATAATAAATAATATATAATAATAAATAATAACAAATCGTCTGTATATATAACAACATTTATCCGCTGGATTTTTGTAAAATCGATGACTAGAACTTGCCATTTTATATAGAATCAACTTAAACGCTTGCCTGTATTGCAAACGAGACAGAAATAAACTAAACTATACGAAACAATAAAACTCCCCTTAAAGCTTCGTAGACTACTGTGGAAATACGCCCTCTATGGTCTTGGTAATTCCTACATTCTTTAGTCCAAAGTCAGATACATATAATTTCAATGATGTCATGATATAAAGCAGAAGCAGGCACTTGAAAATGAGACGTGCTAGGCCATTTCTCATCAATGTTACAAAAATCATGTCGACCTATGTTATTATATTTTGACTTAAATAATTTTCTAATTTTGACTTGAAAGATAACGAGAATTATCTTTGGTTCCGTTAATGTTTTACTTGTTCGAAAACATACAATAAAAACAATGAATTTAACGCTTCATTAAATAACTATTCCAGAAGGATAAATCAAATTCTTTTACAACTGTCGACAAAAATAAAAACTTTCTTTTATATTTATTATGTTTGCGAATTCTAATAATTCAAGTAACTAAAAATTGCTTTTTTCACAATATAGAAATAAAACTATTCCCAAAACTGTATTATCAAAACCTTCTGTTTCTGCTGCCCTTAAATCATGAATATTCATTCCATTCACTAGTTTCGTTTTAATCGCTTAAATCCGCATTTAACATTCGACTCATTTTTAAATGAGTATGTTTTTGGAAAATCTGGGAATTTCTGTACCGCCAAGTAGCCAAGTATTACAACGCTTATGTTCCAGTTTTGATAAAAGAGAGCCCAGTTAAAAATAATTAATTTCTGATATACTTATGCAGAGTATTTTCTAAGAATAATCAAAACAAGTGTATTTTATACAACTGAATATGGAATAATGGAAACAACTTGATTTATGAAGTTGCAGGAAATCTGTTAGGTGGATGTTTAATACATAAAAGTGATCATTAGATTTTCAATCAAAAAATTATCCATAATATTCATCATTACAATCACTGCCAGTGATTGCATATATTAGGTCCAGAACTTAATTATTGGCTACCAGATTTTATCAAAACCTATTCAAATCAGATTTTTCAACAACAACCAAAGATTTTTCAACTGACAAAATTATGCGGAAGCTCAGGAGATAGTTCCACCAATTCCGAACAAGAAATGTTGATTCATTCATATGATGCAGAACATCTGAAACTTCAAAAACTGTAAAAGGATGTGGAATTCAAAGCGTTGCTGGAATAAAATCGTTATCGTTCACTACTAGAGCTCAGATAAGAACTCATAGTTACACTGCAAGCCATTTCAAAAACCCTTACACAAGCTAGAGAAAATTCAAAAGGGATCTCCTATTAACTCACAACTGGGCATAAGAATAGATGCTGTGGTGTTGATGTGTCATTAATCTCCAGATTCAAGAAAAAACTTCCTGCATAAGCTAAGAAAGGAGCGATAATCGTGAGCTAATACTGGTGAGTCATCAACTAGTATCGCAAAGTCAAATATCCATGTCAATAAGGTGTTACTGTGCATATGGTCGGGTCAATTAGGTGTCGTGAATTATGAATTGTTTTAATCTGGCCAAACAATAACTGCTGTCGGTATCTACAGCAACTGATTCATGTTAGTAATGTTCTGGCGGACGAAAAGCCTTATACTAGTAAGGGAAAAAGGAAAATTATTTTACTTCAGAATGACACACCACCACATAAAACAAAAATGACCCTGGAAGCGATCACAGAGTGAGGCTGGAGATTTTATCACACAAGGAGTATTCTTCAAACTTGGCCCCTTCGGGTTTTTATCTCTTTTGATCTCTGCAACATCACCTGATTGATAGTCACTTCACATGTCTCAAAGAAGTAGAAAAAAACCTCAACTAGTTTATGACATCAAAGCCATCGAGCTTTTTTTAGTCTAGGATTCGACAATTGCCTGAAAGGTAGTAAAAGTGTATAGAAAGTGACGGAGATTAAATATGTATAGCTTTTTTCGTAAATAAATATCAAAAGACGTTAAAAAGATGGAGCATTAAGCTGTAGACTTAATATAAGGAATATAGCATCGTTAAACAAAACACATTATCAATTTTTCTATTGGAACCTTGGGTGTGAAACACTAAACCCAAAGAGATTTACCACTAAAAACCGAAACACTTTTTTAAAGTTCTCGACGCACGTTTCGCTAACTATGTGTTTCGGTGTTTAGTGGTAAATCTTTTTGAGTTTAGTAGAACACATTATAATAACGTAAAAAGTATTAAGTATTTTGTTTTCTCAACATAATTAAAGTAGAAATATCCAATGCTATTATGTATGCCTATACTGTAAAAATATTTGCGTCAGTTTTAACACAAATCGCGTGTAAAAAACGATTAACGCAAATTTTTGTGTCATTTTAACATAAACGCTTTGACGCATAAACGTAACACAAATTAATGTAACAAGTAACAAAAATATATGTTAAAATACTCTATATACTTTATTGCTGATAAATCTATTAAAATATAATGTAAAAATTTGTTGAATTTCGATTTTTATTGATATTTTAATAGAATTTATATTAATTAATAATATTTATATCGTGCCACCATAAACATGTAAGCACATATATTGTATGCAATGAAAATAGCGTCGTGTAACACAATTTTGTGTTAATTTTATAGTGATACATTTAAAGTGTTCCAATTGAACGAAATAACACTTTTTATGTTAAAAAATAAAGCGAACGAACCCAATCGTATTGTGTCAAATCAACACGCACAAGTGTTAAAAATTTAACACAGACCTTTTTGAGGCAATGACGGATTGTTTTTAATGTATAGACTGCATGCATAAACCGGGATGATATGAAAAGCTACTTCTTTTCATATAACCAGAGAATATGAAAAGCTACTTTTTTACCACCCAATATGTTCTTTAAACAATTCTATAAAATTAATGGTTAAAATTAAAGAAAGAATGTTGGAGGATAGAGAAGTTTTAGTTACTATCTTTTGAGGTAATGCTATTATTTCCAAGTGTACTTATTCAACAAAGATTATACAATTTCAAAGGATTTTAAAAATGAAACTACAACCTTTCCAAAATATGTAAAAACCAACAGGTTCGCAATTTAGTAGTGGATTGTGCGAGCAACAAGGATGTGGATGGGTAATCCGTTGTCTCCCTTTATCGCCAATTTATTAATTTTTAGGTTTGTGAACGAAACTGTTCAGCAGTGTGATTATTTCCCCATAATATGATTCTTATATGATGATGACATAATTGCTTTTTTTAATACCAACACATAATTAATTAAACATTTCTTATTAAAATTAAACACTACAGTTCCATCTATAAAGTTTACTCATGAACTTAAAAACAATGGAATCTTACCTTCCCATGGTAAGATGTAAGGTAAATTTTTATTTTATTTATTGAAAATAAGTATGATATGGTGATTATTTATATTTTTGAGTTTTTTTTTATTTTTGAAATTACTATTATTTTTATTTATTGAAAATAAAATAAATATTTTATATATTTAGAGCAGAAACCGACTCTTGGATTCATACTTTTATAAACAATGACAATTGTTTTTAAACACGAAAAGACTTGGTGCAAAACATGAATAAAATGTCACAAGAATGTGGCAAATATCGTTTATTCTGAACATTTAGCGGACAAACCATCTACAGTGTGTGTGTCTTCCCTTAAGCAAGACTTTCTTACTCTCTAAGACAACTACACTCAAGCAGACAATGTAGAATTGTAATAACAGAAATAATTACATTAATTATTAGTAATAATAATTAGAATAATTAGATTTGGTGTGCATGGAAAATTCATTTTAAAGCTTTTAATAATCCTATATAAATAGTTATGAATATTTAACATAGAATATTACAGTTATTACAAACCAATAAAAGTGAATAATATAGGTCCTAAAACCCAATTCAAAGACGATAAAAGGCGTATTAACATTTACCAAATATTAAACAATTATTTACTACCATTATAATAAATGAAACACTAATGTTACCTTTATTTAATTTAGTATATATTATCAATAAAATATAATGAGTGGATCATTGAAAATAAACTAGGTTAATGTTTGGATTTTTATCTTCTATGTGGCGTATTAATTAAATCACAGGGCCTAACTAATAATGAAGCTGGAACATAACACAAAATGGGATATTTAAACAAAGAACTCACCACATTTACGCCATATTCCAAAATAATTTGGTATAGATGCTATTCAGCTTTTACATAAACGAGAAGGAGATAGGCCACTTTAAATAATTAATATCCCAAAATTTAATAATCTATACCATAATTAACTGCGAACTAATAACTGCGAACCATCGGTCGCTCTGTAGTAGGTTGAGGTAGTCCGTTATAATCACAGTTCAAAAAGGGGGGTTTAATTGTGTAATAAATAACTGGTACATTTCTCCAATATGCAGCCAAAGAAGCCAGAAATTGAGAACGCTTAAGATAAGTAGGCCGGAAAGTATGCAAAGAGAATGAGTTTCCATAGGTACCGACTCTTTTATAAAGAAGAATACGAAGAAAAGTAGAATTGAGTAATGCGATAAAAATTCAGAAAGATCTCAAAGTCAAATCACAAGAAAATTTAGGAACAGGAAATCTAAAATCATATTTAATAATAATCTAATACATCGGTAAGTAAGTCCCCAGTCTGACAAATAGATTGCGTCACTTACGAAAAATCCTTGCCAGTGGCCGATTGTGCCAACCTTCAAGCGTCGTGTGTTTAAATTTTATGACAATCTCTGTACTAGTTTCCGAATTATTGTGCTTTAAGTGACGCTACTTTTGTTATTTTCTAAGCAATGGAAAAAATAATTTCGTGTGTTGGTTAAACATTGCTTTTTGATGAAGAAAAATACCGTTGAACGTCCAAATAAGGTGGTTTGGTTTGGTCAACATCAGAAAAATTGACCAAATTATTTTGCAAAACCATAAAGTGAAGCTGCAGGAAATAGAAACAAAAAAAAAGTGTCTACACCATCTTGCATGAATATGTTGTAAATTGCTATCGAAATAGGTACCGCATTTACTCATAGCAGACCAAAAACAACACCGTATTGATGATGGATGAGCAATATTTGGAACTGTATAAGCGAAATAAAAAAAAATTTCATGCGGTATATGACAATGGATGAAACATGGATCCATCACTACACTCCGAAGTCTTGTCTACCAGTTTACAACATAGTTTTCGGCTTTGGGTTTGCCCAGCAAATTTCTGATAACTGCAACAAGGCTTTACGCTCAGCTTCATTTATCGAATTTACGAAGGCAGGATCCTTAATGAGTTGTCTTATTTGTAGGCCGTCAAATATTCCTGCATTGAATTTTTTCCGTACTCAATTTATATATATATATATATATATATATATATATATATATATATATATATATATATATATATATATATATATATATATATATATATATATATATATATATATATATATAATATGAATGTAATTGTAAAATAAATTTTTATATGGTTAATATAATTTTATTAAGGCAATTCTATTGTTCTTCGTATTCTTTAGTCTACCTTTATATTTAAGCAACCCACTCTGGTTTCTTCCATTATTTTTGAAAGACATTTCTCAGACAAGAAAAATAATCATTTTAGATGCGGTTTTCTAAGTAAATTTATTCCAGTTTTTTGGGTCGAATTTTCATAAATATATTATTTATGAGGTTAAATTTGTCAGTTAAAAAGTTTTTTCTTTGAACCTTCTCAAACAACAGAAATATAAGAATTGGCTTTTGAAACATGAATACTTTTGACGCGACATATTTTTAACAATGTAATATAAACTAAAGGGTTTTCCAATAAGGTTGCCAGAAACTTAAAATGACGCACAATGATAATTACAAGTGATTATATAAATAATGGTGCTGTGTTTTGTATATAACGCTTTTGTATATAAAACTGTATATATATATATATATATATATATATATATATATATATATATATATATATATATATATATATATATATATATATATATATATATACATATATATATATATATATATATATATATATATATATATATATATATATATATATATATATATATATATATATATATATACATATATATATATGTATATATATATATATATATATATATATATATATATATATATATATATATATACATATATATATATGTATATATATATATATATATATATATATATATATATATATATATATATATATATATATATATATATATATGTAAAGCATGATCCATTCTCATCAAGAGCCTTTACGAACTTTTCATTAGGCTCAGCTTGATATGCAGTGGAGGAAGAATGATTTTCTCTCGTCCACTCTTTTCTAACCCAGTGGTGAGTTTTGTCTTTGCTATCCCAGAGGCACAAGAGGCAAGGATATTTGGCGTCGCCACTTTGCTGTCTAATAAGAAAGTTTACCATTTTTAAGTTCACACAAATCACCCATTGATGTTTATGATATTCTTCATCTTCTCCAAGACCAAAGCTATGGTGTCATTTTCTTTTTTCATTTTCGCTGAATGAGCAATTGGTATTGAACCATATTGGTTCCAATTCTGTAGACATCACATTTCAAACTTCGCTTTGAGCTGTCAATAAATAGGCACTAATCTGGAAAAGATTCAGGAAGAACTATTTTTTCTAGGAGTCCTCTAATTTCGTGACAAAATAAAAAATTGTCTTCTTGAGTGGAGAAAGGTAGCAAGCCATTTTCTCTTGTATGGTAAAAGGTAATTTTGGTTTCTTGTTCCAGCAACTTTTTGTCGTTCAACCCGAAAGTCAGTAATTTAGGTCATTGAGGTCAGGTGAGGTCATTTAACTTATTCTAGTTAAAACATTGAGGAATTGATGACATTCCGATATAATCAGTGTGACTATCATTAGTATCAGAAAGGCGATCAGAGACAATACAGACAGCTCTGGTAGCTAGTGAAACTTTGGGATCGCCAGTTCCTCTGAGTGAGGGACCGGGCGTCTTGCAGATACTAAATCAGGATAAGTCCACTTGCTATGGTTGTTTCGATTGATTCCTATAATATTTACTAGGCAGAAATAACAGTCATCGAAATGGTTTTTGGGTTCTCTTCAAACGATCGGTACGCCGAATTTTAGAGTTTTTCTTTTTCCGGTGGTTCACTGTCGCAAATGATCTGTACAAGTTTTACATACCAGATGCGCTACCCAGGTTTTATCCTAATCATCAAGCCCAACACCAAAGTATCCAACATAAGATTTCTTTACAAAGTTACTAACAGTTTCTATGTTTTCTATTAACGTGTATTCTCAACATATGTAGCAAAAAAAATCGGGATGATTTACACAACATCTTCTCCTTGAACTCATTTTATTTCTATTCAACAACACAATACGTTTTAGGTAAACTTTATAACAACACTTTCCGAAACACAAATATCTCGCCTACCAACTTGGATCTACTCTGCACGGCGAGAACTCACAAACTAACCCCGACTCTAGATTAAGCGTTGAAGGTCACTTCACTTACCGGAAAGGTAATGCTTATGCCATCTAGTGGATTTTCCTGGAACTAGCTCAAAAGGAGACTGATAATAAGGCAAATATACAGTAACCAATCCTTGATAGATAACTGGATGTATCTAAAAAGTAGAGCAGATGGATAAAAACTAATTTCATATTTAGATTTAGTGCCCCAAATATAGCTTAAAATTAGTTCTAAAATTCTAGGTTCAATTTTTTTTTGTAGGCCTGTGTAATATTCAAATCTAATGAGACAGCAGGCCAGTCCATTTGTGAAATATTGTTAATCAAGACAATTTACAAATATGAAATATTTGAAAAATGTTATTCAGGCTATACAGTAATTCAGGCTATTCAGCTTCAGTAAGAAATTCCACAACAATAAAATAGTTATATGATTCATTACCAAAACTAATTTTTGATTTAATAAAAGATGGTGGAAAAATCACTAGATATTATAATGTTGTTTGTTTATGTTTTTCTGTTGTTAACTTTCCTCTAAGTTATAAAACTAACTAAAGAATTAAAACATTTTCTTGAGAAACGCCTTCAGTCCAACATAAAATGAGTTAAAATTAATTTTACTGTTATTTTCATATTAAAAAATTATTTTGAAAATTAAAACATAATTGTTTAAGTATGTCTAACATTTTGACACTGAGTGTATAAATAAAATATGTGTATATATTTTTTTTTGGGTCTAAAACTCAAAAATTATCTGTTCTTATGTAAATAAAGAATCACTGGGTAAAAAACAAAAAACCAAACGGGGACAAATTTCTCAGTGATTCTTTTCTGTAATAAATTAACGTTAACGTTTCGATAGAAGACCTCTCGAAACGTTAACGTTCAAAATTTTGTATTTATTTTATTTTAGAAAATTTTTATATTTTTAAAATTTTGTTCCTTAGGCAAATTTATTACAGAAAGGAATCACTGATTCAATCAATTTTTTTTCCGTTTGATTTTTTGTTTTTTACCCAGTGATTATTTACATACGAACAGATATTTTTGATATTTTTTGAGTTTTAGATCCTGGCGAAAAACCCAAAAAAAGAAAAAAAATATATGAACACAACATTTAAAATGCATATATCGATGTCCCTGTTTGTGAGATGTAAAATACACCTGAATACTATCAAACGAATTTTTTAAACAAACTTCAGTTTCCTGGCAAGAATTTAAGAGCGCGAGTTAATGAATAAGCCTGCAACCTATGTTCAGCGTCAATTAATTTTTTGTCAAAGCCATGTGATATAGTAATATCACACATGGGATAGTAATCCCATTTGCAATATTTTCAATAATTAATCATTCTGGGGATTTTGAATTTCTTTTTCTATTTTTGTCATTTTAAACTTATGAAGATTTAAAAGTTGAAATATTAATTACTTTTTAAAATAACTCCATTGCTACGGGAACTTCATCATGCAAATTATATTATTCCCGAAATGACTTTTAATATTTATAAACTTGCAATCAATATTACGACAGCAAGATCCAAGAAAATATTATAACTGGATATTTATAAATATCAGTATATTTAAAAATAACAAATTTAAAAATTGAATATATTCATAATTCAATTCTTCTATTGGAAACTTCGGCGTGAAATAGTAAAATAGCTGTTAAAAATAACAAGATACTGTTGACTTACTTTGAATACATGTAAAATAAATAAACTAGTGCATATTACTGACAATAAGCTATGATAATAATATAAATTTTATTTTGAAGATGGTTCTAGTACAAATTATTTTGAAGTCGACCATTAAAGTGTTATTAATGTGTAAATGTGAAATGTGCAGACCGTAGTTGCTCATATCTAATGTTGTCTAGTCATTTTATAGTTTAAAAGTTGGCAGTGGATTATGTGGGGATTCCCCTTATTACTGTGCAGGTAGAGTCGAAACATTATTATAATAGTTGGTTCTTTTTAAGTTTAAATTTTTACATACCAGTAACCAAATAGGTAAATAAAGTACGCGTAAAGTACGCGAAGTACAATTAGAGGCGTTTGTTGTTGTTAGCCTTCCTTTGCGTCCATATTAATTTCATTGTTTCGCTATAAGCTTTTTTCCTTTCGTCAGACCGAGTTGTTCCAGTCTTCCTACATTTTTCTCTCTGGCCAACCTTCCAAACGTTAACCTTGTGTCTGAAACAGCCTCTATCTGAATTCCACTTTGTCTAATATGTGCTGATCTTAGGTCCTCTTTAATTGCAGCAATCCATTTAATTATTTCTACTTTAGCTCTACTCCTATTTTCATAAAATCCAACTATTTGTCTAGTTAGCCTACTCGGATTCATCCGTTTTATGTGTCCGTAAAACTTAAAGTCTTCTTTTTCTCATATCGCTATGTATATCTGTGTATTGTTTGATTTCTTGGTTTTCTCGAAGTCGGTATGTTGTGCTATTTATTTGTTTGGGACCTAGGATTTTTCTTATGATTTTTCTTTCCTTCTTTTCAATGTCCTCGATGTCTCTCTTTCTATTCAAAATGAGCGTTTCTGCCCCATATAGGCATTTTGGTTAACAACCGTGTTATAATGTCTCAGTTTTGTGTTTTTAGATATGCATTTTTTCTTGTAAATATTTTTTGTAAATCTCTATGCTGTTTCCATTTTTTGACATCTACCCTTATTGGCCGCTTTTTCCAACCTATTGTCCATGATTATTTCACACAAATATTTGAATTGAGAGACTCATCTGATGTTACCATATTTTGTTTTTAGAAATGGTGTTCTTAGTTTGTTGCAGGTCATGTATTGTGTATTGAATGAAATTTGTGTGAAATTTGGAATCCTACCTTTTCTGCTGTTTCTTTTAGGATTTCAATCTGTTTCTGTGCCGTTAATACATCTTGAGCCAAAATTGCTAGATCATCAGCAAACGCCAGACCATCAATTTTGATGTTGGTTCTCCCCGGTTTAATAGGCTGGTCAATATTCAGGGCCGATTTTTTTCACGCCACTCCTGTATTACTTTTTCTAGAACACAGTTAAATAAGAGTGGTGAGAGTCCGTCCCCTTGTCTCACTCCAGTTTTAATTTCGAAGGGCTCTGAGATGTTTTAATTTTTATTTTCGAAGGGCTCTGAGATGTTACCCATGAATTTAACTTTTGACCTTGTGTTAGTTAATGTTGCTTTAATAATTATTCATCAACTCTAGATTCACTTTAACTAGACTCACATCAACTCAGATCAACTTTAGATTCAGGATCTGTTCAGGGCAGGATCTGCCCGGTCGAAAACCTGCTTTGATATTCACCAATTTTAGGTTCTAACTGTCCCTGTGCTCTGTCTAGTAGACATTGAGATAGAATCTTGTAACAAACTGGGAGAAGAGATATCCCTCTGTAGTTGTTTACATCCGTTCTATCTCCTTTCTTGTGTAGTGGATGAATTAGAGCATCTTTCCAATCTTTCGGAATCCGTTCGGTTCGCCAAACTTCTTGTAGAATTTTGATTATTTCCTTGATTGTACCTAAACCAGCGGATTTCAAAAGTTTAGCAGTGATTCCATCTTCACCAGAAGCTTTGTTATTTTCAAGTCGCTTGATTTGCCTAATTATTTCATCTTCATTCGGTGGTAATGAATCTGGGTTAGATATTATATATAAAGAATATATGTAAATGTCCAAACGTTTTATTAAAACAAAGTGTTTATTAACAATATAAAACTACAGATACGTGTAGTTGGCCTTCTCGAAACAGCGACTCACTCAACTTTGTTGCTCACTTAACCTGTTATTTTTTAAGATTGCTAAACGCGGCAACTGCGAACAAAGACAAAACTACGTCCACGACTGTTATTTTCTATCGGTTATTAAATGTGCTACCTGTTATTTGTCAGATGAGGCGTTATTTGTTATTTCTTTTAGAAGCGAGAACGCGGCAACAGCGACTACGAAACTTCATATAATATTAACAATGTACCTGTTATTTCTTCATATCGATAACAGTTATTAAACGTTAATATTAAATAACAGATCGTTAAATAGCGACCCACCTCTAGACAGTAGTCGTGTTACGAACCACAGGTTGTCGTGAACGACACTTAATTGCAGCCTACATCCGACAGGGTCGATATACACATATATGGTCGGACCCTGCTCAATCCTTCAGTTGCTTTCGAACGTTCAGCTCGAGCTCGACTGATAAGGGCTTAAGACAGAAGACGCTTGCTGACGTCTGGGGGTGGCTGAACGATTGGATAATATTTACGTGGAGCACGAAACAAATTTCCTTTTTAAAAAGTTTTAAAACATATCATATTTCTAAATTTATTGATTTATAATTCTCAATAAATTATTCCATTAAAAACTTTTTGAAACGGCTCATTGCACTTCCAGATAGTTGCTGAACTAAGAGCAATTTAATGCGACTATATTAAATATTTAATAATTGACTAGGTAAAACTTTGCTACCGAATAAATTTGAACAAAAATTTGGTTGTTAAAAGTTTAATCAGAGCGAGAAACTTTTACTTAATTTGAAGGCAAAATCAAAAACAAATAAATCGGAGATTATAGCATGAAGTTAGTTCTATCTAGTTCGTAGCGTAGAAAATGATTTTTTCTTTATTAAATCGGGAGATAATTGCGAAATAGAAATATGGAAAACTTTTCAACTTTTAGCAAATTAAATACAACTAAATGATAGTTGGTGAAATATTCTGAAGAGTTCTGACCTTATTAAAGAACAAACGATTTTTTGATTTTAAAATTATTTACAAGGCAAATTTTTGATTAAAAAAGTACTGCTGTGATGCTCCACAATATCGTTATCCGTTCTCACTTTTTCCATTCATTCATCCAATCCATTTCACGACCATGTATTCCTCCCATTTTTTTTTTCAAATTCAGTATCCACTCAAGCTTCCGACTTCACAGCGGAGCTCTTTGCAATTCCGGAAAATTATGTCCTTTGAATAACTCCTCTTGGACATATGCGCATTGAAGGACATGAAAGAGCGGTTCAACTTATATCTTTCTCCCTCCAAACTCCTTTATCACAGAGGTTATTTTCCTATGATCTCTCGGAAAGTCTCTAACATCATTCAATTGAATGATTCCCCCCTCCAAACAAATTCAATCAAAACCAAACTGACTCATGATTGGCCACTGCCTTTTCTCACATCAACATCTCATGTATGATCCCATCTGCACCCTATATGAATCTTTTCTAATAATCTCACTTAGACTTTCTTCCTGTACTTCGGTATCCCCTACCCGTGTAAGCCTCGAGTTGATAGCCGCCTCGAAGTTTTATTCACCCCCAACTAGTGAGCAATCTTCTTGAATATCTTTGAGAAACAGGTTTTTTTCATAGAATATGATCTCGTCCACTATGCTAATAGATCTCTCTAATATTCTATTCATACATACCAGGGAAATTGAAAAGTTCGCGGGGCGTTTGAAGCGTACGAATAAATTGACAGTGGATCTGTCAATTTATTTGTACAAAAACAACAGTTTAAAGTAAACATATCAGCGTTAGTTTTAAAAATGGAAAATATTGAAATCGTGCAGTGATTAAATTCTTTGTAAAAAGTAGGGGAGTCTTCTCCTGGAAAAACAATGGTTTGTAAGTGGGAAGGTGAATTTCAACGTGGTAGTACAAGCATGGATGAAAATCCTCGTTTTAGACGTCCAATAAGTGTAACTACTGAATAAATAATTAATTCTATACATTATATGGTTATGGGTGGCAAACAATTGACTTTAAGTGAAATTGCTAAGGCCATGGACATCTCAAATGAACGGGAAGAAATTGGGAAATTTGGAAAAAGTATTACTACAGTATCCCCTGATCTTCACTTATTTACCAAATATCTTGTTAGAAAAGAGATACAAAATAGTTGGAACTCTATGAAGGGACGTAACAAATTAAGAGAAATCATAGCAGACTTTTACATCAACAACTTTCCGTCATTTCCTTCCAGAAGAATCTCCACAATTTGGTTCAGAATGTGAACTGGACATAGTGCCTTTACTCATCAATATCTTTTGACGCCTGCACGTCCTCCCATCTGCTCTCAATGCGCTGACCCACAAACTGTCCGACACGTCTTCAAAAAATGTTGGGACTCCCTTAACACCAGGGCACGGTCGTCTCAACCTCTCAAACGATTTGCAATCACTCTTTCGATTAGATACCCTTGACTTGCTTCTCTCATACCTAAGAGAAATATCCATATAGATTGGATATAGTACACCACTTTTCCAACAATAGCATCATTCTCTCTCTTCCCTCCTTACTTTCAACCTTAATAGCTTCTTTCAATCTATTTCATTCTCACTGTCTTAAGCAACATCCCTCAACACTAGCTCTATCGCTTACATCTCCACTTTACTTTTCCTCCACTTTAAACACCAACAGTCTTCTTCATCAAAATATAATATAGTCACTAAATGGTCACTGTTACCGATGCGACCTTCCGTTAAATCATACGTACTTATTTACTTACTTAACTCCAAAGTAGCCAAAGTGGTCAAAATCAACCAAAAAGTTTATGGCGTTAATTTTTTGGGATGCAATAACCTTCAAATCGGTAAAACAATAACAGGATTACATAAACCTTTAGTATCAATTGGATGAAAAAATTCATGAGAGAAGACCTGGTGTATCGAAAAAAAAGGAATTTTTCATCAAGACAATGAAACGGCTTGCAATGGCTAAATTGAAGGAGTTACACTACGAATTGTTGGAGTATCTGAAGAAGTTATAGCAGCCGTCGATGAATATTTTGAAGAAAAAGAATATTCGGAAGAATAAAGTAATTTTCCAACTATAACCTTGTTTTATCATTTCCGCTCCGTGAACTTTTCAATTAGCCTCGTATTTATGCCTTGTCGTGTATAAATGCCCTATAAATAACTCAATCAATTAATGTCTTTCAAATTATATGTCTTATATCTACACCGGGTTTCCGTTCTCATTCAAATGTATACTCCATTCCCTTTCATTCTAACTGATACCTCATCTTCAGCATCATTTTTCATCTCATCCTACCACTGGCAGGTCATTAAACAACGTGTTGAGTGTTGACTAACTTAAATAAAATAAATCATTCAAGTCGAACGTTCTAACTTCGCAAAAGAAGATAAAAGTTAGAGATACTCATATCTGTAGAATACGGTGTACATTCTAAGGCTTTTGACATTCCTTTTGCCGAACCACTCTTGAAAGCTTATGAGATATATATATATATATATATATATATATATATATATATATATATATATATATATATATATATATATAAATCGGTATGGTATGGTATGATATATATGATATGATAAGGTATATATACCCGGTATGGTAAATCGCCCCTTTCAAAGGATTTTACAGATACAGATTTAAGAGATACAGATTTTTTTGAAAAGAATTTAGTAATAACTAATAATCAGAATGGTTTTCGAAAGGGAAAATCTACCATTAGGGCGATTTATCAAACTATTACAAATATTCAGTAAATTATAAAAAGTTAACCATGGCCATGTGTCTTGATCTAACAAAGGCATTTGACAGCGTGAATCATGATACTCTCTGTGCAAGACTTGAGACTTGTGGAGTTCGGGGAAATGCACTCATGTTAATAAAATCATATCTAAAAGACCGACCACAACAGGTGGTGGAGACTGATTTTTGCGGTAGAGCTATTGTGTCTGATAAGGTTTGTGTGACAAGAGGCGTTCCTCAAGGTTCTGTATTGAGTCCACTATTATATATTATTTATACAAATCAACTTCCAAATGTTACAGAACAGCACACGGTACTCTATGCGGATGACACCGTATTGATTTTTAGCGAATATGATCCCTACTTGATGCTCGAGAGTGTTGGGAGATCGTGCCGAATTCTTGATGAATACTTCTCTACTGGGGATCTTGTCTAAAATGTGCCTAAAACCCAGTCCATTGTATTCAGCCATAGAAAGAATAACAGTATTACTTTTGTCTATAAAGACGTCAGAATTCAGTCTTCTGAACAGGTGGGTTTCTTGGGCCCTGTGATTGATAGAAAGCTGAATTGGAGAGGGCACATGGAAACAGTTGCTGCGGGCTTGTCTCGGTATTGCTGCGCACTGAGAATTATAGCTCATAATGTTGGTTTTGAGGCTGCAATGTCAGCTTACCATGACTGTGTTCAGTCGAGGATAAGATACGGTTTGATTTTCTGGGGAAATTCTCCAGATATAGAGAGAATACTTGTGCTCCAAAAAAGATGCATAAGAAGTGTTTTTCAAATGAAGCATTACGAAAGCTGCAGAAATGTTTTTATTGGCAATAGAATTTTGACCCTTTTCAGCATGTTTATTTTGGATTCGTACACTTTTGTACTTAATAATAGATATCTCTTTGAGGAGGCTATCGCAAAACATGAAGATATATAATACTTTTATGAAGATATATAATACTTTTCCGGAGTGTGTTCGGGATCTGCAACGTGATCAGTCTGTGAGAACGATTAAAAGATTTTTGTTGAGCTAGGCTTATTATTCGTTAAATGATTTTTTTGGGGAAACAAAGAACAATTTAAATTCAATTAAATTATTAGAATAGCCTGTTTTGGCGAATTTGACTGTTTATGTTTGTATTAATTATGTTTTCGACTAAATCATGTAAATTATGTTAACAATGCTATGTTGACTGCGTATTTCTCTCCTCTTTTTTTTCCAATTGTCTTTTTTTCCTCTCTTTTCTTCTTTTTTTTTGTGCCTTGTGTTATAAAATTTATATTTAAATTGTAATTCATTTTTTTATTCTGTTTTTTATGTAAAATTAAATGTTTATTATGTACTTTCTTAACGATGTTCAATGCCTTATGGTTTTGGGAACAAATATATTGATAAAAATTAGAATTTACCTAAAAAAATTGGTATATAGCACGTGTATTACTCAATATATCTTAAGTGCTAACTAAAATAGTTGGATAGACGAATAGCCTCTTGTAACGGAAGGGGTTCATTAGCTAATTAATTGGGATTTAGTGCTTACGTAAAAGTTCTCGAGTACGTGCGGTATAAACAGAGCAACTCTGTGTTGTAGGTATATTGATATAAATACAGTCAAAATTCCTTTTTTTTTTGGGGGATGCGTTTCGTAAATATGTCGCGAATACGGAATAGAAATTTATTTGTACTGGATTATAGGTGACATGTTCCAAGGTTACAAAATAAAAAGAAAAAAGATATAACAAAAAGCAATTTAATAAGAGGTTTTTAAACTATATTAATAATTATTATCGGGCTTAGGCATTTGGATTGATATTCATTCGGCTGAGACATTTTTAACAATTTGCCTTTTAAAATCAAGACTTCTTTCCATAGACGGTTTAATGTTTATGAAGAAATTACGAAGCAAACTCATTTGCCATTCGTAAACCTTCATTCAGATTTTTTTAGTTTAATATCACCTTTTCAGTGCTCGTTGAGAAGTCCTCTTCAATGAAATGGTGATTAAACATTTCCTCCAAGTCGGTTTCAGTCAAATCTTCATCTGACCATTCAAGCAATTCTTGAGTGTCACTTGATTTTTCAGTTAATGTTTGAATTTGCACGCATTCTTCATCATTACCGACAGTTAGATCAGACCACAGTTTTTTCCAGCATGATTTCAATGTGTATGGCTTCAGCTCTTGCAATTATTCTTTTATGCTAACAATGCACTTTGCTATGTCAACATTTTTCCAGCATGGTAATAAAAATTTTTCATTCTAAAATTTTCATACAGTAACGGGATGTTTGATAAACTTTGCATAACTTTGACCAACCACCTATTATCGTCGATAGAAACGCTCCAAGTGTCTAGAATGTGACCATTAGATTGAGCCGATTTTGATTTAAACCCATGAGTTTGGGTGTATTTTTATCTGGATTTACTAGGCAAAACGGCTTTACTAGGTTAGGTTTTGAAACTAATCGTCTCAAATTTGAACTACTAGTAAATAAATCCTTCCAGAAAGTTATCACATCTGATTTTTATGGATGATTTAAAATTGTACACAGAGTCCCAGAGCAAACTCCAATCGCTAATTAAAACCGTAAAATATTCAGCGATGATATAGATGTCCTTTGATCTAGATAAATGTTTTATCGTCAATATACAAAAAGGACTAGTTAAACAAAATCGCGAATCATTCTGTCAGATACATCATTGAAACCCGATGATTCCTATCTGTATTTGGGAATAGTACAAAATCAAATGCTAAACCATACGGCAGTCAAACATGAATTCCAAGATAAATATAAGAAAAAAATTAGGAAGCTTCTTAATACAAAACTCTCACGGGCAATATATGTAAGGCAATCAACACATGGGCAGTACCGGTATTAACATATTTATTTGGAGTGGTCAAGTGGTCAAATATAGAACTGGAAGAGCTAGACCCCATGACTAGACGACTTTTAACATATTTCCATTGTTTGCATACTAATTCTTATGCGTTGAGATTATACATTCCACGAAAATACGGAGGTAGATGGCTTATTAACAATATATAATTGTGTCTTAGACAGGAAAAAAAGCTTCGCTATCATATTTTAAGTTCAAAAGATGAACTTATGAGACTGGCAACTCTGGCTGATTATGATAAACTACTAAACTGAGCCATGCAAACTACACTATCGAAACAGGGAATATTTTTGTATTGACAAAACAACATAAATCAATGGGAACATAAGTCAATTCATGGTAGATATATAAAATTATTAAATGGCAATAATATTGATAAGAAGGCTTATCTGCTCTGGTTAGACGAGAATCAACAAACTGAGGGTTTTGTTATTGCTATCCAGGATAAAGTCATCAAAACCATCAATTACAAGAAACAGATCCCTAAGGAAAATACTGAAGATGCATGTCGAAAGTGTGGCAAAATGGGGAGACTATTGAGCACATAACTGGTAGCACATAACTCCTACTTTAGCAGAAAACGCATATTTAGGAAAACATATCAACATACTAAGATAATTCACCACAAACTGGCACTCAGTCATGGTCTTTTACCAAGATCTACTCCGCCGTATTATAAATACAGTCTTCAAGCGGTTCTGTAGTCTGACGATGTGCTGCTCTACTGGATAGGCCGATAATAACTGACAGAGCTATCGAATACAATAGACCAGACATAGTCTTAATAAATATGAAAGAAAAGCCGGGAACAATTATTGATATTGCCAAACCACTGTCTCATAATACACACAAAACGGAAGTGGAAAAAGTTTCTTAGTATGAGAATCTTTCTTATGAACTGAAGAACATCTAGCAAACTTAATTTCCGCAGTGGCATTTATAAGTCACAGATTGTCCAAAAGTTTGACAAATTGCGGATTAAGCAGAAATGTCATAAAAGTGGGACAACGGGCTATACTGTTGAAAACCTGCCACATAGTTCGAAAATGTTTGTCTTAATGCTAACGAAATACTGGGTTATAATGAAATTTATTCACAGGCTACGAACCGAACTCTAACGTCGCGCGTTAACCTAAGAGAGTGACACCAAGTCAATAAGAATAATAATATTTCTAGTGGCATTTTGAATATTTTAATAATATGCACTCGAACAAACTTGAACTTCTATCCTTCTATTCTTATATTCAATCTACCTGGGTACTAACTCGAAAACTTAAATATTGCCGGTAGCACGCCATTTTGGTACTTTCATAACATTCGTCCTTTTGATGGGAAAAAAACGTTTTATTTTAAAAATCGCTTAGAACTGCTTTGAAAATGCTTATAAAATTACTCTGCACGATAGAAAAACAATATTATTTTGACTGCTTCCGCGATGCGAAAGCTATGTATAATGAAATGAAATTTAAAATAACAAACAAAAGATACCGTAGAGATAAAATCTTATTCGAAACAAGAATGCTTTATAAAGAGATACAAACTTGCTTGAAAAACGTCGATAGAGCGGCAGTTTCTTCCTGTGCCTAGACACTACACTGCTTGACGAAAAAAAACGATACGATATCGTATCATTTACATTATTAATTTTTTATTATTCTTAAGGCTTGATTTTATTATATTATTAATTATAAGATACGTAACGCATGGGACCACTGTCACGATCCGATACTTCATGGAAATTCATTTTTAAATAAATAAGCAAAGATTAATATCTAAAAATTTCCACTATGTTTAAAATTGTATATATAACAATTGTTTCGACTCACGGTGCCTTTATCAAATACAAATGATGTTAAACTAACAGTAAGAAAACTAAGTATAACCTGTGTGTCCTAACCTAACCTGTGTGTATAACCTAAGTGTCCATCGACCTAATAATACCCAAAAACAGTGGGTAACCAATTTTTGTCAACATCTAGAAAGGTCGTATAAATTTAACTGTAATGTTAACTGTAAAACTGTAAACCATTCAGGTCTAGCTGGTCATTTAGCAAAACATATAAAGTTTTACTTTTATTAATTTCTAGGCTCTAAAATAGTAATTTTTTTGGATTTATTCTCATTATGTAACATTTTAAAAATATCATTGAAAGTATGCTTTTCTAACATTTAGTGGTTAACGTAATGAGAATTATTTTGTTGTTTAGTGTAACTTCTTTTATATACGTTGAGCCTAGTAGAGAAAGATTTTCTGAAAGATGAACACGACCCGCTAGGGATGTGACATTGAATGAAAAAAAAACGATTAATTTATAATCGATTTTTCTTCGCTACTAATAAATCGATATTTTTTAAGAAAATAATCGATTATTAAGAAAAATCGATTTTTTTTATAACATCTAGATACTTTTCTATCAAGGTAAGTGGTATTAAAACGAATATGGGTATCTATGTATGATAACTTTTTCCCAGGACAAAGAAGTACTCACAGGTTACTAGGAAATAACCCCCCTCAGCATCAGCCGTCATATTTTATAAACGTTAGTTTTAAGGCAAAGACGACACAGCAATTTTATTAATACATTGTTGAAATAAAAATAAACGAAAACGGAATAAACAAAAAAAAAACAACTTCTGTTCTCAAAACTAAAAGTAAAATTTGACAAAACTTCTATAAATGTAAAGAGAGAGTTTAAAAATAATAGCTTTGGTAATCTCTTCCCTAAGATATGGCTTCGAGTTTTCCTAACAATATACCCTGCTTGGGATAACAGTCTTTCTACTGGCGCAGAAGGGGCAATCACCGAAAGGAGCTTTAGAACAAACTCGGATAGCTTAGGAAAAGCTGCTATGCAGTTCTTCCATATAGCGAAAGAATCTACTTGACTCGATAACGGAGCCGCAATATAAAGGTCTAAGTCTGTGTTTTCGGCCTTTGGCGCGCTAGATGATATTATCTTTACGTGGTGAGACTGTCATATATGTATTGCTCGTTGACAGCCGCTGCTGATGAAGGAGATGGAGAACTGGGCGCATGATCTGGCAGAACTGGAAATTCATCGTTTTCGGTGTTTAAACAGTTGTTTATATAATTTATTGTTTTCGACAAGGCTAATACCTCATCCAAATGGATCGTTTTGAATCTAGGATCCAAAAACGATGCAACCGAGAAAAGGTGCAGTAGAATGCAGTAGAAATTCTACAACAAAGGATGTAGAATGTTTCGTTTAATTCTTCTTGCAAATAATTTTTTAATTAATTTGCCAAATCATCCGTTGGCATTATTGTATCTAAGATAGTTCTCAAACATTTGATAATGGGATAAACTCATTTTCTCGGTGACTTTTTGAAATGGCTTAGGTTAGTTAAGGTATATATATATATATATATATATATATATATATATATATATATATATATATATATATATATATATATATATATATATATATATGTAGTGTTAGATTTTCTTGGACTGCGTCCAATGAGACAGCAGTAGCTGAGTGTAATCCCACACCCAACCGTTGGGTTCCACAATCTCATGTGGAACACACAACAACCTGCGTCTCCGCCTAGGTGAACACTTTTGTTGGTTGATTGACCGGGAAGAAGCCCCACCTATCCCTTCCACTGGATGACATATGTTTCGTCTCTCGAGGTTCAGACTCTTCAGGGCGCCGACATATACCATACCATCAAAAATAGGGAGATCCTATCCACAGCCAACAACCCATGTTTTTCGCCGACCTCCCGTCGGATGGCGTATATACGTAGTGTTAGATTTTCTTGGACTGCGTTCAATGAGACAGCAGTATTTGAGTGTCATCAGACACCCAACCGTTGGGTTCCACAATCTCATGTGGAACACACAACAACCTGCGTCTCCGCCTAAATGAACACTTTTGTTGGTGTGCGGATGTACTCATTTTGATTCAGGTTTATTTAATCCAGTAAATTGGTCCTACGCTATACCATGAAAAAGCTACCCGCAGCTTTATATTACCGCCTATCATCTGAACCTATTAAATTTATTTTGGTTTCATCGCTCCATAAAATATTGCACCATTTCTTGATTCCCTGTTCACCATACCAACTGATCCATTAACATTCAAATAATTATACCATTAACTGTTCTTGAGCAAACTTTAAACGTTGTTTTACATTCTTGGCGAATAACTGGCGAACAACAGGGACTTTTCTGGCTGCTCTACCGTACAAGTTACTTACCTGAAGCCTTCTTCGAATTGTTCTTGAACTTATTTCCAACTACAATTCACTTTTAATTTCGGTAGATGATTTAAATGGGTCCTTTAAAATCCAGACAATCTGCCTGTGAGTATAAGATGTCGTTTTTCTTCTAGCTCCATAATTTTCATAAACTGGTTATTTTTTTAAGGCATTTTCCACCATTTTTTTTAAACGACCAACGATCCTTTCAATTTCCATTAGTGACTTCGCTTCTATTTGTAATGTTAAAATTTGCACTCTTACCAGCTGTACAAACAGCTACGACCCATTTCTAACAAAACTAGTATTCGGCCAAGTTTGTTTTTATTTTTTTTTTAATTCAATCCTTGAAATAAACAAAACGTGTCGATAAATTAACAACAAAACGCGAAGAAACAATATTTACTGCTTTATAAATTTTATGGCACTATTTTTATGACCACATTTTCATGTTCTTTCTTCTAAATTCTTGTTAAATATTATGTTTACAGTATTTTTTAATTGTATTAAAATTTAAAATTATTGTTATCATACTAATTATCTATGCTATTACAACTTTATTTGCCCAACAGTATCTTTTATTATAACGACTTTATTTCTTTGGCGATATATATATATATATATATATATATATATATATATATATATATATATATATATATATATATATATATATATATATATATATATATATATAATCTCGTCTATACATTTGTGGATTTCAAAAAAGCATATGATTCTATTGACCGCGAATCTTTATTCCAAATCTTGCAAGAACAAGAAATAGATCTGAAAACGCTGGCAATTATTAAAGCAACATTAACTAATACAAGGTCAAAAGTTAAATTCATGGGTGACATCTCAGAGCCTTTCGAAAGTAAAACTGGAGTTGAACAAGGGGTGGACTCTCGCCACTCTTATTTAACTGTGTTCTAGACAAAGTAATACAGGAGTTGCGTGAAAAAAAGTCGGCCCTGAATATTGACCAGCCCATTAAACTGGGGAGAACCAACATCAACATTGATTGTCTAGCGTTTGCTGATGATCTAGCAATTTTGGCTCAAGATATATTAACGGCACAAAAACAAATTAAAATCCTAAAAGAAATAGCAGAAAAGGTAGGACTGCAAACTTCCTTTGAAAAGACACAATACATGACCTGCAACAGACTAAGAACACCATTTCCAAAAACAAAATATGGTAACATCAGACAAGCCTGTCTATTCAAATATTTGGGTGAACTCAATCCAAAATGAGTTGGAGAAAACGGCCAACAAGGGTAGATGTCAAAGAATGGAAACTGCATTGAGACTTGCACAAATATTTACCACAAAAAAATGCATATCTAAAAACACAAAACTGACATCGAGGAGATTGAAAAGAAGGAAAGAAAAATCTTAGGCCCCAAACAAACAAATAAATAGCACATACACAAAACATACCGACTTCGAGAAAACCAAGAAAACAAACAATACACAGATATACATAGTGATATGAGAAAAAGAAGACTTAAGTTTTACAGACACATAAAACAGATGAATCCGAATAGGGTTACTATACAAATAGTCGAATTTTATGAAAATAGGAGTGGAGCTAAAGTAGAAATAATTAAATGGATTGCTGCAATTAAAGGGGACCTAAGATCAGCAAATATTACACAAAGTGAAATTCAGGATAGAGGGTGTTTCAGACACAAGGTTGACTTTTGGGAGGTTGGCCAGAGAGAAAAATGTAGGAAGACTGGAACAACTTGGTCTGACGAAAGGAAAAAAGCTCATAGCCAAAGAATGAAATCAGTTTGGGCGCAAAGGAAGGCTAACAACAACAAACGCCTCTAATTGTACTTCGCGTTGTCCACCAGGGCCCATACGTGAATAATATATATATATATATATATATATATATATATATATATATATATATATATATATATATATCAAACCAAAGCATAGTGTTTGATATAAGCTTGAAAACTAATTATATATAACTATGAATAACAAAAATAGGTTTCATTTGTATGTTTTTAGAGAAAACACCATCACTTCGAGATACATTCCTAACGATCGAAATCGTAGCTTCTATAATAAGTTAACCAGTACAAACTTCATATAGAAAGATTAATGCTCTAAAAACATTATTTAATCAAAACAACGATAATTATAGCCTGGAGATAGAATTAATTAATTTTGTGAATTTAGTGAGACATTATAAAACTTGAATATTGTAAATACATTAATTAGAAAGCATAAGTTCAAGAAATTATTGAAGAGATCTTCGACTTTTCAAAGGCAACAGAGCAAAAACAAATTCATGGTAATACCGTCTGATGCCTAATTAACACGGGGATTAGAGAAAAAGTTGACATCAAGGTAGTCTACAAGTGTACAAGTTTTGTAAACCTGTAGTAAAGTTCTATAAATATTTTAATTCATGTTAATTAATAATTGAAATTGAAATTCGAGTTTCACTGCATAATTACTAGAAGCAATAGTTCAAATGAAATGAAGTGTTAACGAAAATACGCAAAATGAAAAGTAAACGGATTGAGAAGTAATTGATTCTCAGTTTATGCATCAGAAAAATAATTTGAAAATACATTTTGGTGATATCAACTTTAGAGATCAGCCAGTTTTGAGTTGCCTTCTTGCAAACTTGTCAATAAATACACATCGATTCTAAGCATCAGCAATAGGACAATTTTAAGTTCTTCGCAAGGTTATCATGTTCAATAAAAAGGCAGGACGACCTTTTCATCAACTAAATTGTGACACTGGTGAAGAAATCCATTGTTAGACGAGGCTTGTTTAAGGGCCTATAGAGCTGGGTCCACACCAATAAAAATTCGCTATGCGGCGAAAATTTTTACCACGCAAAATTACCATACACAGTCAATAAATATTTGCGTTGTGCGCGCTGCACGCCACGCTCCGTCTGTGTGTCGACAAGCTTCAAAATCAGTTTTTTATGGTTATTTTTTATTTTCTGTAGTTTATACTTTTCTGGTTTGGCACAAATGCTTCATCCAATAACGTCTTTTCTTGAGATTTTGTTTTCCTTTTTCTTGATTAAAATATTCATTGTTATCAATGCAGCACACGTCTTCTTCAACATCATAATATGCTGGGACACGCTTTGACTACAATCAGTTACTCAATAAATAATAAATTTCAATATAACCACGTCACGTAGATATTTTTTTGGAACTAAAAACATTAATTTCACTTCAACAACACGTCCACATACAAATCCTGTGAGCCACAAATTCTTTTAATGCTCACGAGAAAATCGACAACAGATAGTACGTCTGTGTGCTGTGCGGCGAAAATATTTACGTTGTGACCTTGTGTGTCAGAGCGTCTACATTGCCACGCATGCACACCACATACAACACATACACCCGCATAATGCAAATTTTTATTGATGTGGACCCAGATTTATAAATATGTTTTGTGCAAGTTAGAGACAGTCATATCCTTGATAAAATTTATGTTGTGCATAACTCAACTAAATACAATGAAAATAATATAAAAACAAGAATTTCTATAGTAAATAAGATAAATCAAGCTGTGTGTGTGTGTTTTAATATAAATGGTTATCAAATAAGCGCTTTATTTGGAATAAAAATAAAATAGTATAAGATATCATTGTGATTTTTTTATAAATCATCAAATAAATATCAAATATTTGATCACTTTGCCATATAAATCGATATTTATTTCACTAACGACACTAATAATGTTGGTTTTAAGATCATCGAGTGTTTGTGATTATTGGTGTAAACCAATGGTTTTACATAACCCAGAGAAAAAATCCAATGGAGTTATCTCGCATGATCTTGGTGGCCAAGTAACATCGGCACTTCTTGAGATTACACGGTCATTAAACTTTTCTCTCAATAAATTGATTATGCCACGAGATCTTGTTGCACCATCTTCTTGAAACCACATGTTGTCCAGATCAAGGTCATTCAATTCATGCCAGAAAAAAATCAGTAATCATGATTCTTTAGCGTTTCCCATTACAGTAACTGCTTTTCCATTTTCATTTTTCAATAATTAGGGTCTTTTTACGCCTCCAGACCATAAATCACACCAAATTGTAATTTTTGTGGATGTAAAGGGGTTTCAAGAACAGCATGTGCCAGCCATTTAACCAAAAATGAGTTTCATTGCTGAAGAAGATTTTTTCATGAAATAATGAATCTATTGCAAGTTGCTCTAAAGCAATATGCAAAATTTCTACGCAACATATGGTCATTTGGTTTGAGTTATTGGGTTAACTGAATTTTATATGCTTTTAAATACAAATCTTTATGAAGTATATTCCATGTAGTACCACAAGAAAGCCCAAGTTCTTGAGAACGACGTGTAATGATTAATTACCATCAATTAATTTGTGCATGTGATGATTCTACACAAAGTTTACTAATTAAAACTACTTATATTGATAATTGTATTAATGATTATTATTACTGTATAGGATGCGTACATATAAAAGAAAGACCTCAAAAGGTTTAGCTCCTAGTCAACAATTGAGTGATGCAGCAAACGCTGTAGAGGAGGAAAAAATGAGTGTAAATGCTGCAGACAAACAATTTAATATTAACAGGATGACTTTAAAGAGATATGTTTGTGTTAATTGTGATAAAGACAAAGATGATTATTAATTTGGGATTATTTATCATCTAGCAATATTCTTGATCTCATAATTAGTTACTATTTTAATTTAATATTTATTTTCGTTATAATTATTCTTAAATATATAATTTTAAATATGAAAAGTGTAATAATAATTCAAATATTGGAAAAATATAATTTTGTTTGATTTTAATTTTATTTTTCCAGAGATATAATAACAATATGAGTATGTAATAATCATAATAAATAAATAGTTGCTTGTTGATTACAATTATTTTGTATTCAGATCATTCTATACAGTAATCAAGTCCATTTTAGCCATTACTCAACTAGCCCGATACCCAACTTTCTGGAGCGCTCTCGTATTTCCCAAAATAACTTTTAGACTTGTACTCGGATCGTTTTTACACCGCAAGACGTTTTAGAGAAGAGTAAATTACGAACCTAACAGATTAAGAATCAATTAAATCCGAGGCATATTTTTAAAGTTATGGGAGATCAAGCGAAAAGTTGCTCAACTAGCCTCGCTCTACCCTACGATCAAGTATATAGAACTTTGCTTCTCTTTTATATTCATTGTGCTTCGAGATGCACTAAAAAGCTAACAAAAACTATGCCTCCAAATCGGACTTACACCAAGGATTTTCTAAGAACTGTAAGTTATTATTTCATTCGATGGAATCATTCATCAAAGTAAACTTTATTACCTATTGCGAATTTTTACCAAAAGTTTTCATGTTTGATATTGAATTCAGTTCGACGCAGATATGAATTGAATAAAAACTAAACTATCGACAGTTTGAAAAACTACATCAGTTATGGCATTCAAAATGATAAAAATGTCCGCTAGTTAATTGACCGTCGATCTCTATACGTACATGGATTCGAATACATTTCCAGTCAAATAAATTTCCATTAAACGATTTTTCAAAAATTGCATGACAACAGGAAGCATGAAATATGGTTTGCTTTCATATATGTTATACGAGGCGTGTAAATAAAGTAGACAGATTCTCTATAATTTTTTTATTTAATTCAAATTCAACAATTCTACATTGTCTCCTTCAAAGTAGTTGCCTTGGGAAACCACACAGCGCTAGAGACGGTTTATCTACTCTTCGTGGCAAGGCGGGAATTGTCTTCAACTCGTCCGGTACAGCCTTAGAACATTAAAAATTTGCTCTCTCCAGTGTCCTAAAATGATGTCCTTTCAAGAAAAAGTCACAAGGACTCAAGTCTGGTGAATAAGGAGGCTGTATAATCACAGTCGTTTTTACTTGCTAACAACTCGTCAATTGACATGGCGCACTGTCGTGATTGAGCAGCCAGATATTCGTAATATTCGGTCTCACCCGAATGACCTTTATTCGTATTTCAAGGCATTTTTGAGGCACAAATTCCTCATGGACGAAAAGCAAATCAGCATGATTTTGATCATTGATTTACTTATACTAGCTTTTTTTGGCCGTGATGAGATTGGAATGTAGCTGTGGCGCTTCGTTTCCACGTCGTGTTCAAGAATGCAAGACTCATTACCACTAATGACACGTTCGAGAAAATGAGAGTCTTTTTTAGTTCGTCCCAAAAAGTTAAGACATGTTTCTCTCATGTTGTACTTTTGATCCTGCGAAAAGTTTTTCAGAACCATTTTCGTACAAATTTTCTTCATCCTCGATTCATTGGTTAACGATGGATCCATGAGCGGTTGTTTGAGTTAAATTCAACTCATTCCCGGGCATACTGAGCGTCAACAGATGGTCAGGCAAGATCACACACGCAAGATCCCAGATTCTGAGGACATTTTCATAACTCCTTGCAGTTCGAGGCTTTCCGCTACCAGGTTCATCTTCAATTTAGTTTCGACTTTCTGAAAATACCTTAAACCACCTAGAAACCTGAGCCCCTGACAAAATACTGTTGGCCCATTGAAGTTTTGTAAAAGTTTGTACAAAGTGTGAGATATAATGTGGAGCACTCTGATTTTGATATGAATTTCCATGTTTACAAGGGTTGAATGGAAATAGAAAGGAAAAAAATTAGTTATTCTATCGATGAGCGGTGCAAATATGATCGATGTGCTATTGTGCTCTTGCATCAAAATGTACAAAGTTTGAGAAACAAAATCGCTCACTTTGAATATATAATAAAATTAAGGATCGATGTGGTCTGCATAACGGAACATTGTTTAACAGAGAGTGAAATGAACTTATACAAAATGAATCATTATCAGATGGGTAGTGCTTATTATAGTGAAAATTCAAATGGTGGTAGGGTCATGATACTTGTTATTGATAAGCTGAGTTCATGCATTAAAGAGATAGAGAGAACAAATAAATATAGTAAGTGATGGTATGTTTGAAATTTGTTGCATTTATATTGAGTTTGAGAATGACTTAGTTTGTGTATTGAATTTGTATCGGGCTCCCAATACTAATATTGATATTTTTTTCAAAAATTGAATCGCTTTCTTTATGAGTTATGCCTTCCAATAAACTGCAAATGCGTTTTATGAGGGGATTTAAATAACGATTATAACGAGGAAAATATTAATATTGTTAGTAATTTAAAAGATGTGTTACTTAGTTATGGGTTATGTAATACATTAAAAGAACCAACTCGTACCACAGAAAGGTCGACTACTTTAATAGATTACATATGTACGAATTATGAATTAGATGGTTCGTCTTGTATTGTTTGGGGTAATTGTCTGTCTGATCGTTCGGCTCAGTTGATAGAGATCCCAATTACATCAAGTCTGCATGATATAACAAAATTTAAAAGACACTATAGTGAAACTAATATGAAACTATTTAAGCTGTATCTGAGCGGGGAAGATTGGCATGATGTATTTTAGGCTGAGAGTGTGGATCGGGGATTTAAAGCATTTTCACATTGTTTGGAGTATTACATTGATATGTGCTTTCCCCTTAGAAAAGTCAGAGAGAGTCAAATTAAACCTTGGTTGACAAGAAGTATCAGAATATCATCTATTAGTTCAAAAGAATTGTATCGAACGAAACTATTATCTGACGCCGAACAAGATGTTACACATTATAGGGCGTACAAAAAAATTTATAAAAAAGTTATAAGAAGGGCTAAACTGCTCTACAATGTGAAACAATATTTTGAATCGGAGAACAAGTCAAAAACTACTTGGACAATAATAAACAGTAAGATTCAAAAAAACCGCAATGCAAGCATAAGAGACGAAGTTCAATTCCTATTTGCTCTAAATCTATATGTAAAATTCCAAAATCGTTTGAATCTATAGAAGCATTATATCAAAGAACTACGGGAAATTGTGAATTTAAAAAACTCTCCAAGAATGCATGCGTTAGCTGTCCACGAGTTTGTTTAAAGGTGTTGGTTAGATTAGTCGAGCTTAAGTGTACTTTACGTTTTTACGATGGATAAATTATATAACTGAGGCAGCCAATACTTGATGGAAATTCATTTTAAATAAGCCTTGGAAAAACAAGTTAAATCATCTTGAATTGTTTAAATCACTAGTTTACTGGTACATGTATGTTAATGATATTTTATTTTGTTTCACAGGTACTGATAGACTAAGTAAATCAATTTTTTACTCACATAGATTCTCACATACATAATAACATTAAATTTATAATTCAAGAATAAAATAATATAGTAAACATTTTAGATTTAACAACAGATATAACAAACAGATATAACAAACCATAAATACATAATATACAGAATAATACATAATAATACATTAATACATAACAAACCATATCATCCTTTTACAGAAAAGATTACGGTATTTATTTCATTTTTATACATAAACTTTTGCATATCCCAAAGTTATCAAAAAATTACAACAACGAATTTCATATCATCAAATAGATCGCGGTGAACAACGGATAAGATCCAAATATTATAAATAGAATAATTAATTACAGCCCGTACGTATACATCTCATTTCATCTCAGTCAAAAAGTGGAATTAACTCTTTGGAATTTTCGTGAGAATTTTCGTGTGATGAATTTAATACGCGAACTGATAAAGCAAAATCCACATGTGGCATACCGTGAGATTGAGGCATCCCTGGGCATTAGTATGACAAGGATACACAAGATTTTACATGAACATTCACCTGTAAAAAAGATTTGTGCCCGTTGGATTCCGCATATTTTGAAAATCGCTCAAAAAAGGTTCATGTCGATTGGTGCAAAGAAATGTTCAAAAATACCATCGTGCTGCGTCAAGCAGCAATCTTGGATCTATACGTATGAGCCCGAAAGTAAACAGCAGTCGGTGGTATGATTCTTTCAAAATGAGCCAAACCCAATAAAAGTTGTTCGCCCAAGAAGCACTTCGGAGTAAATGATGGTTTTTGGGATAAATGGGCAAACCATATGGCTACAGGGTCAGTATAAAATCGTAGAACGGTCAATTCTGAATGGTGCACAGCCATTTGTTTGCCAAAAGTCTTTGATAAAAGAAAAAGTCTTTGGAAATTGAATGCGCTACAAAAAAAGTATCTTAACATTTTTCGTTAAATTCACTCCTCCCAAAGTTATTCAAGGTTAAAGTTGAATTTAAAAGTTATTTGTCGCTTTTTTGCGTTAGACCACATTTTTTTACTTGATTAAAAAATGTAAGGTTTAGTATTGAAAATACTTTTTCTTGAATTTATTTAAATTTGATTTTGCTTAAAGAGTTGTTTATATAAGAAAATAAATTTTACTGTTTTTAACTAACTCTAAGAGTAAAAAATATGCGGTATTTTATTTATAAAACATTTATCTTTGGTATTATATAGTTTTATATGTATATAAAAATCGAATTATGAATCAGAAATGAATAGTATTAATGGACAGAAAAATCATTGCGTGTTTCTTTATAATTCATATTTTACAAAAGAAAAGATCATAAATCGCTAATTCATCATCATCATCATCAGCCCGTATCGATCCACTGCAGGACGAAGGCCTCTTCAGCATGCTTCCAATTTTCACGGTCATGGGCTTTCCTCTGCCACTCGGGTCCAATATACTTAACGATGTCATCAATCCATCGTGCTTTCTGTCTTCTTCGCGGACGTTTGCGATCAAGCAGTATCCACTCCAGAATTACCTTAGTCCATCTGTCGTCCCATCGCCTCGCTATATGGCCTGCCCATCTGCATTTCAATTGTTTTACTCTTCCAATGATGTCACAGACTTTTGTTTGTTCCCTGATCCATGCGCAGGACTTTCTGTCTCGTCTTGTAATGCCGAGCATACATCTTTCCATTCCCCTCTGTGCCACCCGAAGCTTTTGAATTGATTGCGATGTGAGTGTCCAGGTTTCACTTCCGTATGTCATAACGGGTAGAATGCATTGATCGAAGACTTTTCCTTTCAGGCAAAGTGGGAGTCTGCTCTTAAACACTATGTTGAGCCTACCAAATGCCTGCCAGCCACATTTAACACGCCGTTCCACCTCCCGGGCGGTATTCCCCTCCATTGAAATCCTCTGCCCAAGATATATAAAGCTGTCCACAATCTCCTAATCCCTACCTAAAACTGAAATTCTTCTGTCCTGAGCGAAGCTATTGAACATAACCTGATTCTTCAGGTTATGTTCAATAACTTCAACTAAACCTTCAACTAAACCTTTTCAGGTTTATTTTCAAGCCAAATGGTTCGCCAGCCCTTTGCAGTTCAATGAGAACAAAATCATCTGCAAATCTAAGGTGGTTTAAGTTTGCACCATTGATCTTTACACCGTCCTGTTCCCAATCTAGTTTACGGAATACTTCTTCAAGGCCCGCCGAGAAAAGAATAGGCGATATAGCGTCACCCTGCCGTACACCTCGTTCTACATTAATTCCCACTTCAAGATCATCAAGGTGAATTGGGGTTGCAGCTCCATCATATATCGATTCTAATAGGTTTACATAGGCTCTCTCTATACCTTGGCTAAGCAGTGCATCCACTATCGCATGCTTTGAGATGGAATCAAATGCTTTTTCGTAGTCGATAAAAGCCATGCGCAGTGGCATGGTGTATTCGTTGTGCCTTTCTATGGCCTGCTGTACAACCTGAATGTTATCCATTGTACTGAATCCACTTCTGAATCCTGCTTGCTCTCTTGGTTGTGCGTCGTTCAGTTTTTTTCATATTCTTTTAGAAATTTCTAAAAGAATTTCTAAAAGAATAATTTCTAAAAGTCTCTATTTACTGGAGTTGTTCTTCGTCTTTGGTGAGACACTTATTCTAATCTTCAATCAATGCTACACCACGTTCTGCTACATCATAGACGACAGCCAGTTTTTCCAAAAATTGCTGACATTTTTGAAAACTGTCAATTTTGGACCAATTCTGTATATATTCATCGATAAAATCGTATGGCAAATCAAATTCGCTTCGTCGAAGTCGCTAATAAACATTTGCAAACGTAAAGGAGAACCGTGACAGTAAGAGAACAACAGAAAATAAGCGGTGTTGGCGAGGGAAGCTTGAAAATGCGAGTTCATATATAAAAATAAGATAAATGCTTTATAAATAAAAAGCCGCATATTTTTTACTCATAGAGTTAGTTAAAAACAGTAAAATGAATTTTCGTAAATAAACAACTCTTTACGCAAAATCAAATTTAAATAAATTATGAATTTTGAAAAAATGTAGTGATTGTACTTAAAAAAAAGTATTTTCAATTTATTTTTTAATTAAGTAAAAAAAAAATTAGATCTACCCCAAAAAAAAAGCAATAAATTACTTTTAAATTCAACTTTAACCTTGAATAACTTTGGGAGGAGTGGATTTAACGAAAAATGTTAAGATATTTTTTTTGTAACGCATTCAATTTCCTTTAAGAATATGTATAGTATTTTTTCAAATATTGATTCGTTCATTAGTTAGGAAATTTCAAATTTGAAAAGTAAAAATGTAAAAACAGATCAGGACTCGATTACATGGAAACGGCTTGTTTGACGTAAATTTATAATGAAACCTTTTTTATAGAAAATTCAATTCTCTTCAAGAATATGTATTTCTCAAATTTTTCGATTTGATGGTTTACGATTTTTGGACGAAAGATGCGATTGCTATTAAAAAACCGAAAGTCGCGTTGATACACTTCTTAATATAAGTATTAAGGGATCTGTCTTTCACAATATTTTTTTTTATCACAAATACAAATAATATTTTCGGTATTGCTTTAAAAAAACCATTTTTCCAACCCATTTTCCATGATTATTTCACCCAAATATTTGAATTGAGAGACTTGTCTGATGTGGCAATATTTTATTTTTAGAAATGGTATTCTTAGTCTGTTGCAGGTCATGTATTGTGTCTTGTCAAAGGAAATTTGGAGTCCTACCTTTTCTGCTGTTTCTTTTAGGATTTCAATCTGTTTTTGTACCGTTAATATATCTTGAGCCAAAATTGCTAGATCAGCAAACGCCAGACAATCAATTTTGATATTGGTTCTACGCAGTTTAATGGGCTGGTCAATATTCAGGGCCGACTTTTTTTCACGCCACTCCTGTATTACTTTTTCTAGAACACAGTTAAATAAGAGTGGCGAGAGTCCATCTCCTTGTTTCACTCCAGTTTTAATTTCGAAGGGCTCCGAGATGTCATCCATGAATTTAATTTTTGACCTTGTGTTAGTTAATGTTGCTTTAATAATTGCCAACGTTTTCAGATCTAGTCCTTGTTCTTTCAAGATTTGGAATAAAGATTCGCGGCCAATAGAATCATATGCTTTTTTGAAATCCACAAATGTACAGATGGATTTTTATTGTACAGTTTTTGATGTCTTAGGATTAACTTTAGATTCAGGATCTGTTCAGGGCAGGATCTGCTCTGCCCGGTCGAAAATCTGCTTGATATTCACCAATTTTAGGTTCTAACTGTCCCTGTGCTCTGTCTAGAAGACATTGATATAAGATCTTGTAACAAACTGGGAGAATCCCTCTGTAGTTGTTTACATCCGTTCTATCTCCTTTCTTGTGTAGTGGATGGATTAGAGCATCTTTCCAATCTTCCGGAATCCGTTCGGTTCGCCAAACTTCTTGTAGAATTTTGGTTATTTTCTTGATTGTACCTGGACCAGCGGATTTCAAAAGTTCATCAGTGATTCCATTTTCACCAGAAGCTTTGTTATTTTTAAGTCGCTTGATTGGCCTAATTATTTCATCTTCATTCGGTGGTAATGAATCTGGGTTTGTTTGTTCAGAGTTTAGTGTTGGTAATTTGTTTTCAGGCTCAGAACAGTTTAGTAGTTCAAAATATTTCTCAAGTATATATATATATATATATATATATATATATATATATATATATATATATATATATATATATATATATATATATAACACATGGGCTGAGATGTCCCGGGCCTAACACATAGATGGTGCTAGTTTTACAAATAATATTTTCGGTATTTCGACAGTTTAGTAGTTGTTCAAAATATTTCTCAAGTATATATATATATATATATATATATATATATATATATATATATATATATATATATATATATATATATATATAACACATGGGCTGAGAAGTCCCGGGCCTAACACATAGATGGCGCTAGTTTTATTGCAGTCACCTTTTTTTCAGTTAATACTAACCTTCAAAAGACAGCTGTTAAAATTTCATGATATTCTATTCATTAGTTTGTGAGTTATTGTGCTAAGAGTGATGCTACTTTTGTTATTTTCAAAACAATGGATCAAAAACAATTTCGTGTTTTAATTTTACACTGCTTCTTGATGGGAAAAAATACCGTTCAAGCGAAGCAATGGCTTGAAAAGTGTTATGGGGACTCCGCTCCATCAGAAACAACAATAAAACGTTGGTTTGCTGACTTCAAACGTGGTCGTAGAGACACCGATGATGCAGAACGCAGTGGACGTCCAAATGAGGCGGTAACACCAGAAAACATAAAAAAAATCCACAAAATCGTTTTGAATAATCGAAAAGTGAAGTTGCGTGAGTTAGCTGACATCGTAAAGATATCAAAAGAACGTGTTGGCTTTATATTGCATAAGCATTTGACTATGAGAAAGCTCTGTTCAAAGTGGGTGCCGCGTTTGCTCACTGTTGACCAAAAACGAGAACGTGTTGATGATTCTGAGCAGTGTTTGGCCATGTTTAAACGTAACAAACCGGAATTTTTGCGTCGATATGTGACAATGGATGAAACATGGATCCATCACTTCACTCCGGAATCAAAACGATCGTCATCTGAGTGGACAGCAAATGGTGAACCTCGTCCAAAGCGCCCGAAAGCACAACAATCGGCTGGAAAGGTTATAGCCTCGGTATTTTGGGATGTGCGTGGTGTAATATTCATCGACTATCTTGAGAAAGGAAATACCATTAACAGTGAATATTTTATAGCGTTATTGGAGCGTTTGAAGGCCGAAATTGCAAAGAGACGACCGCATATGGCAAAGAAAAAAATTTTGTTTCATCAAGACAACTCACCGTGTCACAAGTCAATCAAAACAATGGCAACAATACATTAATTGAACTTCGAATTGCTCCCACATCCACCGTTTGACTTGAGATTTGACTCCCAGCGACTACTGGCTGTTCGCAGACCTGAAAAAAATGCTCGCCGGTAAGAAATTTCGCACGAATGAAGAGGTTATCGCTGAACCTGAGGCCTATTTTGAGGCAAAAGATAAATCATTCTACAAAAGTGGTATTGAAATGTTAGAGCGGCGCTGGAATGATTGCGTTGCTCTTGATGGAGATTACGTTGATGAATAAAGCTAATTTTAAACCAAAAAAACTGTGCTTTCTTTGTTAGGCCCGGGACTTTTCAGCCCATGTGTAAATAAAAAGAATTTTAATATAAATTAAAATTCGATAGGGTTCGTCGGTAAGCACATCATTTGAGAACGGCTGAACCGATTTGTCTAATTGTTTTAATATCGTAATAGCCCCAATAAGGTTTTTAGGGGAAAAAATTGGAAAATGTGAATTAAGATTTTTGAGTTCTGATAGAATTGAGAATTAAAGTCCAGTTAAATAGAACAGAAATTGCTCGTGAGAGCAGTGTAAAAGATATGGCTGGAAGGCGCAGAGCAAGTCTATTCCGGAACATCTGCGTGTAGGATATGATGTCTGCCTGTATGAAGAACGTTAACAATACATTTAAGGACACAAAGGAAATGAAACAATCGGAAAACACGTTGATGTTACAATATACGAAATTTTATTTTTATCTCGGATTGTTAGGTTGAAATATTTCAAAGATGACTATACATAAAGATGTAAAATGTCTATTGAAGATTTATCTCTGTTAAATTGAATATTGTATTCGGCTGAGATAATGACTGATTTTTCTAGCATTCTTAATGTTTAAATTATGTTTTGGTTTTATATTTTTTAGTCGAATATAAAACTTTAATGAGAAATATACTATCTGCAATAAAAATTGTTGAAATTTGTTGAATTGTTGAATCTACCATTTTAAGTAGCAATTTTGTTATGGAAACTATAATTTGAATTATCAGGGATGTATCTCAAAGTGGTGTTTTCTGTTTTCGGTTTTTCTTTTATTCCTACTCACTAAAACTGCCAAAGAATGACAGTTTATCATTTTTCTTTGAGTTCGTATGTAAACACTATTGTTGGGAATTTATTCATGAACAAGTTGGCTAATAACGGTGACAGATGATCCTTCTTGTTCTTTATAAAACCTGTTATTTAGTAGAAAAGAATTCCGTTTCATACATAATCTTACCAGAGAGATGTACTCTGAAACTTTTTGTTATGGAGCCGTTTAACTCGAGTAACTCTTGCTTATATTTGTAATTTTCAAATAATTATTACGAAAAGTATGAAATAAAGTTGCTTGAGTATATAATATTTTGCTCTTCAGTGCCGATACTTTTCCATTTGTGTTGAGCAGAGATCGATTTCATGTTACAGATACAGATAGTATATGTATTATAAACCATCCATGAAAATTTAGCAACTTCAATTTGCTTAACTCTAGGGTGGGCGCGCCTCTCCGTTTCCCATGAATAAGCACCCTGCGGCATTTTTAGCGCAATTGCTTTTTGATTGATTACTTCTTATTTGTGTCTTTTTTTATAAGGAATTGTAACATATTTAGTTATTACATTTTCTTCACATTTCCCTTTTTTTTATTTATATTTATTGTATTTTATATTATTTTATTACATTTTTATTATTGAATAAGTAGAAAAAAAAGATAAATAACGTATTTACAAAAAAAATAGTGAGTAATATATTCATTTAGTCTTCGTAGTTAAATCTTCTCTAATTTCAAACTGCGACATTATATTTTTACATACATTTTTACTACATTATTGGCACAAATTCTTTGTTCTACTGTTCTTATATTATCCACAAATATAACAAATATGTTCTTTTTCTTGTTCCTGCTGAACAACGTCGTCCTTTCTCTATAGTTTTCCAACAAACCCGAATATCCTTTGGAAAAGAGTTAAGTTTGGCTCGCTCTTTCAAGTGGTCTTCCATTTAACTTTTTTTTAATATCCACCGTTTTTGTTCATATTCAGAATTGATAAAATTACGAAAAAGTACAAGTGACCACCTCCCTGTGATTCCGACAGTAGAATAGGCTGAGCACAATGATTATAATCCACATTCATGACAGATTTTCAACTCATACACTTAAATTATTGATGAACTGCGAAAATATGAAAATAACATTGATAGCGATTTCAAATTAGCGTTAGATTTGTTTCATGTGGTAAACATGTCGAGTTTCGAGCCAAATAAAGAGCATTTGCGAGTTGTACTTCTTTTCTTGTTCAATCAAAAGATAAACGCGAGTCATATACTTGTGGGACTTGTAATCATATTCTTGTGGGTGACAACCGTATGCCCCAACGCAAGATGCTTGTGGGCATTTAGACGATTCAAAAGTGGTGATTTCGATTTCGAAATACGAAGAACGCCCAGCTCAACTGAAAAAATGCCGATGCCGAATTACAAGAATTTTGTAAATTGTCTGTGTGATTGTCTGCATAAAAGTAATACTTTTCTGCATTGGATCGTGACTGGAGACGAAAAATATATACATATCGATGACACAAAAGGCAGAAAACTATGGCTAGACCCATGACAATCATCAATCTCAACCGCAAGAGCGAATGTCTTTGGAAAGCAGACAGTGCTGTGCATTTGGTGAGATCAAAAGGTATACTATAATCTTCTGAAACCTGGGGAAACAGTAAATATCATTCGCTACCGTTAACAAATGAAAGTGATTTTGCAGTACGACAACGCTCCATCACACACAGCGAAAGCGGTCAGAGACACCATTTCTGCACTTACCAGATACTGACCAGATTTGGTCCCTCCCCATTACCACTTGTTTTCATCGATGTCTCACGCAGTTTCCATGAAACACTTCAACTATTACAGAGATGTCGAAAATGGCTTGATGACTGAAGCACCTCAAAAGGTCTACGATTTTTCTGAAAAAGTATCCACAAATTGCCAGAGAAATAAAAAAAATATGCAGCAATTAGTGATCGATCTCCCAAATTAAACGTGTTTTTTAAGGTGTGTCGAATCTAAGATGAAGACACCCCCATATTTTAGTTATTTGAAGGAATACAGATTTGAATTTTTCCACAGTTATATAGATTGATGTCACATTTTTTAACATACTCAATTGAAATCTGAACTTTAAACTCAGCTTACTACGAATTCACAAACATGGTCAATTCTCGATATTTTGCTTCGTGTTAGAGATATTGAAAAAAGTTATTAGAAAAAGTTGTTCAGAATATTATTTTAACCCGAAATATAAGTTTCATGACAAAATTTGCATTTTTAGTTTTTTCATTGTTTTGGTCTGTACACAATATTATCATTATTACACAATATTATATTACATGGAAAGTAATAATTTGAGGATATTCCAGTTAGATATTTCAACGTTGGAGACCAAATATCAGATTTGAACATTTTATATTTTTCTTCGTAGTAATAACATATTTAAAAATATTTCCATAAAAATACATCATTATTTTCTTCTAATTGGAATTTTTCGTTCTCCTCTTTACTGCCATATTTAGAATTGGATCTTCTTTCTGCTTATTTAAGAATATCTCAATCCCTTTCAATGTTTTCAACCGAACCATATTTGTATAATTAAAACAAAAAAATCGTCGAAAAAAATATCTTGAAACAAGGAATTTATCTGAATGGCCTTCGTTCTATTCAGTTCAAACTCTTATAATGGTGGATGGATAAAACAGTCCGTAAAAGTGTATCATTAATTTTTATCAAAAATAAGGGAATTTGATGTCAGACTTCCCCATAAGTAAGCGAACAAATAATTATAAGAAATATATTTGGAGGGACGTCTTTGAGACAGTCGAAATGATATTCTGTACCAGATAATTAGATATATTGATTTTATAACAAGGTAATAAGGTTTTCAACTAATTACTGTTGATATAAAGATAAAATGCTACAATTCCTGATAACAATAATTTGCAAAAATACGGATTGATCTTGTGAAGTGTTGAATCAATGTATAGTCTTTGAAGACATGTAGAAACACTGCAGTAATAAACAAATATGAATAAGTATTCGAATTGAAGATAAATAGAAATGAAATAATGTACCAAATGGACATAATAACATTCACCTAAACATCTGAAAATTTCCCAAAACACGAAAACATAATTGAAACATTATAATGACACTAAACTCAAACTCACATTAGCATCATCAGGAGATGATTCACTCTAAGGAATAAATAATCTCCTAATGATGCTAATGTGTTCAGCGAAACACGTATCAAGAAATTATAAAAAGTGATTTGGTGTTTAGGGGTAAATCTCTTTGTATTTAGTGTGTCACACGCAGGATTCCACGAAAAGAATTAATCAAACTGACCGATGACAAGTGTAATAAGAGATAGAGCTGAGGAATACAAAAGAAACTAAAAACCAACTATTCAAGATAAGATCGTAATGGAATAACAAAATATTGCAGAAAATATTGCGGAAAAAAATAGTTTCGAACAAAACAAGGTTTGGAAGGTGTATAAAAAATAATTTGGCTAGGAAAAGAAGGCCAAAGAGGTGGAATAAATTACAAATTTATAAACTATAGCTATTTGGATTTAGGGAGACTATTCTATTAAAGCTAACTATATGGGAGACCGGGGATGGTTGACCAAATTTCAATTAAGACGCTTGTATTTTTATTGCTTTAGTAGATATTATCGTAAAAACCAATACATCAATATACGCATATAAGCTCGCAAACAATTATGATATAGTGTACAAGCTTGATTTTGTAGAACACGAATACGTTTTGTAGACACGAAATACAAGTCAACCTACCCCTTACATGGGGTTGGTTGACTTTTCACTAGGAGTAAGTTGACCTCTTAAGTAATTAGTACAAAATCTGGAGATAAATAAGATAAAATATACAAGAAAAATTTGCAATTATCATTTTTTTTTATTGAAACAAAATTGTCAATACTGACAATTTAAATAAACATAATAAACTTCAAATTAGAATAAACAATCAGACATTTAAACATTTGACAAACTAAATACTTAAAATATAATACTTTTAGTATTAAGTATAACAAAACTAGAAAACTTATTAACTTTAATAATTTGGTGACAAACAGTCTTAACTAATAGAACTAATCTTCTTAGTAACATTAATCATTTGGTAACAAATAGTCTTAACTAATATGATTAATATAATTATATGTTTTAAATCATTTATGGAACATTTTTGGAACCAGACTACCAAATCAGTCTTCTAAATCAGAGGTACAATTTTTGTATTCATAGAACAATAGATTGCTCTTTATACATTTTGCATGGGTCTATAACTTGCACGTAGTGCATTGAATCCATTCCTCTCCAGGAATACTCAAACTACAGGATTCAGTGCGCTCTAAACAAAATGTATCATCCTTATCACTTTCGTCTTCTTCGTCATTATTCTTCTTATTTGTCTCATGAACAGTTTTTCCTTTTCCTTTACCCATACCCTCCTTTTACATTTTCCTTCAGCGATCTTTGGTTTCTTTGTTTTCTTGATCAGCGTCTTACGAGATTGTTGTTTTATTTTGAGTTCCTTGACGTGGTTCACTTTTTGAAAATGGTCCTATCTCTTCAGGTGAAGTAAACTAGGTACTGGACATATTCACAGTTTTGACGTGCATTCTTCTGTTACCGCATTTTTTTCAGGACTTTTGAATCTTTGATCTTTATTAGTGCCTGAGATTGCGTCCAAAATAGAAGCCAACTCGCAAGAAGCATGTGGAGTCGATATTGGTATGTCACTTTCATCAATTATTAAAAAGGCAAGAGTATCGTCCTGCAGAGCTGAATTCGCAGCATCAATCTTGTTATATGGGTCATGCGAAGGTCTTGCTTGAGAAGTTAATAGAGCAGCACTGTCAGTAACTGATGCTAATGGTAGTGCAATAGTAGACAAGTCCGTTGTTGGTTTGTCAGTTACATAAGATCCGCTAAACTCCGAGCCAGGAAATATGTTTTCATTGAGTGGTGATATCCTAATGACTCGGAATCCAGATTGTATATTATCAGTTGCACCTGCCAATGGCAATAATGTTTTCACTAACTTCTAACCCTTTTCCAATTGTCGAATGCTTTGTTGAACTATTTCTTTAGTTTTTGTACAGTAGGGGGGAAATGATAAAACTATTACCCCATTTTCCTTGAAATAATCAAGTATTTCAGTAGATAAATGCGATTCGTGGATGTATAGAAGTAATAGAACAGGCTTTTCTTTACTGGGTCAACGCATTTTACAAAATGTTTTGTGAATTTTTGAAAATTATCTTCTTTCATCCATCTAGAAGGATTAGCATCGCCATCTGAAACTACCGGTCCACCTCCAATAAAATCTTCTTTATAGTGGACACGTGGGAAAACGAAGAATGGGGAAACCATGTTGCCAAGAGCTGAGATTGCAACAGCGACTATCACCAGTATACCTAGTTCATCAGAAGTCATTTTGTTTTTGATTTCTCGGCGAGTTATCACTCTATTGGGAACATGTATTAAGTCCTGTTTCATCTACGTTTAAAAGTTGGTAAACGGTTTTCAATTTGTCGATGAACAAATGTATGTTGTTTTTGTTGAACGAGTGGCTCGAGATAAAATCGTGGCTTGAGGAGATCGTATAGAGAGTGCAGGGTGAAGTTTCAGAAAACCTCCTAACCAATCTTTACTAACAATCAGTTGTCTGTTCCACGAGTCAGGGATAAACTTTTTTCACAAACTTATATGCACATGGACAGTTTCTAGCCACTAGTTGGATGACGCAACACTTTCGAGTAAGTCGAGTTTTTGACAGTTATTCAATCTGCCCTGTAGTCAACTAACCTCTAATATTATTTAAAAAACTGTTCAAAAAGTTCTGACAAAGATTTTCGAGATTACAAAAAAAATTCAATGTAGTCACCTTGGAGTTAAATACATTTAGACCAACGACGTTTCAACTTTTTAATACTCTCATTACGATCCGATTTGTCCTATTTTGTAAAATAAGAGGTTCTCCCAGCGTTGACTTCATTATTTGAAGAGAGTCTTTCGTCCCAGAGAAAGTGTTGTATTCACCAGATTTGAATACGATACATTTGAAGGCAATTTGAAGCTTATACCATAGAGTTTTGCATCAACAACCCTAGAAAGTTTTTTTGTTAGATGTAAACGTTTAGCGTGAACAGCACCCTTCAGATGGTCCAGTAATGAAACATAATAATCCTCAGTTATTTTGCTAACTGTTGGGTCTACAAATAAATTTGGACCCTTTTTTACATAAAATTAATATTTATTTATACAAAACCAACATACATATCAGTCTTGAAAATAATCTACATCACTTTCGATACATTTCTGCCATTTCTCGGGCAGCTGGCGAATCCCTGCCCTATTTGTGGTGTTTAGTGACTTGAAAGTTTCATCTTAGTCAAAAAAAACCGAATTCACTCGTGAGAATTTTCGTTCTACGATTTACTACGACTTTCGACGTGGATTATCTCAACAATATTGCATCGATAAACTCTATTTAAAGCAGCAGCTATTTAAAGCAACTGTATATCACTGGTTTAGTAAATTCAAAAGTGGACGGCGTTCGCTCGCGGACGAATTTAGAGAAGGTCCACCAAAATCGGTTATTGTGTCAGAAAACATCGATACTGTCCGCGAACTGATAAAGCAAGATCGTCATGTGACATACCGTGAGATTGAGGCATCCCTGGACATTAGTATGACAAGCATATACAAGATTTTACATGAACATTTAGTGAGAAAGATTTGGGCGCCTTGGATTCCGCATAATTTGACAATCGTTCAAAAAAAGACTCGTGTCGGCGGTTCTTGAGGCAAAGAAATGCTCAAAAAAATACAATCGTGCTACATCAAAAGCCGTGTATAATATCTTCTCGACCCTGTTCGTTAAGTATTCGTTTGATGTAAATGGCGAACACGAATTATTGTTTACACCCCTGATCAAAAAAGAACGTTCTTGCTCTTGCTCTAGTTCTATGCTCTTTTGGTCTAAATCCAACCTAAGAAGCACTTCGAAAGAAATGATCGTCTGTTTTTTTGGGATAAATGGGCATGTGGCTACAGTGCCACTAGAGAATCGTAGAACGGTCAATTCTGCATAGTACACGACCATTTGTTTCACAGAAGTCTTTGAAGAAATAAGAAAAAACAACCAGGACCCAGGATCATGTTTCACTATAACAATGCGAGTCAGTCAGTGACCGGTCAAAACATCGAATTGATGTACCATCCACCGTACAGTCCTGATTTGGGACCCAATGATTTCTTTTTGTTCCCGTCCGTGAAAAATAAACTACGTGGTCAACAATTTTCGACACCCGGAGAAGCGTTGGATGCGTTCAAAATACATGTTTCGGAGATACCCCAATCGGAATGGAAAAAGTGATATGAAAAATGGTACAAACGTATGCAAAGGAATATCGATCATTGTGGAGAATATTTTGGAAAGCAATAAAACCAATATCAGTATATTTAAAAATAACTTGAATTTAACAATTGAACATACCCATATCATTATAATTATTTAAGAAAAATAATGAAAATACAGTACTTTTAAAATCATCAATGAATTGAGATTAACGTCCGCAGAACCGTGGGTTGAAATATTGTAAAGATGGCTGTATTCGATTTAGAAGTTGTTCCCCAGATATGGAGGCCATATGTCCAGATGGGTTTGAACACTGTGTGGTGTAACAAAATTTTTATTTCTGATAGAGAACTGAAAGTTACGTCCAAGTAGTCCAGTAATGCTTCTTAAACTTTAATCCCCTTTGCTTTCGTTTGTTCCATATCTGTATCCTCTATGTCAAGTCCTGATCCAAATGCATGCCTAAGTATTTCACAGGCTTATTTTTTGGGTTATTCAAACTAATTGTTGGGAACTGACCATGACATTTTGTAAAAACGATGTTACTTGAGTTTTGTTCATTTAATTTTAGACACCAGGTTTTTGCCCATAGTTCTATTTGGTCTGATGCACTTTGTAGTGTTGCAGCTCTATCGACAGGATTATTATTTACTGCTAATAATGTATCAGCAAATGTTGTAGTTATATCAATATGTATATATAAGTCAACAGAAAAAAATCGGAAAAACGATTGTGGTTTTGAATCCAGAAATTCGGAAATAATGGGAAATCGCTTGTCGTGTGATACTTAATTGTTCATTCCTATGAAAATTGAAAATTATAATATACAGAAAATCATAGAATTAGGTACTAGAATATGAAACAAAATCATTTAGTCGTGTTCTTTTTTGTGTTGGGTTTTCACTTTCCACTGTATTAATTCTTCTTGAATAAAGGGTATCTAATCTCGAATATTGTAATTTTTTTATGTGATATGTTTCCTGTTTTATAATGAATTCTGGAAAATTCAACATCTGAGAGGGACATATAATTTTTTGATGGCTTATTTTGAAATGAGAAAACATTTTTAAAGGAGTGTATTCATCGTATGTTTCCTTATATAGGTAACTACCAAACTCGTCAGTACGTATCGTATATTATGACAACTCTAAATGTAACTTTTTTATTCAGTAGGTTCTTTTTTTATTCAGCAATCCCACTTTAGTTTGTAAGCTATCCACATCACGAAAGTACTGTTCCATATCGATAACCGTCGATTGTTTTGTGCATGCTGTTTTAATGATATGTCTATATATTATTATTCTACTACTCTGTATTTGCTTAGATCTGTAGAATATAGCCAAATCCTGATAGGGCAAGTCACATATGCGCATAACTGTTTCATCTACGACAAAGAAGGACTTTTTCAGCAAATGTCACTTAGCTCCTTCTTCCACTTGCCCCTTAATTTGTGAAGTTATGTCGTGTAGTAAAGTTTTCATGTGGTTTTTTGTATGCTAATGATTGGTACTACGAATTCCCAAAGCAACGGAAAAGGATTTGAACTTAAAATAAAGTTATAGTTGATTAATTCGGAGATGTCAGAACTTATTTGTACACCTAATAGTTTATCAGTACCATACTACGAGAAATGTAAAAAATTCCAAAAAACCGTAGCCCTAACTTTTTGTGTAGTCGGAAGCGTTTTTGGCTGTGAGGCAAAATATCAAGAACATCTGGGGTTCTGCATCACAACAATGCCTTACAATGATTTCAATTAGCGAGTTTTCGGCAAATAGAAACATTACTGTAATTTGGCAGGTCTTTACTTACTAGACTTGAATCTATATGACTTTATACTTTTTCCAAGACTGAAAATTCACCAAAAAGGGCACCATTAGGGGACATTGGAGAACATTGAAAAGACCGTAACCGACCTGCTGAAGGCGATTCCAGCATTTGGAGCCCCCAGCGTTGTGTATCTTCCCATGGAAACTCCTTAAAAGCGAACATTGAAAAAAAACTTATAAAAATTCAGTCTCATTATGTATACACCTCGGACTAACTAATAAATTTGTATGATATTGAAATCATAATTCGGTTTTCCGGGACACGTTCGTATATCGAAATTAAAAATGAATTAAACACCCCGAACCTAAAAATATTTCCTACCTAATTACCAAACCCATTTGTGCTAATTCAGACGTTTGTTGAGGGATGCGTAAAATGTACCAGTTTTACCCTAACGTTTTTATCCTCCGCAACTTGGCCAAAGTATCGGTACACGAGCGAAAGCCAACGAAAGTGAACTGTGGTTAAACTAATCAAGGCTCTATCAGGGGATTGATGGGCGGGACGTGTTTTCTCGAGCCATCAAATCGCGTTTGTTAATATTGCATTACGAAATTGGTTTGGGAATCAGAGACTTGCAATGAAACCAGTTATCGGGCCTGTTTGGTATATTGGATATCGCGACAAATTACAATATTTTCAGATTTAATTCGCAATTACTTTAAAATTACTTGAAAAACTGGTCAGAAATTCGATTGACAGAATGCGATTTGTCGGAAGTAACCGCGTCGGACATTTGTCCGAAATTGTTTTCAGACCTTAATGCCATTGAATGTTATTTCACATAAAATAAACAATTTCAAGGTTTCTAATTGGGTTGTTGTTTAATTTGAATATAACGTTAGGACGCACTAAAAAATCATCCTATATATTCAATGATCCATGCTAAATGGCTTATGAAAAGGTAGGTTTGCGAATAATTACAACAAAGACGAAAACAAACATTGAAGATTAAATAAATATAAAACTAGGACAAAATACTTTAAAACGAGTAAATTAATACACATATCTCGATGGAAGGATTAAACTTAACAAAGAGAATCCATAACTGGGAATTAAAAAAAGAACAAAATTAGCATGAACTGCTTTTGGCAGATTAAACTATATATTGAAAAACAGCAAGATACCCTAACACCTTAGGTTGAAGGTATTCGGTAGATGCATACGTGCTCTTCAACATGCTTTCAACTCACGGGGTCCAATATACTTAACGATGTTATCAGTCCATCGTGCTTTTAGTCTTTTCGTGGACATTTACGATCAAGCTGTATCCACGCTGTATCCATCGCCTCACTATATGGTCTTCCATCTCCATTTTAATTGCTTTAGTCTTCCAATAATACCACACACGTTCGTTTGTTCCCTGATTCATGTGCAGGGCTTTCTGTCTCGTCTTGTAATGCCAAGCATATATCTTGGTAGCAAGCTTCATCTACAAAAGAATAGGCGATATTACATCACCCTACCGTACACCTCGCTCTATTAATGTAGATGTCCCAAGATCATCAAGGTGAATTGTCGCTGTAACTCCATCATTTATTGATTATAATAGGTTTACATATGCTTTGCCTACCCCCTAGCTAAGCAATGTATCCATTATGGCCTGCTTTAAATTAAGTCAAATCCTTTTTCGTAGTCGATAAAAGCCATGCATGGTGACATGGTGTATTCGTTGTGCCTTTCTATGGCCTGCTGTACGACCTGGATGATATCCATTGTACTGAATCCACTTCGGAATCCTGCTTGTTCTCTTAGCTGTGCGTAATTCAGTTTTCTTAATATTATTTTAGATATTATCTTAGTGAAAACTTTGTACATTACTCATAGGAGGCATATTGGATCGTAGCTCTTTAAATCTTCCTGTGCTTTTTGTTCTTTGAAAAATTTTGAGAATAATCCTGCCAGTGCTTTATGTAAAAACCGACCACCAGCTTTCAGTATTTCGACAGTTACATGGAGCCGTGCCGTTTTTCATCGATTCTACAGCATTTGTCACTTCCTCCACCATGATATCTGGCATTTGTTTTTCCGTGGGTATTGTTGACTTTGACTGGTTTTAATCTTCATATAACTGTGAATAAAATTTTCTGGCAACCTCTAACATTTCTGTTCGTGCCCTGCATACTGCGCCATCCCCACGCATTAAGGCAAACATCTGTGTTATTTTCTTTCTCAGCGTGTGTTTAGCCTTGTTAATTCCCCTATTTTCTTCCCCGTATTTGTCATTGTCCGTTGTTTTTTCATTAAATCAATAGCCTCACTGGAGATTTTTGTCTGTTTGAAACATTTTTCTTCCAGTGCTATTGAAGAAGGCATTTCAAGCACATTTTTGGTGATTTCTTTATACTCGGCTGATATTTCCATATCGTCCGGGTGTTGTAACACAGCAAAACAGTTCGACAAAGCAATCTTAAAATTGCTGCCCCTCTCCAGCAATTTCTAGAATCCACTTTGGCCTTCTTGGACCTTATCATTTTTTCGCGCTCTCTTCGACAGTTAATCTTAACTTTTTCTCATACCATTCGGTGGTCACTCCCAACATTAAAATTGTCAAGGACAGTACAACTGCAAAATATTGTTTTATCGTTAGTCATTATGTAATCAATTTCACTTTTCACTTTTCCATGTCCATTTTCTGCTGATATTTTTCTTATAGAACGAATTCATAATATAAAGTTTTTGTCCTTCGACAAAATCAACTAATCTGTCACCTCTATTGTCTCGCTCAACAGTTCCATATGGGCCAGTTGCATTTTCACCAGCTGTTCCAACCACCAGCTGTTCTTGCTGTTTCAGACACAAGATGACGTTTGGAAGGTTGGCCAGAGAGAAAAATGTAGGTAGATTGGAACAACTTGGTCTGACGAAAGCAAAAAAGCTCATAGCGAAAGAATGAAATTAGTATGGGCGCAAAGGAATGCTAACAACAACAAACGCCTCTAAATGCACTTCGCGTGGTCCACCAGGGCCCATGCGTGAATAATAATAATAATAATAACATATATATATATATATATATATATATATATATATATATATATATATATATATATATATATATATATATATATATATATATGAATGGTATTGAAATTCTACAACATATTAGTGTTTTCAAAATATAGCATGAGGCAGGGAAATTTTTCCCTACAGAAAAAAAAATCATTTACTAGAATTCCAGAACAACGAAAGTATGGGATAAAACATAACAAAATTATGGAATGTCTGAAAAATACCCCGTCGACATAACGTAGTATTTTTAATTAAACTGAAAATATTGAATGTGTACACCGTCCCCTTCTTTTCCCCCACTGCAATAACAGGAACCCAAATAATCAGACTGGAATTTTTTGAAATATCTCTTCATGAGATCCTGTTGAGCCGATATCGATTACAATTGTAAATTGATCCACACCAAATTTTAATTACACGAAGCATTTATAAAAGTATTTCCAACGAGAAAATTCTTTTTTGCTAGAGGCATATATTTTTACAGTAACATTTTTATTTTTAAAGCAAATAACTTCCTTATTACATACAGGTAAGTTTTAATTTGTGAAGTTATAGAGAATGCGGTTAAATTTAATTTCCAATGAAACAAAACTTTTACTTTGTTATCGATCACTTTTATTTTAAAATTTGTGTGACTAATTTAAAAAGTTTTGAAGTAGTGTTTGAGAATGTCAAATCGTTTAACGAAATATTGTCATACAATATAATCAATATATATATAGTCAATAATATAGTCATACAAATTTAAAAATAAAAATAAAAGTGATAGATAACAAAGTAAAAAAAAATGTTTTATTCGATTTAAAAAATGAACTATCACAAAGTAACGGACAATTCAATCAATAATTTCCGATAAAACAATTCTTCGTCATACTCTATTTTTTTCGATTTTGTATGGGTTGGGTGAGTCTTTCGAAGCAATTTTTCATAAAAAACTACTACGCTACTACGAGGGTCGTTCAAAAGATAGAAAAACAAATTATTTTAAGTAGATTTTTTTATTTTTCAACATAATTTTCTTTCAGCTCTATACTCTTTTCGAAGCATTTTTCCAATTTTTTAAGCAGTCTAAAAAGTAAGATTTCGGAAGGTCCTCAACTTAAGCATGTATTTGGGCGATTATCTCTTCGTTGGATGTGAACCGTTCTCTGCTGAGCTATTTTTTTAAGTTCGGATATAAAAAAAAGTCACTGGGGGTCAAATCCGGTAAATATGGTGAATGTTGTAATAATTCAAACTTTATTTTCATGATTTTGACCATTGAAACTGTACAGGTGTGCACTCGTGCATTGTCTTGATAAAAGAAGATCTTTTTCTTTTTCAAATGAGGACGATTTTTCTTGATTTTTTCGCTTAACTTTGCGCACTTTGATTCGTCGATCACTTAAAACCATGCCATGGATTTTGTCAGTCATTTCGAGAGTAGTCACTTCCACAGGACGCCCCGAACGATATTCATCTGCAAACACAGGAGCAGAAGTCCATCATGGCTCGATATGAGCCATGAACTTTATCCAATTCAGGCCCATTCTAATCGCTTTTTGATGAATACCTGGTTGAACATTTATTGATAGTAGTGAACGGTATTAACTGTTTCACCTGGTTTCAGAAGCTCATGCTACACGACACCTTTCTGCTCCGACCAAATGCACAGCACTGTCTTCTTTCCAAAGCGATTCGATCTTGTGGTCCTGTCTATAGCAGGTCAAGTTGAAGTTGGTCATAATAATTTTTGGAAGACTATACGACAAGAACACTATTATCCCTATCATTATCAACGGATACAAGCGTTACAACCTGAAGATTATCCTAGAAGAATTGAAATTTGGCAGTGGCTTTTACATCAGTTTAACACAACTAAAAAAAGTTATTTTGGCCACCGACGAGGTCACATTTACAAGAAATGGAGTAAATAATTTCCACAATAACCATGTTTAGACTGTAGAAAATCCGCATGCTGTGAAAAGAACCCATTTTCAGCACAGATTTTCACTAAGTGTTTCGGCTGGCCTAGTAAATAACATGCTTATTGGACCTTTCTTTCTTCCAGGTCGACTAACACGTGAAAATTATTTAGACTTTCTTCAAAACAATCTGCCATAATTATTACAAGATATCCATTTAAATGTTAGACAGAATATGTAGTTTCTACTTGATGAAATTCCGCCACATTTTAGACGAGAAGTTCACGAACATTTAAATAATGAATTTCCTGACAGATGGATAGGCCACGCGGAATGGACCCATTTCTTGGCCTGCACGCTTCTGTGGGGCCATTGAAAAAAGTTAATTTATCATAATGGAGAAGTAAATACTGTGGAAGAACTACAACAGCGCATTGAAAACGCTTGTGATGCACCGGGATTTTATTTTTGATGCGTGTAGTGACGCCGAGCAAGATTTTGTGCTAACCGAACAAATGGTGACAGTTTTGAACAATTGTTGTAACATGAAACATTTTTGTTTTTATTATTCTGCAACTTTTATTTTGGCTTCTCTTTGAGTGTTCTACAACGCAGTGATCGAGAATATCAAAAAGTCAGGTCTGTTTTCAAATTTTGTAAGTGTTAATTACTTCTTTATTTTGCAACTTTTATTTAAATGATTATATAATAATATATATATTACGAGTTCTACGATGTTGTGCTTTTCTTAAGTTTCTTGTTAGGGTAATAATTTGCAATTACTAATAGTTTTATCTGGTTATTCAGAAGAATACTACGAACATATTGGGTAGAGAAGATCACAAATAAAAAGAATATTCACCGAAAGAGTTCAAAACCCGCAATTGGAATACTTCGGACATGTAATAAAGGGACAACGTTACGATCTATTGAGATTGATTGTCCAGGCGTTGTGGGGATTGTCCAAGTTAGTGGGGAGAACAAGCGTTGGAAGAGCAAGAAAGTCATGGAAGAATGGTTTCATGATGGTCGCCAACCTTTGTTTGAAGATGACACGATGATAAGAAGTAGTTGAAAAATCTCACTAAACTTCACAAATTAAAAAAACCAAAACACGAAAAATCACAAAATCTCAAATTAGTTTCAAAATCAAAATTAAGTTAAAAAAAATTAAGTTAATCAAAAATTAGTTTCAAAATCAAATTCGATCAAAATAGCATTTTAAAGAATGTTTTTTCTTTGTTGGAATTTTATTTTAAAATCACCTTCTGAAGCTTGGCGCATTGAAACTCTGTATAGATTTGACGAAACCAAATTGTATTTCGTGAATATACATTTTCTTAATATTTTTATATATTATCAATCGCAGGTAAGGAGTGTATTTTGCCCAGATGAATTATCAGAGTTTTCTGAATATAAATTACGGCTTATGGCATTTATAACATTTTAAGTAAAGGGTGATTTTTTTTAGTGCGTTCTTACTTCCGATAGGGGTCGCTGTCAAATCAACTATGAGTGTCTCTAGTATCAAATAATCTGACATATAATTTTGGAACGTTTAACATTAGAGCAACACTTGCAAATTGTCGAAATTTATTATCAAAATTAGTGCTCTGTGCGCCAAACTTATAGGGCACTTTGTGAATGCATATAATCGTCCAACCGAGAACCGGTATATTCGCCTAATATTCGACAAATTCTGAACGGATTTTGCGCTGCTCGATGTTAAAACAAAAACAAGACAAAAACTGTTCCTAAGAAAATATCGTCGCAAGAAACAAATTTATCAATTCGTCGCCATTCGCGGGAAGTTGGGCTTTGTTATTTGATTACGTCGAAAATTTTGCATAAAGATTTTGATCTGCTGGCTTATAAGATCCAGCTTATCTAAGAACTCAAGCCGCAGACTATCGTTTATTTTGTATAATCGGTAAATGGCGTCAAAAGCAATTGCAACTTGACCCAAAATTTAACCGCAAAATTTTGTTCGGCGACGAAGGTCATTTTTGGCTAAATGGATACGTTAATAAACAAAATTACCGCATATGGAGTGAAAATAATTGGCAGATGATCCAACAATTTGTACATCGGTGGCATCATATTTCTTTAAAAAACAAGGTGGAAATCCTGTTGTCGTTAATGGGGATTGTTACAGAGCGACGATCAATGATTATTTAATACCTAATTTGAATGATATTGATCTAGAGGAGATGTTGTTCGTACAGCATGGCTCCACATGTCATATAGCCAACGCAACATCGATTTATTGAGGGAACAATTCGGTGAGAAAATTATTTCGGGGAACGGACCTGTTAATTGTCCTCCAATCATTGTCTATACCGATAAACCAGCATCTATTACCACCTTGGAATACCAACATAACTCGGATAATTGCGGACATAAGACCCCAATTGCTTGAAAAATTGGATTGACAGAATGCGCTTAATCGGAAGCAGCCACGGAGGATATTTGTTCGAAATTATTTTCAAATATTAATGAATGTGGTTTCACACAAAATAAATAGTTTCAAGGCATCTAATTTGGTTGTTGTTTTATTTAAATTTAGTTCGGGCACACTAAAAAAATCACACTATACTTTTGTCGTGGTATTTCAATTATACATTTGGTATTAGAAAACTCTACTTCTAAACGTTCTTCCATGATAGTATACCCCCATACGTTCTTGCCATTATTTTTTCACTATCATTTCAAGTTCACATTTTTATAATGTTCATTTGTTCTCAATTGTTTCTTCTTAATAATAATTACAAATAATTACTTAATTGTATTACTATTTTTAAGAGGATCTTTGTTTATAAAAACTGGCTCCAAACTAACTGACCTAAACTTGATGATAAATATTTATTTAATACTCCCATTATATCATTAAATTTTCTACCAAAATGTACAATTTTTCATTGAAAGAGATTATATCAAAGCCTTTCCGTCCTTTCACCACGTTTTTTCCTTTATGTCCCGGCAATGCCATGTATTTATTGTTCTTTGTGAGGATGCGCCTTTAGATATTCTATTTACAATCTCTGCATCACCCGTGTTTTAAATTAATTAAAACCCTTAAACCGTTTTAATCCTACATGGATGAACAGTTTTCTTTTAACATTAGGATTTCCCGTCTCAATGTAATACTAAACTTAACATTTTATTCATATTAAACTAAGAATAATTGTAACATTTTCTGAATAATTTTCTTTCATTGTTACTTGTATAATCTGAACATCAAACATGAAACAAACAAAAAAAGATTTAGAAATTTTTTCTCGAAAAAAACTCAAACATGCTGGTGAATATTTTACGTTGAGCATTTTTAATAGCAAGAATTTTTATACAGACCTGATATTCCCGTATACCAAAATGCGTCCGGTTTGCGCATGACGTCAGTCGTGGAGTAAAATTTAAATATCTTCGTTGCTAGACTTTGAAATACAATTCATATGCATTGTAATTGGAGTTAAGGCTTTATATTGAGGACAAATACTTTATCAGTGTGGGCAACAGACTACAAAATTGTATATAACAGACATGTACATAATTTCATTTGAATTTAAGATACTATTTACAGAACAAAACAACTTCATATAGTTTCATATAGTTCATATAGTTTTTATTTATTGACAAAAATATTTCGTTTTATAGATATTATTTTTTACGTGTATTTGAAATGTTTATAAACAAATCATTTTGTTTCTCAGTTTAAAAAACTATGTAAAAATAATATACTTTGGTTACATCAACCCCAAAGTCTTTGCTTCCAAAAGGAAAACGGACAATTAGCTCTAAATATCCAAGACAATTACAAAGAACTTGCGAAATATTTTGAACAAATACTAAACTGTCCTGAGCCATTAAACAAACTAGCAACACTAAACCCTAAACAAACAAACCCAGATTCATTACCACCGAATGAAGATGAAATAATTAGGCAAATCAAGCGGCGTAAAAATAGCAAAGCTTCTGGTGAAGATGGAATCACTGCTGAACTTTTGAAATTCGCTGGTCCAGGTACAATCAAGGAAATAACCAAAATTCTACAAGAAGTTTGGCGAACTGAACGGATTCCGGAAGATTGGAAAGATGCTCTCTCTAATCCATCCACTACACAAGAAAGGAGATAGAACGAATGTAAACAACTACAGAGGGATATCTCTTCTCCCAGTTTGTTACAAGATTCTATCTCAATGTCTACTAGGCAGAGGACAGGGACAGTTAGAACCTAAAATTGGTGAATATCAAGCAGGGTTTCGACCGGGTAGATCCTGCCCTGAACAGATTCTGAATCTAAATTTGATCCTAAGACATCAAAAACGCTGGCAATTATTAAAGCAACATTAACTAACACATTAACAACATTAACTAACAATAGCCCATTAAACTGGGGAGAACCAACATTAAAATTGATTGTCTGGCCTTTGCTGATGATCTAGCAATTTTGGCTCAAGATCTATTTACAGCACAAAAACAGATTGGAATCCTAAAAGAAACAGCAGAAAAGGTAGGACACCAAATTTTCTTTGAGAAGACGCAATACATGACCTGCAACAGACTAAGAACACCATTTCGAAAAACAAAATATGGTAACATCAGACAAGTCTCTCAATTCAAATATTTGGGTGAAATAATCATGGAAAATGGGTTGGAAAAAGCGGCCAATAAGGGTAGATGTCAAAAAATGGAAACGGCATTGAGACTTACACAAAATATTTACAACAAAAAATGTCTATTTAAAAACACAAAACTGAGACATTACAACAAAGTTATTAAGCCAGAATATGGGGCAGAAACGCTCATTTTGAATAGAAGGAGAGACTTCAAGGACATTGAAAAGAAGGAAAGAAAAATCATAACAAAAATCTTAGGCCCCAAATAAAATAATGCAATAACATACCGACTTCGAGAAAACCAAGAAATCAAACAATACACAGATATACATAGCGATATGAGAAAAAGAAGACTTAAGTTTTACGGACACATAAAACGGATGAATCCGAGTAGGCTAACTAGACAAATTGTCGAATTTTATGAAAATAGGAGTAGAGCTAAAGTAGAAATAATTAAATGAATAGCTGCAATTAAAGAGGACCTAAGATCAGCAAATATTACACAAAGTGAAATTCAGGCTAGAGGGTGTTTCAGACACAAGGTTGACGTTTGGCCAGAGTGAAAAATGTAGGAAGACTGGAACAACTTGGTCTGACGAAAGGAAAAAAGCTCATAGCGAAAGAATAAAATTAGTATGGGCGCAAAGGAAGGCTAACAATAACAAACGCCTCTAATTGTACTTCGCGTGGTCCACCAGAGCCCATACGTGAATAATAATAATAATAATATTAATAATAATATATATAATGTAATATAATATAATATAATATAATATAATATAATATAATATAATATAATATAATATAATATAATATAATATAATATAATATAATATAATATAATATAATATAATATAATATAATATAATATAATATAATATAATATAATAATATAATTTAATAAAATAATAATTTAGTATAATATAATAATAATATAAGCAACTGGACTAACATATAGAAAATCTGCGGAAATATTTCTTAAAGCAGGCGGAAAGATATATGTTACATAAAGATGTATCCCAGCCTGACCAAGTTAAAGTCTACGCAAAAAATGGAGAGAAAAACCTCTGCATGGGAGACATTTGAATAAGGTCACCAAGGAACAAGTCGAGATATTAGTGTCGTAGTATTGACTGATTGCTGGACAGATGTTTCCGGAGACAGAGTTTTCAACTGGCAATACAAGACCAATCTGTTAGAAATTACCTCAGGTATATAGTTCGGGACAGCAATGCGGTGGATGATCGATGTAGATAATGCGTTTTATCGGTTCTTCGAGACAATCTAACATATAACGGAGGGTTGTGAAGCATTTGTAGTAACAGAATATAAAGAAAGGCACGGCGCAGTGGCGAGGATCCTACAGCAAGAACCTTCAATAAAAATAATGCTGGAGAACAACAGTTGCAGAATGTATTGGGACCGAGCAGTGCTTGCCGAGCAGAAATTAAACAAAAACAGACACGATATTGTTGTTATTGATAAAACTCCAAGAAAAAGAAGGTTCATAGTTGTAATATAAAAAGTAATATTGAATACATTTACTTTTGATGATCCAACAGATGATGTGTCAACTATAAAGAATGAAAAATTACGTTTCCTCGTTACTTTAACGCAAACTGAGTACTGAAGCAATTTAAGAAAATAACTTACATTAAAATATCCAGGTACAAGTCTAAAAAAAACCTGACGATTTGTTCACAAAAACAATGGATAGAATTCCCCTGCTAAAAATGTAATGTAATATATAGAGTTGAGGGCGGTGAATGCGGGTGTTGTTTCATTGGTCAAACAAATTTAAAACAGCGGATAACACAAGTTAAAAGCGACACCCGTATGGGAAAGAATCAAGTGTATTAGGCATCTATAGTCATCAAACCGGGCATAGTTTTAATTACAAAGAAGTGCAAATTTTAAAGACAATTTGACAAAACGCTTGTTCTTAGAAATGGTCCATATCAATAATGAGAATAACGCAGTTAATTCCAGGTCGGACTTAAATAAACTTAGCACAATTTATTGTAATATTTTTAAAATAAAATAGTCTTCACAAGTCGTACAGTACATATGTTCGTGTTTCGGCGACTGATCTATTTATAGTACAGATGTATTAAAAAAAGCAAAAAATTTATTGATAAGCCCGATGAAAGATTCTAACTGTAGTTCTAACTACACCTTCACGGTGTAAAAGGGTGTCCGTGTATGTCCGATTATTATTTGCTTAATTTTATTTATACTGTGACGGAGAATATTCTTAATATTAAAAAAGTGTAAGTTATTGAATTTTTAATTTGTTTACTTCATTGTATAAATAAAACAAAGTTGTCTAATTTCCACTTATAGTTTTCTCTTAAACATAACGCGTTTCGCTACACTGTAGCTTCTTCGGATGTTTGACCAAGAATTTTTAAGAGATTAAGAATTTTTAGAGAAAAATATAAATGGAAATGAGACAACTTTGTTTTATTTATACAGTTTAGTGTGAATTTCCATCAAGAAAATGCCGCAAAGCTCCTCAGCTTTTTACTTCAATTTAATGTTGTGTACAATTTTAGCAATTGTAACAATTGTGCAATTGTTTTTTGTAGCTTGAATAATTCTGAAAAACTTAGAGATTGCTGACAAAATATAAAGATATATCAGACAAATAGGTGTTATTTTAATTTCAGTATACAGTTGAACACGAGGCCGAATAAATTTTATTAAAAAATTTGTTTAAAAAATTATCACATATTATTTAAAAAAAATTAAAAATTAATTGTTTATTTAAATATTGGTATCTTTTTAAATGTAAGTCTGTGTTTTTTATAAAAGTTATGTGTATTGTAGAATTATTCTGAGGATGGTTCTTTGTTTGAACCGAAACGTTAATTAAAAAATTAAAAATTAAAAATTAATTACTGACCGAAAAACCCAATAAATAAAAAAAATAATTATATATATATATATATATATATATATATATATATATATATATATATATATATATATATATATATATATATATATATAATAATAATCTTTTTATATATATAAAAAAAAAAAAAAAGCCGGTCGCGTTGGTGCGGCGGTAAGAGCGCCTGCTTTGCCGAATCCGCGCTGGAGCGATAGCTGGTTAGATTCCAGCGCTCGGATGGTTATTTTTCTTTCTTCTGTCCGTTTATCTTTCCTAAATGTTTGTGATTGTTTCTAGGCAAGAGTGTAAAATCCGACTACGAATTACCCCTCAGTCACGCCAGTTAAAGGCTGGGTAAGGCCGGATGCCTTCTGAGAAGTGTTCTACGTTGGTCACTCGCCAGTCGGTAGGTTTCCTGATAGACTTATGGGTAGGCACATAACCAAGGGTTTATAGCCCGAGGGGGGTGCTGGCCTGGGTTTGTCGGAAGCTGATGACCGTGGATCGGAACCCACGTTAAGCTGTAGGTCCAGTCGCTAAATAGCCTAGTTGCTGATGCGCCTCTAACCCAAACACTTTACTTTTACTTTATATATAAAAAAAATTATATTTTTCTTATTTTTTGCAGAAATCTTTGAAGTAACCTACATATTTCAACTTGCGCAGCATTATACAAACTTTACCAGAAATTAAGAAGTTTTTGAAGTATCTCACTGTTTTTCAGAAATAGGTCTTTCGGATATACACATTTCTGCGCTATTTTAAAAGCAATTATCGTTTACTCTTTATTATTCTTAAGATCCTGTGTAATTTTAGATATTTGTTATTTATAAAAAACAAATCTAATAATGTATTTTTTGTTTCAGGTAAGTTTCCTTAAGGTTATTAACATTTTGTGGTAAGTCGTCTCATATACCTTAAATATCAAGGTTTTCAGAACAAATGGTATGAACATTTAAAATATTTGTCATTATAAATATGGATAATATAATATATATATATATATATATATATATATATATATATATATATATATATATATATATATATATATATATATATATATATATATATAGATATATATATATATATATATATATATATATATATATATATATATATATATATATATATATATATATATATATATATATATATATATATATATATTTCTTCTCATTTGGACATTATAAAGTTTAAATGACTAAAAGAGGCTTTCTGTTCACCAAATATTGGTGTAATTGTTTCAGACCTGTACATTTTCAATAGAGTTGCTTTCAATAGACCATACTGAACCCAACTCGTAATAGACTAGAATGTGAAAACTCCTTGTGAAAGGAGGACGATATCATCTGCGAATCTAAGATGGCTAAGTATGCACCACTGATTTTTATTCCACCCTATAAAGTCCAAGCACACTGACATGGTGTACACGTTTTTGAATTTCGCTTGCTCTTCTCTCTTGGGTGTGCGTCATTCAATGTTCTTAATATTCTTTTAGTTATCGCATTGGTAAAAACTTTGTACATTACTGATAGGAAGCTTATTGGGCGACAATTTTTTGATCTTTCGGTTGGTATTTTTTGGTCTTTGAGACATTTTGAGTACAATTTTGCCAATATTTTATGTAAAATTTGATTATCCTTTCCTGAAGCTTTACTATTCTTCATCAAGTCAATACAATTTGTCATTTCATCATCAGGATATCTTCCACTTGGTCTTTGGTGGGCATTGCTGTATTGAAGCTGGGTATCATTATTATATTTCTCAATTTCCTCATCTCCATAACTTATAATTGGTGATGAGATTGAACGATTTGAAGCTTAAACTTCCTATTCAGCTGAATAACGCTAATCGGATATAGTTTCAAATTTTACGACACTGTCCTTTAACTTTTAGTCCTCTGTGCCCCGAGTGTAAAGTACGCGACCAATTTTATCCAATTTGATTAGCCCTTCGCCCCTTATTTGTGTGTTCACATTTTCTTATGCTATTTCAATCTATGTTGTCAAGTTCGATCAATAGTTCTTGCAGTCGGACATCCGTTTTCATTGTCAGAATATTAAGCGTTACCATGTCCAAAGTCGAATGGCACCTGAACCGGGTGATTTCCTGAACATCAAGTTCTTGGACATCATGCATTTTGTAATATGACATTCACTGAATTTTTATCCAAAAACTCACAAATAAAAAATAAATATGTTTATTATAGTAAAATAAATTAAATATTTTAAAATATTTAAATTAAAATATTTTAATATTTTAAAATAGTTTAAAATTTCAAAATCAACTAATATGAACCAAATAATATTTCAATACGTGCAGATTGGTCAGTTTTAGTCTTACAGAGTGGACACCTTATGTAAATTCATTAAAAATCTTGTTAATATTTAATTCGGAGTAATATTTAATTCGCAGTTTGTACGGGATTATGAGGGATGTGTTCCAAAAAAGAAAAAATATATTATAAAAGCAATTTAATTAGATATTTTTAACAGTCATAATTATCATGCTTAACCAATTTTTTCTTGTTTTACCGAATTGATTCGGTTTGATATTCGGCTGGGGCATCAACAATTTGCCTTTTAGAAACAAAACTTCTTTCCATAGACAGATTAATTTTCAACGTAATGGGGATTAAGCATTTCCTCCAAGTCAGTTTCATTCATCTTCATCGTGCGATTCAAGCAATTCTTAATTTTTTTTTTTTATTTATAAAACATCCCTGAGGAAGTTTTCCAAAATTACAATCTGACCAAAGTTGATCAATGAGTAATGTTGTACAAACCTAAGTTACTACAAAAGAAAAGGTGATTTTAAGAACTTACTCACTAGTATCCTTTAAATTAAATCCAATAACTTAATTACACCAATATTAACGTATACATCAGCACTATGCTCTGCTTTTTTACTAACACAAACGTTCAAACCAACTCAAAGGGTTTGGTCCTCTTAAGTCTTCTGATTTGACTTGCATTATCAAGGAGCTGGATGGCCTCGACATTGACGTGCTGAAGAAGTCGCTGCTCGTGACTCTGGGCAAATCTGCTAATGGTCTGGGTAACGGTGTCCATTTCCAAGTCCCTATGGAGGTCACTGTTTCTGAAATACCAAGGGGCATTTGCAATGTTTTTTAGTACTTTGTTTTGGAATCGCTGGGTTATTTCCAAGTTGTTCTTTTTGGCACAACCCCACAGCTGGATGCCATATGTCGTCTTTCCAAATATGCCAAATTTCGTCCAAGCAGCCAATACATTTTTCTAAATTTGATGTCAAGTTCTTTTTTCTTTTTGACATGAGCCCTCCAGCGTAGCTTGGCATCTAATGTTATACCCAAATATTTTGCTGTATTAGCATATGGTACTTGGATATTATTTATACTAACGGGGATATGTTGATTTCTTTTGTTCGTGAAATTAATTTGGGCGGATTTAGACTCATTTAATTTGATTCGCCATTGCTTAGTCCAGTTGTTAATTTTATTAACTGAGGTTTGCAGGTTTATTGCCGCTTCTTCGTGGTCTACGCCTACAGCCATAATAGCAGTATCGTCAGCAAATGTTGCTATCGTGTCTGGGTCTAATTCAGGAATATCACTGGTATATAATAGGTAAAGGACTGGTCCCAATACACTACCTTGCGGTACTCCTGCTTTAATATTTTTTAGTTCAGAGTATGCATCTTCCTGTTTAACTCTGAAATATCTATCTGAGATATAAGACTTTAATAATTGCGCAAACCGTTTAGGCAAAAGCTTGTTTAATTTGTAGTTGAGGCCCTCATGCCACACTTTATCGAAGGCTTGGGCCACATCGAGAAATACGGTAGAACAATTTTTTTTTTCTTCCAGTGACTTTTCAATTATATTTGTTATCCTATGGACCTGGTCTATAGTTGAGTGGCTTTCTCTAAATCCAAACTGATGGTCTGGATTTATGTTTTTATCTTCAATGATTGGCTTCAATCTTTTAAGGAATATTTTTTCAAACAGTTTTGAAATAACAGGTAGCAAGGAGATTGGCCTGTAAGATGAAACTTCATTCGGTGGTTTTCCGGGTTTTGGGATCATTATCATTTCTGCTACTTTCCATATCTTAGGTACATACTTTAATCTAAAAGATGCATTTATAAGATATGTAAGTTTTACTATAGCTTTACGAGGAAGCTGTTTTATGACTTCTCCCGTGATTAAGTCAAACCCTGGGGCTTTTTTTGTGTTGATGTTTTCTTCAATTTCTGATGCAATTTCTTTTGGGGTAACAGGTCTTATATCACTTTCTTCTTGGGCAAGATTTTCCCAGTCAAGTATGTTTTCACCTTCATTTGGCTGGAAAGTCCCTTCTAAATATTCAGAATATCTGTTAGCTTTTTGTAAATTGCTTTTTGCCCATGTTCCATCTGCATTTTTAATTGGTGGATTCTGCAGGACTGGTCTTTTTAGTGTTTTGGTAGCTTTCCATAGTGAATAGTCAGTTTTACTGTCATTTGACAGTTCACTTAGGTAGTTACTTATAGTATAATTTTTATTTTTTTGTATATCCCTTTTCAGTTGCTTTGTTGCATTATTTAATCTAGTTTTATCTGCTGGCGATCTAGATTGATGCCATATTCTTCTAAGCCTTCTTTTTTCGGTTATGAGTTCTTTTATTTCTCTGGGGTAGTTATAAGCAATTCTTAAATGTCGCTAGATTATATATGTTCGAAATCATCTCATCCTCTGACATTCGTAACTTGAGCAATGCTTTCAGTTAATATTTGAATTAGTCCGGATTCTTCATCACTACCGACAGTTACATCGGCCACAGTTTTTCCAGCGTGCTATCAATGTCTATAGCTTCAGCTCTTGCAATGACTCTTTTATGTTAACAATACATTTTGCTAGGTCAAAATTTTTCCAGCACTGCATAACATTCATATCAGGATCACATTTCATGGTGTCCAGTATGATTTTAAAGGTTTGTCTAATGTAATATAGCTAAAGGCCTGGATTATTCCTTGGTGTTAGGAGGCAAAAAGATCATCTTTACATTTAGATGCAAAGATTGAAGCTAATAAAAGTGACCTGGAGCATTGTCGAAAATTAGAATTGCCTTGAAATCTAAATTATTTTTCTTTAAATATGTTTCAACTTCATAAACAAAACAACACCGGAACTAGTCACAAAAAATAGTACTGTAACCCACGCTTTCTTGTTTAAACGCCAAAACACTGGTAGGTCGTCCTTGTTTTGATTTTACAAAGCACGAGGATTTAGCGATCTGTAAAGCAAAAGTGGCTTAATTAAACAATCTTCTGGTGTATTATATCAAAGCAGCAGTGTAAGTATATCTTTTGCTGCCTTAAAACCACAGGCGGACCTTTCACTTTTGAATATAAAAGTTTTGTTTCGCATTCTTTTCCAAAACAGGGCAGTTTCGTCTGCATTAAATCCTCCATCCGTATGTTCATCACCAGGTTCTTTAAAACATGCATAAAGGCGCTTTCTCACGAATTATAGCACCCCTTAGAGGCCCTCTTTTCTGGCTGCAGTCTTCAATCCATAATGTTAATGCAGCTTCCATTTCTTCAATTGCTGGATCACGAGCAATTTTTGCTGATAGTGAGTTTGAAGTTGTGAAATTTTTTATTTTTTCTTTTGATTTCTTAATGGATCGTACATTTGATTTATTGGCATAAAAAAAGCATTTCGGAAAAGCAGTGGTCGAGCATTTCTATTTTTACCATAAGCAACACGACTTTTTTCCGTTTAGGAACTAATTTTCCGTTACTTTTACTCGACGTTATAAGTTGCGAACAAAGCAGAAGAGACACCTGCTATTCACTCGAAATTATTGTGGCGAATTGAAGCAATAAAACAAAAGATTCGCCACCGATCGTGCGAAGGCGGCTTTTATCAAAAGTCATAGCGTCATGTCATGTAAAACAAACAAATGATAAAATATACTGTAAAATTACATATAACCCCCCCCCCCCCCCCCCGAGGGGAATAGAATGCGAATAGATTTCTATTCGCATTCTAATTGTGCATAGATACAGGACATATATTTCCCGACATTACACATTTAAAAATTTTACATACATCGCCAAAAAGCAAAAAACAAAAAATATTATAGAAGCTATTGAAATTTATAAATATAATAAAGACCCGTCTAGACAGCTATTAAATGATCAGATATATCCAAAATGTCCCACTATTTCAAATATTGCAAAAAATGAATCCCAATAAAAATGTAAAATTAGGTACATAGTGTTTGACAATGTAAAATCGTTTTACGAAACCACAGTCACACAAATTTAAAAATAAAAGTGATACATAACAAAGTATAAAATTGTTTTATTCGATTAAACAAATTCACTATCACAAAGTAACGGACAAGTCAATCAATATTTATTAATAATTAATGATTTTATACAATGCTCTCCTTGTTATTTTTTACCGTGGTCTTTCTATTGCTCGTAACTTCCACGAGGTTAAAACAGTCACGAATCCAAACGGTTTTTATTCGTTTTTCAGACATTGATTTCTTCTGTCGTGTCGCATTTTTCTCTGGCAAGGAACTTTTACATAGAAAATTTCCGCGAACGACCTCCAACTTGTGTCTATTGTCTCCCTCGAGGGTTTTCAGCATCAGCTGGAAATTTTTCGCAGAGCTTGCGTTTCGCTGTTTCTTTTCAATTAAGTGGCCCTAAAAGTATGTTAAGTACAATTTCCTTATGCACGACTGCCTCAGTTCCGAATAAAATATATAATTACTTTATGTTGAAACTCTTTTCCTGTGTAAAATAAACAGAAATCCTTTTAAAACTAAGGGAGACGATATAGGGTGTTCCGAACCATTACGTTCAAATTTTTTAACCTATTTATCCATAAAGAAAAACATAAAACCGGAAAGAAGAAAAAGAAGAATTTTTCTTCGTGAAAAAAAAATCTCTTGGTTGAAAAAAAAAAATCTTGGCTTATGGCAAAACAATAATTATTTTTAATTATAAATAATAACATTTTTTGGACAAGAAAATAAACTGCTTAAATAACCATAATAAATACGAGGGTGAATCACGGAATTGATATAAACGGGAATTGTTTTTTTTCGACATAGTCTTTTCCATGCTCTATACATTTTTTCCCAGCGGTTTGGAAGCTTGTGAATTCCTTGCTCGTAGAAACTTTGAGTTTTGGTCATCAGCCAATTGCGCACGAAGTCCTCAACATCTTGATCGTTGTCGAATAGTTTCCCTTCAAGTGCATCATTCAAAAGTGCAAACAAAAAAATAATCACGGAATGACAAATCTGGGGGGTATGGAGGGTGTTTAAGGGTTTCCCAATGCATATTATCCAGTTTTTCCTTCGTTAAAACCGCTGTGTGTGGCCTAGCGTTGTAATGGAGAAGGAAGACGTCTCTGATAAGGACACCGCGTCTATAAGCAGATTTTGTTGCCTCCAACAGCTGGAAGTAGTAAGCAGCATTAACCATACGCCGATAATATAGAAAATCAATCAGCAAAACTTCCTTTCGGTCGAAAAAACGGTGGTGACAACCTTACCGGCGGAGAGACGAGTTTTGCCTTTACACAGGTCATAATACGTTTCAATAAGTCTCTACCTCCCGCCGAAATCGATTCAGCAGTCTCTTAGTGATTTGCATTCGGATATTTTTTGATCTTTGGTTAACAACTTCAGAACCCATCAAGGACAGATTTTATTGTTTGATCACTTACAAAGCAAATACCCACGTTTAAAGCGATTTCATAAATTGTGAACCGCCGATTACCTTCGCGAACTGCATTCAACTACTAACAACATTGTTAGTAGTGAAACTTGACTTGGGATGTCGATTATGACTTACATTTGCCACACTTTCTCTTAAACTTCTTGACCCAACCAAACACTTGGGTCTTAGACAGGGTATCATCCCCATACTGAACTTTCAACCGAGTTAATATTTCGGATGGTTTAATGTCTTCCTTGATTAAAAACTTTATTATAACCCGTTCCGCAACAAACCGTGTTATTTCATAGGCTTTCAAGAGTTCATGTATGAGGTTTTTATGGTTTTCATCTTTCTTTGTGTCGAGAAATCCTTTTACTACACTTTCAAGCTGCCAATTTCTTTTCATTAAATTTTTCTCGAAAAACTAAATCACCGAGAAGCGTCTTTCTTTGAAATCCAATAAATATGCCTTCTTTTTGTTTTGCATCACTTAAATAAGAAAATATTGCTTTTAGGTAGGTTCTCTGCACACCAGAGGAACAGCAAATGGCATTGAATTTTTCTTGCGGTGTATCTACTGCACTAAATTTACATGACCACTCACAGCAAACATGGGGAGCCCAACTTTTATCTTGATCTCCAGTTTGGCACTTCAAATATAAAAGATGGGCTTATTTGACTTCCTCAGATATAGGTCTAACTGGTGATTTTAAAATATATCATCCGCATATATAACAAAACTTATCCGCTGGATTTTTGCAAAATCGACTTAAACACTTAACTATAGAAACAAACGATATATCGAAACAAACTTAAGTATAGAAAACAATAAAACAATTCACTATCTATTCTGTTTGTCAGATCGCATTCTCCATTTCCCTTATGCTCCAAGGTGACCCCTAGATATTTAAATTTATCAACCTGTCCCACATTTACGTTGTTCAGGCTTATATGAAGATCCTCTAAGCATTTTAAAACTTCCATCACCTATGTCTTGGCCACATTTATTCTTAGACCATTTCTTGTGAATGCCTTGTTCCACGCATCCAAAGACACCCCCCCTCCCCCCCCCCCCCCCCGGTCTTGTGGTAATTCCTACGTTGTCCAGTCCAAAGTCAGGTAGAAATAATTTCAATGGTTCCATGATATATAGGGGAAGTAGATCCTTGAAAATAGGACGTGCTAGACCATTTCTGTGAGAAGGTTTTAATAACTGCCTAAACAAAACGCAAAAAGAGCATCCTCATCAATGTTACAAAAGTCATGTCGACCTGGGTAATTTATTTCGCACTGAAAGTAAAACTTTACATAAAAAAAATCAATTTGGGAAAAACAAGTTTAATTTTGATAATTACAAACTTTCATTTTGGTTTCCTTAGTCTTCCTTTCTACAGAAATCTTTGAGATTTCCTTTTCCAGAATCCTTTATCCTAATCTTTGCTCTTACCATTCAGTGGACACTTCCCACATTAAGATGGTTAAGGACAGTAAAATTGCAAAATATTGCTTTATCGTTTGGCATGATGTAATCAATTTCACTTGTGAGTCCAGATAGACTTTTCCATGTCCATTTTCTGTTGATCTTTTTCTTATAAAACGAATTCATAATATAGAGTTCTTGTTCTTCAGCAAAGTCAACCAGCCTGTCACCTCTATTGTCACCATTCCATATCATATCATATCATATCACCATTTCCATATGGACCAGTTGCATTTTCATCAGTTCTTGCTTTTCCGATTCTGGCATTAAAGTCGCCCATCAGGATTTTAATACTTACACTTCTCTTCGGCTAAAAATTGGGCCACATCATTATAAAATTCCTCAATTTCCTCATCTCTATGGCTTATAGTTGGTGCATAACTTTGGACGATTTAAAGCTTAATTTTTGTATTCAACTGAATAACGCATTAAGCTAATCTGTCAGGTATACTTTCAAATTTGACTAGACTGTCTTTCAGCTTTCGATTGATGAGGAATTCAATTCCACTACATCGTCAATTCTCCATGCCTCAGATGTAGAGTACGTGACCAGTTGGTTCAAGTTCGATTAACAGTTCTTGCAATCGGGTCTCCGTTTTCATTGTCCGTATATTAATCGTAACAATGTCAAAAGTCCAATGGCGCCTCTTAGCACCCTCTGCCTTGGGGCCGATCTTCCCGCTGCCGTAGGTAGTTTCCCCTTGGCCTCCGGGGAATGAGGGCCGTGTTTGAAGTTGTACTGTCATGTTGAAGGCATGGACCGTAATCTGTCACGCTAGTCCAATGCAGGTTGTCAGATTTTGGATCATGTTAGTCTGAGGCCTCTGCCTTGATCTGTCAGCCAAGGGTGACCCTCCCAGGAACTTACGCTCCAGGTGGCATAGCTCAAAGCGGGCTCAAAATACCACCCTCTCTATCGCCCTTATTTGTTACCAATTCGCTCATGTTATTTGTTCTGACATAATTTTTACGGTTTGAGTATAGAGATTGGATTACCTCTATCACATGTTTATTCACTCCTTTATTACGTAGGGCTCCTGCCATAGTCGTATCCTGGGAACAGTATACGTATCCTGGGAACAGTCGTATCCTGGGAATACATTTTTTTAAATTGAATTTAAATACAAACACTGAAATTGTTTTTGTCGTCAACACTCTTTGTGGTGGGGATCACCTCAGTTAGTCAATGCAAAGTTGCTAGTTCTATTTTGACTGTTTTTAATTGTTTTAAAAATATCCATTCATTTTTTTTGTAAAATCTGGAGATCTTATCTAGAGGTTGGTACCATAAATGCTTCGCATCAACAATGTCTGGTAACCAAAATGTCCCGTATCAAAAATGTCCAGTCATAAAACTTTCTAAAAGATACCAGAAACAGAAGCCTTGCATGGCTTGGCCAACTAATAAACATTCCTTTAATGGAGGAGTTACTTAACCTGAAGTGTTCTCGGTGTCGCTGTCCGTCTTTTTGATATGGGGACGAGCAATCCGTAAGAAACGCGATTTTCGACTGCCCCCGGGTTCCCCCGCGAAATATCCAGGTGCGTTTTGAAGCAAGATATGCCCAAGACAGTTCTACCTGTAGCGGCTGATAATTTTTAAACGCCACAAATGTATATCTTGCTCAAATTATATTCCTTGGCAGATAACTATTAAAATTGACTAGATTAAGTATAACTAGCTAAGTACTACTAGCTATAATTAACTAGCTAATTAAAAATAAAGTGAAAATGAATTAAAATTTAAGATTCATTCTATTTTCGCTCTTACTGTTCCTGGTTTTCAGCAAAGGTGCTTATTAGTTACTCAGTATAACTGATATTTTATTAAACGGATTTAAAAGAATCCTTTAAAAGCATTTTATAATTCTTTATTACTAAATGCTGTAATTCGGATTAAAATGTCTATCCTTGACGGGAAAATAATGGATAAAGTCGCTTTTGACGAAGTTTTTCAGCATAAAGAGAACTAAAATATTTACAAAAACACTAATGGACCGAATGGATTATTTACGTTACCTTTTACAACCTAGATTTTTATTTTTGTTGAGTATTTTTTCCTCTCCTTGCTCGCAATGAAAAAAACATATGACTCCTTTAAAACCGGCATTCGTTCTCCTTTTAATATTTAAGGTTTTATATACGGATTCCATATAAGGGGGGGACTTGATAAAGAATATCCCTTAATATAAAAGTAAGCATTTGGGATATTGCAAACAACATTATTTTTGAACACAATATACCAAGAGGTTAAAAATTTGGTGTATTGATGACGAAGGGACTTGATGTATTTTGAAAAATATGAATTTCCTTGCCTTGTCAGCCACTCTAAGTCTTGACAACAGCGATTCAATCTCCGTAATTATCCATAATGATAATTACAAGTGATAATCCGATAATGTTTAGTTTGTGTTGAGAACAAATAATGACATTATGTTTTGAAAATAATGTCCTTCAAATGCCCCCCTTGGCTTCGTCTGACGAAATGCATTCTCAAAATTCAATGTTTGATTGAGCAGGGTAAAAAAGGGTTAGAGTTACTAATGTACTAATTAAATATTTTACTAAATATTTGGTACCTCGCCTGGGTTATTCCTTCAGTTAAAAGTTCGACTCGGTCCTGACTGACGAAGGCTATAAGGTCAGAAACCGGTCGCGAGAAATAATTGAGGTTGTGGTAGGTTGAAAGAACCAACAGTGCACCTACGTGTGATTCACCCACAATTTTTTCACCCACATTCCATCACATTGTTAATAACTATGTAAATAATAGGGATATGTAAACATCACTCCTCAACTACAAGACAATGTAATGAGCACAATGTAATGAGCTACAAGGTAATGAGCGAGAATTCACTTAAGCGAGAATTCAAATAAAAGCTTATTTCAAAATAAAATCTTTATTGCTACCGCTTAATATCAAAATTTACTTATTTAGCTATCAATTAAGATCAGTTTTAATCACTATGGCAATCAACTTTAGAAATAATGACATTAAAAAAAACATATTTAACCAACTTATAAAAAATTTATCGCACACTTATCGCAGACATAATCTTCGACTGAGTCTCACCCACTGCAGTACACGTGAGATCACAGCCAACATGAAGTACATCTGTACCACATCTCGTTTTCTGTATCTTCTGCATCATCATCCTGGCATAACTCATTAGTATCTACGTCTGATACCGAAGTATCGTTTAATTCCTGAAGAACTTGCCTTTTTACTCTTTCAGCACCTGCCTTCTGCACCTTTTGTCTTCTTTCCTTGGCTTACCTTTCTATTTTTTTCTTTCCCTTTTCCTTTCTCTTGTTGAGATTTCTTAATTTTCTAATTTTCTTTTTCTACCAGGTCTTCTTTGATTGACGTTGAAGTTAAAACTGTAGCGTGCTTCTTTCAGGCTTGTTTTCTATTGAGAGCAGGTGCTTTCTCTGGCAACTTAATGAAATCTTGGATTGTAAACATCTTATCTGACGTCTCTTTGGTTTGAGTTGTTGATACAATATTTGGTTCAAGAACTGATGGGTCTACTTGCTTCTATATGCTAGGAATCGACTTTATATAAATAAGTAGTAGCAGCTGAAAAAGATTTATTACAGTATTGAACTATTTCAGCGGCAACAAAGTCTTCTGAAAACACTTCAGGATTTATTGGAAAAATACAAGTTGCTCTATATCCAAATTCTCCCATATCAAAACGGAAACTTTTTTTTAAAATAACAGTTTCGGATACCGAATATGAACTTTACAGTATCCTTAATGATACTAAATTTTAACTCTAACATTCATCTACTAGAAAATATTAATTTTACCTACAAACTCTTAAGCTTTCGAACACTTCAGATTTCTTCTTTATTTTTACAATATTGTCCTTCCTTATTGAAGTGAAGCCTCATTTTGGCTCGTTTTACGTCTAATAATTTAGTGAAAATTATTCGTCACAAACTGGTACAAAAACTGAGGACGAGCTTTTAACGTAAACGAAATGGCTTTTAGCCAGAGGCACATTCTTTTTTTAGGACCTTGTCAGATGTTTCTCCAGTAATGATTCTTTTTTTCTTGACAGCGAACATCATCCTAAATGTAAATCATGTATATTAAATTTTGGCTTTTGCAAAGTTAGACAGATTCTTAACAGTATTAAAAGGAACCAATGCTCGACCGTTTCTTCAAGAAATATTTTGTGCTTTCTAAATTCCCTCCAGCTTAGACAATTTTACACGATAATAATGGATGCGAAGTTTTTCAATAAATACAATTCTTATGTTATTCTCCTTTATCTTCTTTGTTGCTGTGTCCATGTAAAAACCGTCTTCGCTTTGGTCACTAGGCATTTTCTGTACATGCCCGTACTACCTTAACTGCTTTGTTATGTCATCCACTATATAATTATTAGTTTATTAACAATTAACAAAAATACATTTATTTTAGCTTAAAAATCTTCTTGGTCTTTGACTTGAGCCATAAGCAGTTATACTTAGAACAGTGGTATTGTATATAAAAATATCAATACCGGTACCACAAAATACTATTTAGGTTCGTTACTGCTTTTTTTTCCATCTTGCCTGATATTCATTCTCAGATATTTATATTTGTCGCAGTATTTTCTTCTTTATCCGTCTTATTTGTATTTATCTCAAATCCCCATTTACAATATTCTTCCATTAAGTTATGTGTCATGTATTTTATATATATATATATATATATATATATATATATATATATATATATATATATATATATATATATATATATATATATATATATATATATATCCTCGTAGTCATAAGCTATTAGTATTTGATCTTTAGCAAAACATATTATAAATAGTCTGTATAAAATTGTTAAGAAGTATTCCCATCCTATAGCATTTGTGTTTTCAGATCTAATTCTTACTCCAGGTAGATTTTATGTAGCATCCTCATCCCATCGCTTGGCCCTTTTATAACCTCAAAACCGTTCGATTCCACTCTTCTAACTTTTACTTTCGCTGCCGTATTCTTGAACAATTTTATTACTGCCGTAATTAGGGTAATTAGGGTAATTACACTAATATTTGTTTGCTTTAATCCATCTACGTCTATATACATGTAATTTTTTTTTGACCGTGATGAGGTTGGAGTGAGTTATTTCTAGCTCTGGTGTTTCATTTCCGGCTCGTATTCAAAAATGACACGTTCCAGAAAAGAGAATCATTTGCAATCCACCCCAAAAAGTCAAGACCTATTTTGTTTCAGTTGTTCTTTTGATCCTGTGAAAGGTTTTTTTTCATCCCAATTCATTAGTATAATTCTCAAGGACGGTTGTGTCAACTAACACATCCTAAACTTACAATTGAAATTGATGTTTAGGATGCTTTAAATCCCCTGAAACATTTGCCATTGACGAAATACTGTTTTCACAGGTCTGTTGACGTTTTTAAAAGTTTCCGTCACAATGTAATCTGAAACAAAACCTAACAGCGCACTGTTACTCGAAAGTGTGGCCTCGATCTCATTTTCAGAACGCACTAGAAAAATATTTTTCTTTTCACGAAAAGTGAAATGGGCCTTCGAATGGCTGTAGGTAGTTCAAACTTGTACGTAAGACGCATGAGATACTGACCTGCCTCCCCTTCAGAAGGAAAAGTAACAATGTTATCAAATCGAACGTTACGTCACCAGTCTCATTGCTTTATTTATACACCACGTTAGTTTCTTATAATGGATTTTGCTTTTTTCACTATTTAATTGTAATGTTCCATTTTATTATTATTACTTAATGTAATTTGGTTTATGACTTTAAGGGTGAAACAAATACACCTTCGAACTATCCAATATATAATCCAATATATAATATAATATAATATAATTATATATATAATCCAATATATAATATAATATAATATAATATAATCCAAGAAAAAAAGGTAGACCATGAAATGTCTTAAAAAAGTAACGTCTTTTAAAATAAAAAAGAGTTCTGCTTTGCTTTCTCGTAAACTAACAGTTTTTGTATCCGAAACGTCATCTAATCTGAACATCATTACCCCTCACGGGGCCCAGATCTTGTATCTGGGTACGGGGAGTGACGCCCCCGGGGGTCCGAGTTGTCCCTTAAGCCAAGCTGTAGTGCGACCCGTGGCGAGGGCTGAATGGCAGATGAGGGTAACATTTGTCACTAACGGGGCCTCCAGAGTACCTCCCGTCCCTTTGGAGTACTTAGGGTTACCGCAGTACGGAGCACTGCTGCGGCGGACGTTCTTTCTTCCCAACTCGTGGGACTCACATGTCTTCAATCAATCTCTCAAATTTTCCCATAACCTCGGGGTCCAAAAGACCCAGGATAGCGTCTCCAGTCGATATCACCCAAAGAAATCCTGACTTTGATAAATATTTCGTTGTAAAATCCGAAGATGATTCATTAGCCAAACTTTCTCCCTTTATTATTCATAAATGTATTGTTGGATTTGTTGGAGAGGTGGATTCCGTCAAGAAACTACGAGATGGCTCTCTTCTTATTATTACAGCAAACATCAAGCAGTCCGGAAAAATCCTGAATATGGCTAATCTGCACACATCGGCAGTGAAAGTAGAACCCCATAAAACATTGAACTTCTGCAAAGGAGTGATTTCCAGTTCGGACCTTCTCAACTGTGAGGAGGACGAAATACTTGAAAACTTGCGACAACAAGGTGTAGTAGCCGTAAGACGAATCACTTCCAAGAAAGATGGAGTAATTACCCCCACCAACAGTCTCATTTTAACTTTTCGAAAATCCACTCTTCCAGAAAGAGTACGAGCCGGATACTTGATTCTAAAGGTGCGACAATATGTCCCAAATCCCCTTCGCTGTTTTCAGTGCCAGAGGTTTGGACACATCTCACAGAAATGTTCGTTTACACCTATATGCCCGTCATGCGGCAAAACATCTCACGGAGAATCTGAATGTTCCCCTCCCCCTCTATGTGTGAACTGCGGAGACGAGCATTCCCCTAGGTACAGGGGATGTCCGATATACAAGGAAGAATTCCAAATACAAAAAATTAGGGTCTCAGAAAAATTACCGTATTTCGTAGCTAAAGCAAAGGTCAAAGGCTCTACTAACGTAAATGTCCCAAGATACTCCAGCGTAGTTTCGGCAAGTAAAGTCATGGTATCATGCGCCACCCAGTGCGACCAAATCCCAACACCCCACAGTAGCACCGCACAAAGCTCTGCTAACCTCAACAAACCTCGTGATCCTCCACCCCCTTCCCTCAAACCCTCCTCCCTTTCCACTAAATCCTCTTCTACTCTACGAGATCCTCCACCACCTGCCCCCAATCCATCTTCCTCTCTTCCCACCAAATCCTCTTCTACCCTAGGTCCTTCACCCACTCTCTTATCCCTTCCCCCTCCTTCGTCCACCCCACCCCCTCATACACCCATTTCCCTCACTTCCCCACTGACTACAATCGCTTCTAACAAAAACATAAAAACATGTAAAGCGAAACCAAACTCCAGAAGCAGCTCCAAGTCCTCGACGGGTTCCATCGAGGACTTGATGGAAATAGACAATACGACCTCCGGACCCCCCAAGGGTCAACCTAATAAAAAGGACCTAAAACTAAAAAGATAAACTTTCTTTCTCACGGACTGACCTATCTCCCCTACTACCATTTTCTTTCGTTCCGCAATACAGTGGAATGTTAACGGAATAATACTACGACTCCCAGAACTCAAGTCCATCACAGCTACTTTCAGTCCAGCTTGCCTGATACTTCAAGAGACTAACCTAAAACCGTCCGACAATTTTAACTTCAGGCACTATCAAACATTCAGAAAGGACAGAGACGGAGCTGCCAGAGCATCTGGTGGAGTTGCAGTACTCATTCATGAATCATTAGACTGCCACCAACTGGCTCTCAACTCGCCTCTGGAGGTTGTAGCTGTCAGAACATGCCTAGAACTCCCCGTCACCATATGCAATCTATATCTTTCCCCAAATATTAACTTCACCCTCAAGCAACTCGAGGACTTACTTCTCCAACTTCCTCCTCCCATCATTCTTGGAGGGGATTTTAATGCCCACAGTCCCACCTGGGGGTCTACCCATCAGGACTCCAGGGGAGATACGATTATGAACCTGGTACAGTCGAAAGGCCTCATTATTATGAATTCAGGTGCCTCCACACACATTTCCATGTCGTCAGGTACCTTTTCAGCCATCGATCTAACCATATGCTCCCCAACCATACAGCCACTTTTCACCTGGAGCGTTATCGGCGATCCACACGGCAGCGATCATCTACCTATTGCTATCATTCCGGCTGGATTGTCTAACGCTACCTCGACCAGGAAGATCTGGAATACCTCTAAAGCAGACTGGCAACTTTATGCTTATATTTTTGAAAACCCCCACCTCCTTCCCGGCCAGTTTCAAAGAAATCTTAACTCCTTAACTAATTCCATTAACAACGCTTCCAACACCTCCATCCCAACCTCAACATTCATGACTAAACATAGCTGCGTTCCATGGTGGAACGATGACTGCGCCGAGGCCGTGAGAAAAAGGAAATCATCCCTAAATAAATTTAAACACTGCCAAAATCAGGCCAATTTCATTATTTTCAAGAGATGCCAAGCTTCTGCCAAGAGGATCATTCTTGAGGCTAAAAGAGCTTCCTGGGCTAAATTCATCAGCTCCTTGGATCACAGATCCACATGCTCTGATTTTTGGAGCAAGGTAAGGAGGCTCAGGGGCATTCCTAACAAACACATTAATAATATCCTCGACAACGGGGTCTGGCTGACGGACAGGGAAGATATAGTTGAGTGTTTTGCAAAATTTTTCCATGACATGTCCAGCGACGACAATCTTGATCCCCTATTTAAACTACATAAAAACCGACACGAACTTGCACTACAACTCGAGGAGGATACACCATCCCCGATCAACATTCCTTTTTCTTACAACGAATTCAGAACAGCTCTTGCCAGATGTCGCTCAGGTGCGCCTGGCCCAGATAACATCTTGATCCCACAAATTAGAAACATGCCGGAATCTGCTCAGCGCACCCTACTTGACATATACAACGACATCTGGCGCGGGAGAGGTTTTCCTCCCTCCTGGGGAGAGTCTCTTCTTATTCCTATCCACAAAAGGAACAAAGCCTGTTCAACTGTTGAAAGCTATCGCCCAATATCTCTTACAAATCATCTTTGTAAAATCATGGAGAGGATGATACACCGACGACTCTCATGGCACCTGGAGCGACATCGTCTCATTGACATTAATCAACACGGTTTTAGACCGGGCCGATCGACAAACGATCATCTGATCGGCCTGGAAATTGATATCTGGGAAACCTTTGAAAGAGGACACCATCTCCTGGCTGTATCTCTTGACTTAAAACGCGCTTTTGACACGGTCTGGCGATACAACATAATAAAATCCCTACACGACCTAGGCTTCAGAGGCAACTTCCTACACTTTATCAAAAATTTCTTATCAAACAGATACTTTCGTGTAAGGCTTGGCGACACTGTCTCCAGGAGTTTTCCACTGGCCAATGGGGTTCCTCAAGGTTCCGTACTAAGCCCCTTACTTTTTAACATCGCTATTAATGGAATAGGGCAGTACATTGGAACTGACGTGAAATACAGACTATACGCAGATGATCTTTTAATATACTACTCTTCCGCAACACCTAGGGTGGCTGAAAGAAAGATACAAGGCTGCCTTAGAAGACTCGAAGAATGGTCCCGTCTTACTGGCTTCATATTCTCTCCTCAGAAATCCACTTCAGTTCATTTCTGCAGAAAAATGCATTGCCCTCGCTTACACACCCTGTCCATGTCTGGAACTCCTATTGTATCAGCACCTTGCCTTCGCTTTCTAGGTCTCACTTTTGATGCAAGACTTTCATGGAGGGATCACATCACCCGACTTAGGTCGGAGTGCGATCGATCCCTGAGAATCCTCAAATGGGCTTCACATCCAAGATGGGGATCATCCATTCCCACCCTTTTACATCTATACAAGTCACTAATAAGATCTAAACTAGATTATGGCTGCGTTGCATATTCGTCTGCTCCTGCATCCTATATCAAGCAGTTGGACGTTGTTCAGAACTCTGCCATCAGACTCTCACTAGGCTCCTTCAGATCGAGTCCTACCACTAGCCTACACTGCCTTGCTGAGATAGAACCCCTAGAAGATTGGCGCCACTTTCTCCTCTTTAAATACGTATCTTCATTAAAGTTTAGACAAAACTTTCATCTGCGCGACAAATTCTTAATATATATGAATCTCAACAACACAGGAACACACAATCGAAACTGCGGCGCCAATCACCGTTTCGCTCGCCTATCTGCTAATTACGATTTACATCTTCCCAATTTCGAAGCGTTAGTCATTCCTCCGTCTCCACCCTGGCTCCTTACACAAGTAAATGTCGATTGCTCCCTACTTCGATATAACAAATATAATTACGCTCACTCCTCCATTAGATCCCTTTTCTCTGAGCGATTGAATAAATACCTAGACTATCAGATCGTTTACACTGACGGCTCTAAATCCACAGATGGGGTGGGGAGTGGCTTAGTTCACAATGACACTGAGCGATACTTCAGACTCCTTCCTTCTTGTTCAATTCTCACGGCCGAGTTGCATGCTATTAGGGAAGCCTTGAGGATTATCCAGAATTCCTCCTTTCCCCGATGGCTAATATGTTGTGACTCACTAGGAGCACTCCGGAGCTTGGAACATGACACTTCTCACATACCCTTGGTGTCAGGCATACTACTGGTCCTTCAAGAATTGCTCTCGCGACATGTTACTGTTGATTTCCTCTGGATCCCTAGCCACGTAGGCATTAAAGGAAACGAGCGCGCCGATGTTCTTGCAGTCCGGGGTTCCTCATCTGGCACTCCGATTCCCAAAACATTCTGCTACAAAGATATCTGCAGGGACATTTCGACAAAGGTTAGAGCCAAAATCCAATCTAACTGGGATCTGGGAGCCACAAACGGTAACAAATTGTGGACTGTAAAACGAGAATTCTTTTCTGGTTCGCTTTCCACCCTCTCCAACAGATCTGACTGCGTTAAATGGCACCGGCTGAGAATAGGTCACTGTCTTTTTTCTCATGGTCACCTGATGAACAGGGACGTTCCCCCGACGTGCCACAGATGCGATGTTCCAATCACAGTTAGACACATCCTCTTGGAGTGCGATGAACTAAACGCCCTCAGAGCCTCCCATCATCTCGGTGGGAATCTGGAGGAGATTCTGTCGGTAAACAATTTTGGACACCTGAAGAATTTCCTTAAATCCCTGAACCTATTCTACAAGATTTGACACAATTCTCATACCATACTTGTCCCAACTAGTCATTAATTATACCTCTTTTATTTATTTATTTATTTTTATTTCTACACCGTCTTCTCAATATACAACTTTCTGTCTATACTATCCACACGTTTTATTCTATGTCTCGTCTATATACATATACCACTGTTTTACTTATACAACTATCTGTCATGTTTTGTTTGTTCTCAGCACGTTCGTCGATTCAAGCGTTCCATATACACTCGTATTATTCCAGTCAGTAGTTTTATATGATCATCCTCCACATCTGGTTCTTGTATGTTCCCTAACATACTTCTAACGAGAATGGCCGCGAAATGACCTTAGATGTCGGGTCGGCCTTACATCCGAATTCTCTCTCTCTGAACATCATTACCAAAAAGTTCGTTGAGATCGCGGAATGACTGTGTTGCTTTCCATCCTTTCTCGAAGTGGTATAGCATGATATGCTATACCGAACATTAATATAATTTTCGATCTGCATTTTTATCAACTAAATATTGAAAAATATTTTTAAAAAAATGGAAATGAAAAAGCAATTTTTCTTTTCTTCATTTTAAATATGTTATTAGATCATATGTTCTGTTTATTTTCCGAAATTTTCATGAACTGTTCTACAGTAATATAGACTCCTAGCTGTCTCTCCATTTCTTTGGGGGTCTTTGGTCTTTGGATTGGTTTTTGGCCCTCTCCTGGTTTGCCTTTGAGTACGCCTCGTATGAGTCTATTGGGTTCCATTCCCTTGGCGTTTTCGTATCAGTATCGTCTTCTATGTGTATCTGTATCGTATCTATATCGCTACATCGTTGATGTCATATTTTTCCCGTATTGTTTCATTTCTTGTGCTATCTCCAATTGTGTTACCCGTAATGGCTCTCAAAGTCTTCATTTCTGCCGTTCTTGACAATTAGGTTTGGAAGTGTCCTTAAGTATAGTATGAGATGATGGTCAACAATTGCTTGGGCATTACGAAGTGCGGTCATGTTTCCTCTGATGAACACTAGAGGTGACGTAGAACCGTAAGCAATGGCACCCCACACCATAATCCCAATAGTGTGGTGAATATGCCGTTCAACAAAAAACTGTGGATCTCCTCGTTCACCAAATCGTCTTCTCATGTGATCTTGACAATCTTGGCGTTCTGTTGTTCTTATGCATAGTCTTGTACCCCTGGCTCGATGTATACAATCTTCATAAAACCATACCCGATGACATCTTAACACAGAATCTAAAATTTCGACCGATTTTCCTGTTATCCATTTTGTATCTTAAATTTAAAAAGTCCACTTCTTCAATAACTTTGTCCATTAACAGATTGAAGAGGAAATGCTTAAACTTCTTCCCGATGTCGTTGGTATATCTGCTGTAGTATGTATGTCGACTCATATTTTCGTTTTATTGTCTTGGTTTAGGTTATGAATTATTCTTACTATTTATTTCGGTATTTGCTTTTGTAATAAAATATCTATGACGTCTTTAAGTTCTACCTTATCAAAAAGTTTGGTTAAATTGATAATACATGCACATGTAGTTTTGTTATAATATATCTCCTTTTGTTTCACCTGTCTTATGGCGAATTTGGCATCAGTGGTAGGGTTAGTTTTCCTGAAGCTTTGTTGCTCATCTCTATTTACAATCATTTTTTTTAATTTCATTTTTAGTTACCTTATATATCGGTCAATAAGTCCCCGGTCTCATAAAGAAAACAAACTTTTATTTTAATTGAGGTAGCCGATACTTGATGGAAATTCATTTTAAATAAACAAGTAATCGTCATACATACAATTTTAAATATAGTGGAAATTTTTAGATATTAAACTTTTATTTGCAAATTTCGATTTTATTCATCAATATTTTCTTGTTGAAGAGTAATACAATCATTCCAGTGCTTTTCTAACAGTTCTACACCTTCTTTCTAGAACTATTTCTGTTTGCCTTCAAAATATTCTTCAGTTTCGGCAATTACCCCTTCATCGGAGCGAAATCTCTTTCCAGCTCGCATTTTTTTGAGATCTGAAAACAGAAAATAGTAACTGAAGGCCAGATCTGAAGAATACGGTAGATGAGAAAACAATTCGAAGTACAATTCATGAAATTTAGCCATCGTTGCCTACGATTTGTCATACGGTGTATTATGTTGGTAAAACAGCACTTTTTTGTTCAATTGGAGTCTTTTTTGCGATCTCATCCTTCAGATGCACCAATGACGCTATGTAATATTCGCTATTGATGATTGATGATAATCAATGAATAATATTCCATGCGCAAAACAACGAAAATATAGAGGCAATAGCACTTGCCAGCCGATGTTTGTGTTTTTGGTCGCTTTGGACGGCTTTCATTGGCTGCGTTCTACTCAGCTGACTGCCGATTTGTCTCCGGAGTGTAGTGACGGATCCATGCTTTATCCATTGTCACGTATCGCATGATTTTTTTTATTTCGCTTAAACAGCTCCAAACATTGCTCACAATCATCAATACTTTATTGGTTTTGGTCCGCTGTGAGCAACGCGGTACCCATTTCGATAGTAGTTTACGCATGTAAAATGTTGTAGACACTTCCTTTCGATAGCTCCATGATCTACTGCAGCTTTACTTTACGATTTTGCGAAATAAATTTGTGAATTTTTCTGATGTTGTCTGATGTAACCTGACTTGGACGTCCAGAGTGTTCAACATTATCGGTGCTTGTACGGCCACATTTAAATTCTGCATACTAATGAATTATGGTTAATTTTCCTTAGGCAGAGTCCGGGTAATTTTTATCAAGCTATTGTTTTGCTTCAATGGTATTTTTCTTCATCAAAAAGTAATGCTTAATCAATACACACGATTTTTTTCTATCGTTTTGAAAATAACAAAACTAGCGTCACTTAAAGCACAACAACTCAGAAACTAATAGACAGATTGTCATGAAATTTTGATACATGATGTTTGAACGTTGGCACAATCGACCACTGGTAAGGATTTTTCATAAGTAGCGCCATTTATATGTCAGACCAGGGACTTATTGATCGATGTGTTAGTTACATTTTTCGATGTGTTGGTTTCATGGTAGAGTATAGCAGCTCATTATTTCTCTACAATTTTCTGGGCGAGTTTTGCTTCCTTTTTTAAAGAGTGGTTAGGTTATCCTACTCTTCTGCCCATTCTTTCGGTATGGTTGAATTTTTGAATATATTATTGCTAATTCTGCTTCCAACTGCTAGCCACCATATTATCTACACCTTTGCCTACAGGCTTTTCTATTTAGTTTTTGATTACACTGATTACCTCTTCTTTGTGGGTGGGTTTTTCAGTTTCTGTAATTATGTCTGGTATCTCTGTGTCTCTTCGGAGGTGTACAATTTTTTTGAGTATTTTTCCCATTCGTCCAGGGTAATGTTTTTAATCTGGACGTATTCATTTACCTGTTTTTTCTTGTTTTTTAACATCTCTTGTACTTTTCTTTGTACTTCATACAGATAGTCATCCAATTTTCAATCCGCAAATAATAATAGTCTAACTACATGACTATATTCAAAAAGCATTGCCTGAAACTCATTACCTGACATTGCACATTGCACTACAAATCTACTCTCGAAAATTAAGAGTAGATTTGCGCCGGCCATAGTTGGCACCCATATCTCTGAGGCGTATATGAGAACCGGCAAAATCAATGTTTTACGAGGTGTGATTAAATAACGAGACTGACGCTGTAAAACATTTTATTTTGATGTCATACATAATTACTTATTATCTCCTTCAATATACACCCCTCCTCTATCCCTACAATGTTCCATGTGAATCTTACATTGTTCGAAACAGTGCTGGAAGTCTTCTTCTGTGAGCTTCTTCAGAACGCGTGCCGCTTTCTCTTTCACAGCTTCAACACACTCAGCTATTGTTCCTTTTAATGCAAATTCCACCTTAGGAAACAGATAGAAGTAGCACGGCGCAAGATCCGGCAAATAAGGCGGATGGTCTAACACTGGGATGCTGTACATGGCTAGGAACCTCTTGACAGACAATGCGGAATGAACCGGCGTATTGTCTTGGTGGAGAACTCATGACTTGTCCTTCCACAATTCGAGTCGTTTTTTCCTTATTCTTTCACGAAGTTCAGCAAGAGCGTAAAGGTAGTAATGTTGATTAATACTTTGACCTTCAGGAACCCAGTGAAGGTACATAATCCCATGGATATCGAAAAAAACAATCATCATTGCTTTGAATTTTGAATTGCTAATTCAATTTGATTTGCTCTCGGGAATTTGGGCTATTCCAATGCATAGGGCTCTTCGTTTCAAGATCATAAGTAAAAAAACCACGATTCGTCACAAGTTATTATCTTTTCCAATAAGTTTGGGTAATTTTCAATGGCATTCAAAGTGTCAGTACAAACATTTTTGCGAGCTTCTTGTTGTTCAAATGTGAACATCTTAGGCGCCGTTTTGGCACACACTTTTTGTATGTTAAAATTGTTGAACCAGATTACCGATTTTTTTTATATTGCCATCCGTTTTTGGCGTGGAAGGGCGACCCGGGCGTGTATCCTCTTCAACGTCTTCCTGGCCATCTTGAAAATGCTTAAACCACTCAAAAATACGTGCATGCAATAAACATTCATTACCATACACTTCTTTCAATACATTACAAGTTTTAGTAGCGATTTTTCCAAATTTCAAGTGAAATTTCACAATTGGTTCTATTCTTACGCTTAACATTTTTCCGGCGAAACAAAAAAACAACTCTAATGCGAACGAAGGCTACGGTTATACGGATTTGTTTACAGAAGCGAGAGGTACAGCATTCGAAAGAGAAGGCTTCACGCTAAACAGCTGTTGGTTGCTGGCGCTTGGCGCATGCGTACTTCTTCTGCAGCAGCGTCAGTCTCGTTATTTAATAGCCACACCTCGTATTTAAATTTTCATCAACATTTTCGAAATGTTAAATTACAAGATGACCTAAACTATTGGCGAAATTAAAATTGTTTTAAATGAAGTACTTTACTTTGAATTGTGCCATATAAAAACCGTCCTGTGTTTCGAGAAAACTTTAAAACTACGAACATTTTCTGGAAAAGCCACCTCGCATTTCTTCATTTTAATAACGCTAAGAACCTGTCTAACTTTGTAAAAATTTAATATACATTATATAAAGTTCGGGTGATGTTACATGTCAAGAAAATAGCAACCGTTATCGAAGAAACATCTGACAGGATCCTTAAAAAAGGATGTACCTCTGGCTAAAAGCCATCCTCTTTACGTTAAAAGCTCGTCCCAAGTTTTTGTGTCAGTTTCGCTCTGGGTAATTCCCTAAATTATTATACGTAAAGAGTGTTTAAATGAAATTCCACCTATTAAATATGATGTCTTATTATATAACACATCATAAAATTAAAGAAAAATCTAAAAATGTTTCGAAAGCTGAAGACTGTACCAGTCTTGAGTCAGCGAGTTTGATAATTTCAATTCAATTTTCAATTCAATTTCAATTCAAAAACAATCATTCGGTGACTTAGAACAGAGAAAGTTCTGCAGTCATCGTGGTTTGCGTTACATTAAAGATTCCTTACTGCTCAATTGTTCCTCTCATCAGAAAATGGATTAGGAAGTTTGCAGAAACCCGTTTAACTATGGATAAACGAAAGTCCGGGCGACCAAGGTCATCACAAAATGACAAAAATTCTAGTGGTTAGATCAGAATCTAAAGTAAGGTTATGGACTAGCATGTCTTTTTTTTTAACATCGCACTCTAGTCAACGCACTCGAAACACTCCGAAAACCACGAATGTGATGTGAAAAATGACGTATCTTACTGAATAATTGCAGTACGAAAATCCGACTGTATAAAACATTGATTTTGCCGATTCTCACATACGTCTCAGAAACATGGTTGCTAAGGCCGGCGCAAATCTACTCTTAATGATCGAGAGTAGGTTTGTCACAGGTGAAATACTAAAATAACTGCCCAGAAAAGACCTACGTCTGCTCATATACCTGTTCAATGTCATATTCCCGCGAGCAGCAAAGTAGCCGAAATAATCGTGATATCAAAGCCAGAGAAACCTCCGAACGATGTCAAATTCTATAGGCCTGTTTCATTATTGCCAATTATCTCAAAATTCAACGAGGCTTTTTCAATTGCCAGATGAATTGAAAATCGTTTTTACAGATTAAAATAGCTCATTTTCAGAATTGTTACAAGATGGTGAAACTTTCTTACCTTAGAAACATTACCTCCTTAGAAGAAGATATAGAAACAAATTATTTTAAATAGATTTTTTTATATTTGTTAATAAAATCTCCTTTTAGCTCTATACACTTTTCCAAGCGTTTCTCCAACTTTTTTAAGCCGTCTAAAAAGTAAGATTTCGGAAGGTCCTCAAAATGCGGGTCTGTTTGGGCAATGACCTTCTCGTTCGATGTGAACCGTTGTCTTCTGAGCCATTTTGTTAAGTTTGTAAATAAAAAAAGTCACTGGGGACCAAATCCGGTGAATACGGTGGATGTTGTAATAATTCGAACTGTAATTCCATGATTTTGGCCATTGAAACTATACAGGTATATACCCGGGGATTGTCTTGATGGAAGAGGATCTTTTTCTTTTTTCAAATGAAGACGATTTTTTTTATTTCTTCGCTCAACAGGTGCAATAACGACGCATACTACTCTCTAGTTATTGTTTTTTTTCCAAGCAATGGGTGTAGATGATTCCGCGTGCGTCCAAAAAAACTGTGGCCATAACCTAGCCGCCCAATTTCACCGTCTTCGTCTTCTTCGTAGCCCGTTCGCCTTCAAAAACCCACTGTTTTGATTGTCCTTTGTCTCTGGAGTGTAGTAGTGTATCCATGTTTCGTTCACAGTTATGTATCGACGCAGAAACAAATCAGGATTGAGACGAAAAAAACGCCAAAACAGCCTTAGAGTCGACCACACGATTCCGTTTATTCTCCACTGAGGACAAACGCGACACCCAACTTGCCGATTTTTTTTCACACCCAATATTTCGTGCAAAATTGAAAACACTGTACCTTGCGATAAGCCTGTAGCCTCAACTATTTCGCATACTTTGATTCACATTTACATTATAAACAGTTGCAAACACAGTAGCAGACACGTCATGAACTTCATCAAACTCGGCTTTAATCTGTTTCGGTGATAAGGCTTTTAAATATAAGTATTTAATCAACAGTCGAAACTCACTTTTTTCCATTTTTTTAAATAAACAAAAGTTACTTGCTTCAATCGATAATAAAAATTAAACCATGTGATGAATATAGCAGACTTTACTAATGCTTATGCTATGCTTACTAAAAACAAACCATTTTCAATGCTACAAGCGCCATCTCTGGGATTTTCTAAGGACTTATTAAACGACCATCGTATATTCACATTTAAATGACTTGAATATGAGTTTACAAGATCGTAACAAAAACATTTTACTGATGACAAACAAAGTCAGTGCCTTGATCAAGAAGTTTGGTATTTGAAAAACGCAATTTTGATGCATTCACTTTAACTTCAGATTATATTGCCAAAAATATGGATTTAGAAAATTCTGTTATTGGTCGCGTGTTGGAGAGTACGAAAACGCATTTACACGAATTCAAAATTTAGTTGCTGGAATATTTTTCAGATAGCAACGATGATTTGTCGAAAAGGTGGGCTCTCAATCCGTTTGATGAAAATGTTGTTGCAGCTGTCGAATTACCTATTGAGATTCGCAACCAACTTATTGAAATGTTGACCGACAAAACTCTACAACTAGAATTTTTAACTCAAAATTTCGATAAGCCTTGGCTTGTACGACGATGGGAAAACGGAAACTTAGTAACGGAAGCTTTGAAAACATTAATCCCCTTCTCTACTTCTTATTATGCGAACAAAAGCTTCTCGTTTATGGTGGCTTTAAAAACTAAATAAAATCCTCTATTATCACTGGAAAATTATTTGCTTATGTGTGTTTGCAATGATGATTCACGTATAGAAAGACTTGTAAGTGAAAAACAACATCAACCGTCGCCTTAAATTATTATTTCAAACAACTTTGGCTATTACTTTATTTAGGTTTATTTTATCATGATATTATTACCTAGTATTATTTAATTTTCTAACACTTGTTTTGAAATTAAAAATCCTTTAATAAAAGGGTGTTTCCACCGGTTGAGAAACGATGCTCTATCTATAATGTCAATTCGAACTATAAATTCCTAATTCAAGCTTACCTTCACTTTCATCTACCACAAGTATTAAATCACGAGAAAAGAATCTTTCAAAAATATTATATTTTTAGATCGCAATGTGAAGTTTACACTTCGCTTAATCCTACTTAATTTTAACTGCCACGGTCGTCTACTCGAAAATATTAAATTCATCCGTAAACGTTTAAGCTTTCGAAACATTTTCAGATTTCTTCCTTATATTTTTTTACAATGTTGTCTTTTCCTATTAAAGAAGTGGAGCTTCATTTTAGCCTGCTTTACGTCTAATAATTTAGTGAAAATTACTCGACGCAAACTGACACAAAAACTTGGGACGGGCTTTTAACGTAAAGGGAATGGCTTTTAGCTGGAGGTACATCCTTTTTTAAGGATCTTGTCAGATGTTTCTCCCGTAACGATTCCTTTTTTCTTGACAGCGAACATCACCGGAAGTTTTAATCATGTATATTAGATTTGGGTTTTTACTAAGTTAGACAGGTCCTCTTCGTTATTAAAAAGAACAAATGGGGAACTACTGTTCCAGGAAATTTCAGCATTTTCAAAGTTTTCTTAAGACGAACGGAAGTTCCGAAACAATGTAACTTGACAGGAACTAGTTTATTTAATGCAATTCTAATTTAACTAATATTTCAAATATATGTTTAATATGATTTTCATAAAATATAAATCTAACCGGTCTTTCAAATTCAGCGTCTTTTTTTTTAATTCTAGAATAAAACACATATGGCGTTGTGAACTTGTCTAGGTCTAGTCTCATTTCAGAAGTGTAATGTATGACATTTATAAAAATGGAGTCGTACACAATACAACAACGCGTTAAAATTGATGAATTATTTTATGAAAATAAAATCAGCGCGTTCAGTGAAAAATATTTTTAGAAAATTACTTGATATTTACGGTTTACACAATAGTCCATGTGAAAGCACTAAATCAATCGAATTGTTCAAAAATGCAAGAAACTGGTTCGCTGGAAGATAAAAGAAGAGCAATAGACCTTTTCATGACTAGGTGCGGACAAGCGTGTCCGCCATGTTAACGAGGCGTTAATATGAAAGTTTCGGGCACTTTTTATAAATATGGCTACGACAAGGATCTTTACCCTTATTATCAGTACAACTAAATGAAAAATTAATTTATGGTGCTTTATTAGTACGTTCCACAATAGAATTGCATTCAATTACAATGGTTAAAATTCCATGGCAGTCCCTAATCTGAAAAAAAAGCAGAACTTGCTGAAAGGTTAGGATGACAATTATATTCATATTACTTTATTTATTATTCACGTATGGGTCCTGGTGGACCACCCGAAGTACAATTAGAGGCATTTGTTGTTGTTAGCCTTCCTTTGCGCCCATACTAATTTCATTCTTTCGCTATGAGCTTTTTTCCTTTCATCAGACCAAGTTGTTCCAGTCTTCCTACATTTTTCTCTCTGGCCAACCTTCCAAACGTTAACCTTGTGTCTGAAACAGCTTCTATCCTGAATTTCACTTTGTGTAATATTTGCTGATCTTAGGTCCTCTTTAATTGCAGCAATCCATTTAATTATTTCTACTTTAGCTCTATTCCTATTTTCATAAAATTCGACTATTTGTCTAGTTAGCCTACTCGGATTCATCCGTTTTATGTGTCAGTAAAACTTAAGTCTTCTTTTTGTCATATCGCTATATATATATATATATATATATATATATATATATATATATATATATATATATATATATATATATATATATATATATATATATCTCTGTGTATTGTTTGATTTCTTATGATTTTTCTTTCCTTCTTTTCAATGTCCTCGATGTCCCTCTTTCTATTCAAAATGAGCGTTTCTGCAGCATATAGACATTCTGGCTTAATAACTGTGTTGTAATGTCTCAGTTTTGTGTTTTTAGATAGGTATTTTTGTTGTAAATATTTTATGTAAGTCTCAATGCCGTTTCCATTTTTTGACATCTACCCTTATTGGCCGCTTTTTCCAACCCATTTTCCATGATTATTTCACCCAAATATTTGAATTGAGAGACTGGTCTGATGTTACCATATTTTGTTTTTAGAAATGGTGTGCTTAGTCTGTTGCAGGTCATGTGTTGTGTCTTTTCAAAGGAAATTTGAAGTCCTACCTTTTCTGCTGTTTCTTTTAGGATTTCAATCTGTTTCTGTGCCGTTAATACATCTTGAGCCAAAATTGCTAGATCATCAGCAAACGTCAGACAATCAATTTTGATGTTGGTTCGTCCCAGTTATTCAGGGCCGACTTTTTTTCACGCCACTCCTGTATTACTTTTTCTAGAACACAGTTAAATAAGAGTGGCGAGAGTCCATCCCCTTGTCTCACTCCAGTTTTAATTTCGAAGGGCTCTGAGATGTCACCCATGAATTTAACTTTTGATCTTGTGTTTGTTAATGTTGCTTTAATAATTGCCAGCGTTTTCAGATCTAGTCCTTGTTCTTTCAAGATTCGGAATAAAGATTCGGCACATTTTAATTTTTATTTCTTTTAATATTTTAATACTCTATGGGAGCAATTTTTAAAAATAATTAACTTACCCCATGAGTTTGTTTATTTTTTTCAGCCACTTTTACTTTTACCTACAAAAACATTCATCATTTAAGGTTATAGCATGAGCTATTACATTAACATTTAAATGGCTTAAAAGTACCCGATACATGATTTTTTTTACACAACTGATGGGGTCAGGATGTTCTGTTGTTGGACCACTTTCTCCTTGAAAATGAAGTAAACAAATATACGTATTATTGTTAATATGATCAATGATTTGGAATCGACCATCACCTTGTCCATATTTCTTAACTCACAAATAACATTTAACACAGTTTGGATACATTTTTATATGTTTTTGTTTCGTTGATCTAATACGTTTTCGACGATATTGAAGATATGCTTTGGAAAACTAATAAAGTAATATAAATAATCCTAAATTATATATTTTTATTTAAATGCTTGTATTAATATTTTACTTGAAGTATACAACAATTAAAACTGTACTACTGATAGTGAATTAATAATTAAATGTTTTTTTTTCTTTTAATTACATTGAAAACATAATGTTCACAGTTTCTACACACATAAAGTGCCTAAAAAACATGGCGGAAGTTGAATCATGCACACAAAACAATTTCAACTATAAAAAGGACTATATATAATTGTAGTGATCGTTTACAAGAGCATATTGATTTGGTATGTGAAAGTGTTGCTGAAGACCCAGATATGTCGATTTGTCGACGTTCAAAAGAATTTCAACTCAGTGAATTCACTACATGGCGTATTTTACCACTGAATCATTCAAAACGTCGTTCATTTATCAATTGGATTAAAGAACAAACAGATGGTTTTCCTCTTTTCAAATGAAGCACATTTTGAAATTGGTGGCTATGTTAATAAACAAAATTGCCGCATTTGGGATGAGGAAAATCCACGATTGTTTCATGAGAAACCTTTACATCCTAAAGGAATCACTGTTTGGTGTGCATTATGGCCAGGAGATGTAACAGGATGGCGCTACATCTCACTTTGCTAATGAAACAATTGATTTATTGCGAGTAAAATTTCCTGGACGAATTATTACAAGAAACGGTGATGTTAATACCGCGATCCACTCTTCCACGATCATGTGATCTGACACTGTCGGACTATTTTGTTTGGGGCTACGTGAAAAGCCGGGCAAAAATGTTGGCAAAAGAGTGGACGTGTCACTGCACGCGCAACTGCAAGAAGTAGTTATTTGGCAGATATTGTTTTTCGTGTTTAAACGTCATACACAATGCTTCAATTATTATTAAAAAGTTTTTTGAAATCAATGCAAATTCTGTGTTTTATTCAAGAATTTTTAAAAACCTCTCGATTTGAAAGACCCTTTTCGCTATAATGCATCTGCTGAATGGAAATATAAGACTTTATAAATTAAAACTTTGCAAAAAATAACCCTTTTCAATCTAATCTAGAAACAAGTCAGTATAAAATATTTGGCGGAGCTTCATGAGCTGTTGTGATAATTTAAATAAGTTAATTAATAATTTAAAGTTTGTTAAATATGAACAATGTTCCACAATGACACCCGTAAAATATGATAATTGTCCAGAAGAAAATACATCTAAATATTCTTGAAAACAAAAACATCAAGTGCGAAGTATGGGTCCAATGAAAAAATCAATATGAAAATTTTTAAATATTGTCCAAATACGATGGCATTTCTTGACCGACTTACAGCTTAATGTCAGCTGTGAACTACGGTCATAGACTACCAATTATCACCGATCCGCCCCCCCCCATGTTATCAATCCTTTGTTTGTGCTTCAAATTTCATTCTTTCGAAAAACCTATCGACTGGCGAGTGACCAACATAAAATACGTATCAGAAGGCATCCGGCTTTACCCAGTCTCAAACTGGCGTGACTGAGGGGCGATTTCTTATCATATCCTTATCCCCTTTCTCCATCCACTATTGCCTATTTGCAGCAATATACAAACCTGATCATTTGTCGGAGGAGTATCCATCCAAGTCTAGCCACAATAAATGATGCTGCATTTCGACCTCCGAGTCACCGAATTACAAAAGATTCCATCTCCCGATCGTGTCCTCAGAAAAATTTCCTGATAAAAGTTCTTAATAACTTAAGGATTCAAAAAAAATATTTTAAAATAATAATTTCAATGTCAACCTTGATTATGGCTGCCATCGATAGTCTTGTTAGCTTAGATATTATTTTGGTGAACGAAAATATTTCTACCTTATTTTTTCCAATGTTTTTAATTTCCATGTGAAAGGCTCAAAATATTAACTTTTGATAACCTACCTACGTAATAAATAAAAAACAAAAAAAACCTCCTTAAAATTTAAAAATTTCACAATTTTTATTTTTGTCGCCGTGATCTTATAAGCAGATAAAGTCACCGAAATGTTCTTGGGACCGTTGAGCCTTTATCACGTTACTGCATATGTGGTATTTGGACTGTGGATCAAAGCGGTGAACATGGGTTTCATTTGTAGTCAAAATCATTTCCAAAAACGCTTTAGTTATTAATGAAGCGTTAACATTTTAGACATTTATTGAGTAGAGACACAATATATTCACATGACAATTTAAAATCCATAGACTAGTTGTTAACTATATAATGTGAAGGTGCAGAATATATATATATATATATATATATATATATATATATATATATATATATATATATATATATATGTATATATATATATATATATATATAATTATTAGTATTTTTTTTTATTTATTGGGACTTTCGGTCAGTAAATAAGTTTTAATTTTTTATTGTTTTATTAACGTTTCGGTTTAAAAACGAACCATCCTTAGAATACTTTGACAATAAACATTATTTTATAAAAAACACAAACTTACATTTAAAAACCTACCAATATCAAATTAAACAATTCATTTTTTAAATTTTTTAACTAATATGTGAGAATTTTTTATAAAGTTTTTAAATGACATATTTGACTGACATTTTTAACAATTCTTTCACCTTTAAATTTTTGTTTTTTATTATAACCTAATTGTTTTGAATTTCTTATGTGGAATGATATTAGATGCAAAAATAAAAAATTATGAAAATTAATTATTTAATAATGTTATTAAATATACAACTTAAATTATCTGTATCATTTCTGAAACTAATGGTGTTATTTGTTTTTTTTATATAAATCATTTCTTTTATATTTCTTTTTTTATATTGTTTTTCAAAATCTAGGATTTTTATGTCATTAAAATTAAAGTTGTGTTCATTATCTATAGCATGCTTTGAAAGGGCAGTTACGTTTGGTTCTAAGTTTCTAATGCTTTTTTTATATTCATTAATTCTTTTTTTTTAATATTGTTTAGTTTGGCCAATATATGAGCTTGGGCAGTTTAATAAAATCAGTTTTGTAAATTAAATTTGTTTGTTCCTTTTTGGGTGTTTGTGGTTTTAATTTCGTAAATATTTGTTTAGTGTTATTATTGGATATTTCTGCTATATTTATATTATATGGTTTAAGAACTTTTTTTATTTTATTATTTATTTCTGGTATGTATGGTAAAGGTATGTAATTTTCATTTTTAGTTTTATTTGTTATGTTATTATTGTTATATATTCTATGTATTCTATTTCTAATTACCGGTTCGTAAATTTTTTTTGGATAGTTATTATCTTCTAGTGTTTGTTTGATTTTATTTATATATTTTGGCCTATTGTTTGGATTAGTTAAAACAACAGCTCTATCAACTAAAGAATTAATAACACTTTTTTTATATTTATTTGGTGTAAAAGATTTAAAATTGAGATATCTTCCATACCATACTGGTTTCGTATACCAATTTGTTTTGATATTGCCATCCTTATCATACGTGATGTTAATATCAAAAAAAATTATTGTCTTATTTTTTTCTTCTTCATGAGTAAATTTTAATTTCTTATGGAATATATTGAATTTGTTTAAGGTATATTGAATTTTATTTTTAAGTATGCATAATATACAGTCATCTACAAATCTTTTATAAAAATAAGGTTTAAAATCGAGAGTATCAATAACTTTTGTTTCAACATATTCCATAACTAGATTAGCAATAGTTGCTGAAATTGGTGAGCCCATTGCTACACCGTAAATTTGGGAATAAAACTGGTTATCATATTTAAAAAATGTAGGATTCTAGACATACTTTTGTAGCTTCAATAAATTCGTTTTCACCACTGGTGGACGGTTTGGCTGACATTTCGATGGAATCTCATCCATCATTTTCAAAACTCGACGGTGTTTCGGCGATAAATGCTGCGAAACGTCAGCGAAACCGTCCACCAGTGGACATTCAGCTAACACGGGATGCCGGTCGCGTTGGTGCGGCGGTAAGAGCGCCTGCTTTGCCGAATCCGCGCTGAAGCGATAGCTGGTTCGATTCCAGCGCTCGGATGGTTATTTTTCTTTCTTCTGTCCGTTTATCTTTCCTAAATGTTTGTGATTGTTTCTAGGCAAGAGTGTAAAATCCGACTACGAATTACCCCTCAGTCACGCCAGTTAAAGGCTGGGTAAGGCCGGATGCCTTCTGAGAAGTGTTCTACGTTGGTCACTCGCCAGTCGGTAGGTTTCCTGATAGACTTATGGGTAGGCACATAACCAAGGGTTTATGGCCCGAGGGGGGTGCTGGCCTGGGTTTGTCGGAAGCTGATGACCGTGGTTCGGAACCCACGTTAAGCTGTAGGTCCAGTCGCTAAATAGCCTAGTTGCTATAACCAAGCTAATAACCTAACTATAGCCAAGAAACTATCATTACATTTCACACCCATGAAAACATTCGTCAAAACATATATATATATATATATATATATATATATATATATATATATATATATATATATATATATATATATATATATATATATATATATATATATGTATAACACATGCAAACTCACAGTTCGCTTGTCCGTCCCCACTATGGAAACTACGGACACACTAAAAAGTCACCAGTTATATTAAAAAGCAAAGAAAATTCACCCGTGCTTTATGTGGGTACTTTACCGTTCCTCCAGCCGCCACCAAAACGCCAATAAGCTTGGGGGGGGGGGGGGGGGGGACACCCTCTAGAGAACCGTTTCTGGCTTTAAGCCACCCTCAATCGGTCTCAAACTGAACGCTTGGGAAGCGGATGAAGGACGGTATATAAATCGGTCATGTCGAATGGTGGTTTCAATTACATGCAGCTCATGTCATCCTGCGGTGAACCTCCGCAACAGCCAGACTGCAGGAAACCATTCATGACCCGTGTAGCCCTGGGTAGGTACCAGGTATGTATGAAAAGTTGCATAGTGGGTCCGTGGAGATGGATTTTAAAAGTACTACGGAGCAATAAATCAGTACAGCAAGGTTATCTTAGTATTTCTCTTCTTTGCAGTATAGTTTGTATATCAGTACTGTCAAGTACGAACAGGATCCTGCGTTACTACTATATGTATCAATACTAATATTTATAACTTGTTTTTACTATACACTGTGAGTAATATAATTTTCGTTTTTTTTTTCAGGTGAGCAGATAAACGATTACATTTTTTAGTGGTAAGAACTACAATTTCATCTACAGATATATTAATGTTTATATTACTTAAAATTTATTTCATGGCAACAACTCGACATATTACACTTTAAATTTAAAATTACATGCCATTTTTTTCATTAGGATCTTAAGAGAATATTTTTTATCCAGTGATTTTTTTAGATAATTCAGAATTGATACACAAAAAACATATTTTATATTTATTAAATTAATCTCCATTATTTTCAATGATTTAACTCCTTTTTTTTGAATACTGATACATACATGATAAATTTTGTTCAATGCTTTCCATTGAAAGCTATACGTTGCTACTATACATTTTTCGTTAGTGAGCTATGTATATCCTTGCAAGGCTAAGGCGTTTTTTTTATTACTTTATGAACTTTTCTTTTATACCCGAATAGCATAGGTTTTTTAAAATTTGCGCATTTGATAAACCCACAAAAAAGCACTCTTCAAAGCCACAAAAGCTAAACTTACCAGCGTATAATTTGACAGCATTGCTCTTGAAAGCGGTGAGCCTTTATAACGCCTCTACATATTTTGCCCTTAATATTTAGTTCAGCCTGTGGCCAGTCAGAGTCAACGGCTCCAAATTCACGCACATTAAGTTTCGTTTAGAGAAAAAGGAAAACTATATTTATGAATGGCTCCGTACTACTTGTCTAAACAGATGTCCACTACTTGGAAATCCATCTAGATAGCCAATAAAATTAGCGAGAATATATATGAATAAACGTCTTCAACTAGGAACCATGTATAGAAAAATATAGTGGTTTATAAACCGCAAATCACAATTAAACATATGCTAGTATAATAAAGGGTTAACCAATAAGAATGATGGAACTTCAAAATTAAATAAAACACATTTTTTGCTTAAAATCGGTTCCGATTGCTGTATTTAAGAGATTCAGGCATGCAATTTATGATTTGAACAAGATTTCAGCTAAATAAGCCACGGCCCTTTTTGTAGACACGGATCCGCTCGCGCCAATTTTCGATGACCCTTGAGGACATTTCAGACTGTATGGCGACTATGTCTTGGCCAATGTTAATTTCCAAGTCGCCAACAGTCGCGGGTTTATTATTACACACATGTGTTTTCACATATCCTTAGGGAAAATAATATAAATGAGTTAAATCGCATGATCTCGGCAGCCAAGCGATAGGACCATTTCGTGAAAGTCATTAATTGCCGAACTTGGCTCGCAATAAGCCCATGATTACTCGGGAAACATGCGGTGGTGCGCCATCCTGATGAAAATAAAGGTCATTCGCATCGATTCCATTAAATACTGGAAAAAAAATCTTTCAGCATTGCCTTGTAGTGCTCAAAATTGATGGTAACGGTGGCTACTTCCTCATTTTTAAAGAAATAAGCACCGATGACTCCTCGTTGCCAAAATCCACGCCAGACTTTGATCTTTTGCGGATGCAAAGGGCTCTCATGTATTAAGTGTGGATTAGATACTCACCAATACCGGCAATTTTGTTTATTGACGAAGCCATTATCGATGAAGCCAGAAATGAGCCTCATTGGAGAAGATTATGTTGCGATGAAATTCGTTGTTCAATTCTTGTGTCAGTGATACCTAAGTCTTGCGAGCGGCGAGCAACCGAGACGTTGTCATTTTGGGCTTCACTTGCTTGAACGGCGGCAATATTCTTAACACTGGCTTTTTTTGTTGTACAGGTACCAGACTATGGTGGGGAGTAAACTCTCTTTCAATGTTTCTAATAACACGATAATAGCCTGGACTAGCACGACGAATACCACGATGGGTCAATTGCTCGTTGAGTGACACGAGGGGACCGTGAATTTGCGTAATAAAACTAGACAATTTCCAAACGTTCTTCGTGATGCGAACCATGATTTAATTGCAAACTTTTCGGAAAACAACGGACAAGACATGTCAAAAATTGGTAAACAAATATAGTCGCCATGGGCAGTCAAAGTTCCATCATCCCTAATGGTAGACCACTTACATACAACAAAGTACATATTTACAAATGCATCTTAAGACCTATTTAGTCCCACGGGACTCACGTCTGGCGTATTGCTAGTAATTCCAATATACAAATTATACATGTTGACATTACAACGTTAAATTTCCAAACCTAAATTCTTCCAAAAATATTTATAGCTTGTTGAATATTGCCAGGCCATTTATCTTCATGTGGGCTCTTTAAACTGAAGTAAACAATGGGGTGACAGGAACCTCCTAGACATTATCTTAAATGCGGGGGCCTCACCGCTTCACGGTCAGGGAGCAGTGAGGATGTGAAAGCTTTACTAAGTGGGAATATATAAGAACTTGTGTATTATGATTAAATTGTAAGGATGAATAAGGGAATATTAAACTAAAGCTGAATAAGAAAAAAGCCCATAAAATTACCTCGTTCACAATGTTCAACTAATTACGTATTAAGCAAAGATAACACTAAGAGGGGCACCGTCCATTCCCTTCAGGAATAGACGGTAGAGAGGTTTGGAGGGTTTTCCCCGTTTTCTTCTTTTTCTTTCCCATTTGTCTTACGACTTCATGTGTGACTTTTATTCCGAGCATCCAGCTCACGATGAAACCACTGCCACCACGAGGTCTACGCCAAGACGGGGCACTAGCATTAGCTAAGGGGCTTCCTTTTACCATAGTACTTGTGTTAGATTAGCTTCCTAATCAACATTTGATAAGTAATCGTTCAATTTACTGCAGCAAACCATAGTTTACTAAATTCTTCAAAATTATCCAAATCTTCTACCCAACAATAAGACTCCTACGCCAACAGAGAAATAGGAGATTAAAGGGGGATTTCTACTTTGCTTTTTTTAAAGGGCATACATTTTTTTAGGACAATTAAAAAAACGTATTAAAGATAAAATAATGAAACTCTGTATACGTTTTATTATATATTTGGCCGGTCGCGTTGGTGCGGCGGTAAGAGCGCCTGCTTTGCCGAATCCGCGCTGGAGCGATAGCTGGTTCGATTCCAGCGCTCGGATGGTTATTTTTCTTTCTTCTGTCCGTTTATCTTTCCTAAATGTTTGTGATTGTTTCTAGGCAAGAGTGTAAAATCCGACTACGAATTCCCCTCAGTGACGCCAGTTAAAGGCTGGGTAAGGCCGGATGCCTTCTGAGAAGTGTTCTACGTTGATCACTCGCCAGTCGGTAGGTTTCCTGATAGACTTATGGGTAGGCACATAACCAAGGGTTTATAGCCCGAGGGGGGTGCTGGTCTGGGTTTGTCGGAAGCTGATGACCGTGGTTCGGAACCCACGTTAAGCTGTAGGTCCAGTCGCTAAATAGCCTAGTTGCTGATGCGCCTCAAACCCAAACACTTTACTTTTTATATATTTGTATTAATGAAAAAATATAGAAAAGCCAAAAATTTACAAATGGCGTGGGTGGAAAAGCAAGGGATATTATTCGGTGGTCTGGTGGGGATGCGCAGCTTTTTAGCAGGAAACTAATTATCTGAAACGAAAAAAATATATTTTATCAATTTATAGATGTTAATGCAGTGTATAGAATATTAACATAAAAAATTTTTCCCGAAAAAAAAGAATAGATAAAATTTAACATTTTTTCAGTTATTTTTTTTGGAAAAATCTTCAATATTTTTTATTGATTTTACATTTATTCCGCGTTTTTTGAGACTACGTTTGACCAATTTACAGCCATCAGAAATTAAAGGAGAACTTCCGGAAAGTTGAAAAACATGATTTTGCGAAAGACGCAAAAAAGTTTTCATTCCTTTTTTTCTTTTTTTTTATACTTACATTTAATCAGCGATGCCTGGGCCGTAGAGCAGTCCGGCTTGTATTAATTTCACTTGGTCCACACTCACAAGACACAGCAAGTTTGAAACCTATGCCTTGTTTACCTTTTATATTGAACTTGACTTCACCATCACAAACTTTGCATTTCACGAGCGTAGATATCGCATTAAACACCGCCAAAAAAATAAATAATACGATACCCGTACTTAGGATCTATCGCTACTTTTAAATTTTTTCGACACTGTAATTTTGCCGCTGATGTACTCGTGCTAAAAACGTCTCATTAGTGAAACGGTTATTGTGAAATTGTCGTTTTCGTGATTTATGTCCAGGGCGTTGATTGCTAGATGGGCTTTGTTTTATTAATACAAACAATTTAATTAAAAAATATATCTTTAAATAAAAATAAGTCATTTTTAAAAGTATATCCTTCACTGTGGACGATATGGGTAACACTGAACTAATACGACATTTCAAGCAGGTTCAAACTTGCTTAGACCCCCCAGCAGACTATAAACTTTTGATCGGCCGATAGTTTGATTCGCACGTTACAATGGGTCTTATGATTGTTTATAGATTTTCCTCTATCTTTCATATCCAATTCTAATTTTGAATATATTATATCTATTTTATTAATAACTATTTTATCAGCAGTTATATCTATTTTATCCGACATTCTGTCATTAACTTTTTATATTTTTGTATCTATATATTGTTTATATCTCTATATTGATTTAGATTCTATGCGCTATTTCCATACTCTTACCATTGTTTGTGTTTACTACTACATATAGATACTTAAAATTGTCCTCCTCAAACTGGAGTTCTCCCATTGTTTTTGGTCGTTTCTGTTTGTCATATCTACTACATATCTACATTTCATGTATTTTGTCTTTTTTTCTTTATATATAAATCTATAGACTTGGGCTTCTCTCTATTTCGGATCGTCTACGTTTCTGTAGGGATTTGCTTTTTATAGTTCCTATGGGCATAAAGCCTACTCTATTTACTACTCTATCTAATGTTACATGACAAAATGTTGTCGAAAGGGCATCCTCTTATCTTACTCCTGTGTTGATTTTAATAATTGTTGATTTCCTGGTATAAAAAATTATTAATCACAAATCAATGGCGGCTCATGAGGGCGGAGGGCATTGGGGCGCCGCCACCCCTTCCACATTTATCACAGTAAACAATTTTTCAGAGCAAAACATATTTTTGACATTTATACAGAGCAGAGCATATTTTATTTCCGTTCAGTTTCTTTCCTTTAACTCATTTTCCTGGTTCACCTCCTGTATAGGGTTTTAATAGCACGAAAGTATAAAGGAGGAAGGGGAAAGCAAAACAAATTCATCAGCAGCGTTATTTCTTCTTCTACGCCCTCCCGCTTTGAAAACCGGGACTGTCCGCCACTGTCACAAATACAGTATGTATATAGTATATTTTTTAGTTAAAAAATACACGAGATTCGTTTACAAAAGTTTGGCTATTAATAATTTAAGATTTAAACATACTAGATTATATTTATATTTTTATTTATTTATTATTCGATTTAATTATACAAATATTTGTATGTGTTTTGTGTATTTTTATAGAAAAATATGTTAATGTGTTAATTCCAAACAGGGATTGTATAATTAAATTATAATGTAAAATTATTATTAGTTGTAGCTGATTACAAACAGGAGGGTGTTTCGATATCATATTTCCGCTATATCTTACAGTGAAATTGTGTTTGCTCCCGTAATTCCTTATTTGAGTTGAAGATTTATTACTTTAATTGGATATGTGATATTTGGTCATCAATGATCAGTAGATTAGAGAATCTATTAATAGGTATACAGGATCAGACAATGGTGAAATATATTGAAATTATTGATAAAGGGTGAAATGTAATTATAAATATGGCATTAACATTTTTAATATTAAGAATGCTGAATCCGCAGTTGCAATATACGGGGTGATTCCTAATTTTATGTCGCAAAACTTTCTTCAGTAACAAGTATTGAAAATGAAGAAAATTAATTAGTGGTTGTTAGGGCCTAATTGCAAAGGTATAGTCCTGGAAATTTATAAAATAAAATTTGCTATTTCGCTATTCCATTAATTTGTTTTTGTTCTGTTCCTTTTGAACTTACTAGTCGAAGATTTTTTCAATAATTTTTTAAACTCATATTTTCTAATTAAGCTATTTGCAATTATAACCATTCACTTCGGCCAACTCTCTAATCATTATTAATTTTTTATTGTCTCCGGTTCCGGTCCTGGTTAACCTAACCTAACTATCTTGGTTTAATGGAAAATTAATTAATCTATCTACCACAAAGTTTTTCCTAAAGATATCAAAATCTAACCTATTTGTATAATTCTTGCTCTCTAAGACATTTGTATAATTCTTCACAGTTCAAAGTTCACAGTTCATGATTTTTACACGCTTCATTATATACGGTTATCCAATAAATGGAATATAGGTTAGTTTTAAACTTTAAACAGGAAATGAATAATTTCCTGAAGATGCTAACATGATTAGCAAAACGTGCGCCGAGAAATTAAAGACTTTTTTGATTTTTTGAGGTAAATCTCTTCAAGTTTAGTATTTCACACCGAAGGTTCCAATAGAAGAATTAATCAGAAAGGAAATCAGATATATCTTTCCCCATCTTTTGAAATTACGTATTAGCTCCTAAATAATAAAAATGAATGTTATGCATCAGTACAGAAAGCCGACTTGAAGAATAAAATATTACCCCGCGTTCCCATAAGATTTAGGTAGGAAATCGTACGTGATGTATAAAAATAACTTCTATATTATTGCAGGAAATTTATAAATATCGGGTTATCCGGAAAATTCGCAGGATTTTTTTAAGATAAAGAGATATGCAAATAGTTTAAGTAAATATTAATTTAGTCCATTATGTAATTATCATGCAATGTCCGGTGAATAAGGTGAATGATGCAATATCTCAACTGAAGCTCAACCAATTTTGCTGGGTCATGAAAAGTATGTTCTAGTATGTTAAAGTATGTTAAAGTGTATGGATTCCTTCCAATTCCACGAAACGCAACGCTTAATTTTCTTCAGATGAAGGCCATCTTTCGCCGTACTCAAAACCGCTAACCCTGGTAGACCCGTGATTTTTTTCCGTTACACGTTATTATACTCAATCCAATTTTTATCACCATTTACCACCTGCTTCAAAAATGGACCCTCAATTTTTTTTATCAAATGATCGCACGAAAAAATTGAGTCGATTAGATTTTGCTCACTAAGTTTATGAGAGACCCGTATCGTATCGTATGGTCGTATCGTATCGTCGTATCGTGTCGTCGTATCATATCGTCGTATAGTATCGCCGGAATGTATCGTCGTATAATATCATCGTATCGTCGTATAATATCATCGTATCGTCGTATAATATCATCGTATCGTCGTATAATATCATCGTATCGTATCGTCGTATCGTATCGTCGTATCGTATCGTCATATCGTATCGCCGTATCGTCGTATTGTCATGTCGTCGTATCGCCGTATTGCCGTATCGTACCTTTGTATTATATCGTCGTATCGTCGTATATTATCGTATCGTCGTATAGTATCGTATTATATCGTCAATCGTATAGTGTCATCGTATTGTATCATCGTAGAGACGTCGTATCGGTAGACGTTCCCATTTTTTTTTCAGGTGGTCAAAAATTATCGATTTGCCAATATTTAACTTATCTACCATCTCCCAGACCGTGGATCCCCGGCTATTATACTTTTATTTCCTCGGCATCAATGCTTGAAGGACGAACAAAACGATGCCGGTCTTCCAGGTCAAAATCACGTCCTTGTTTTTTTTAATATTATGCTACATTAGTCTTAGTGTGCATACTTTCAAAGCGTTTTAATTAAAAAATGTATAAACTATTTTATTATTATCAGTTGGAAATCATGAGGATTGAGCTCTAGCACTATCTGGATTTTCTATAGAGATCCTAGTTTAAATATGCTGTTTAAATATGGACGTCGTTACGGACGTTAAATATGGACGTTGTTTTATTCCCAGTGGAGAACAGCGTCTTCAGGTTGGTGTTCGAGGAGCTTCCCGAACACACTTACACGTTGGGTGTTTTCAGCTGATCTTACCGTTCGTGCTCTGCCACTATTTCTAGCGTCAGCCACAGATCCATTCTCTAAAAACCAATTTGCATATTGTGGGCTTAGAAGGAATTCCAAGAATTGAAACTAGTTGATAATAAAGGATTGACGCTAATTTGAAATAATGTTTCTTTCATTTTTAAAGTATTGTTGTTCTATAAGTTCTCGCCATCTTTTTATCAGATAGTTTTATTGAAGAAAGCAACAATTATAACAATAATTTAATCAATGATGTATTTTCTGCCATTATTCATGACCTGCTCCTATTATATATCGCCGGTTAAAAGTTGTTAAGCCAGTTTTTGAGGTTCTCATCATTGACGAAGGTTACGCATCTTATTTGGTTGGACAGCAGCGGAAAAACGGATAATCGGTTCTGGAGAGTACGGCGAATGTAGAAGAACCCCCCCCCCTCTCCCATACGAAGACGATGTTTATTTTATGTGTTCGTACATTGTCGGATCGTTTCAGTTAAATAAGCCCATTTAGATGATACAGCTGGAAGCAGGTGAAATATAGCAAGTGTCGAAAATGAAGTTTTTTGTCGCGTGGAATTTCCATTTCAAAGGCCTGAAAGTTAACTAAAATGAAGTTTTTCAGAATACTGATGGCAATAGTTTTATAGAGTCAGAAGGGGGCTTTTTGTATAAATATACATATGCCCAAAAATTTGGAATATTCAAACATTTCATCTATTTATTGATATTCAGATTTTCTTTTATACGTACGTAATCATCATTTTATTACAAATCTTACTGGTACCAAATAAAACTCGACACCAAATGACTAATGTGCCTAAAATTGCCTTATTATTTTGAAATCAAAAATTACAATATATCAATGCCTTCAAAAACAATTTTAAAATAAAAACAACAACTTTCAGTAAAGCTAATAAGCAGTATTTTCTCAATGGGTTTGTATGCATGCCTGTAGACGATTTGGCATGCTGTCGATTAAATAATCATTTTGGGCTTGTGGAATTTTCACTCATTCTTCACGAGCACCATCTTTTAGTTTTCGCAGGGTAAGAGGAGGATTATTTTGTTTCTCGATGCGTGTTTTTTCAGAATGTCCCAAGCAAGTTCAAGGGAGGTGAATTGTTATCCATGAAAACAAATCCGTCGCCCACTGCGTATCAGAACAGACGCACAACAGGATTTAAAACTTCCTCGATGTACGCAGCATCAGTGACTTTTCTCTCTAGGACCAATACAGATGTTCGTGTACCCATCATAATACCACCCCAAAATATCACCCCTCCTTCCCCACCTTCAAATGGTATATGTTTGAACTATTTTTAATCGGGCTTGTCGACCTGGTACTGTTCAAACTAATATTCTTTGTTAATCAGAAACCAAGCCAATTCTCGTCTCATCGGATAACATCTCGTTATTCCAATTAGGACTATAGTGTACCATTTCTCGAGCCCATTGCAATTTTATTTTTTTTGTTGAAGGGTTACTTTGGGAACACGTAAAGGTTTTCTACAATGCAAATTTACCTCTTTCAGTCTACGTGTTATCGTTTGTCGTAAAATATTTACTCCTTCCAGCCTAACAAGCCCCCTTTATGTGCCAGTGTTAGATTCCAGACGATTTCCGAGAGCTATCATTGATATATGTCGGTCTTGTGCAGCTGTTGTACAACGTTTTCTAGCACTTCTGGGCAATTATTTACGATATTTGTTTCTGGAAATTTTTTGTGAATTTTAGATACAGCGCTTTGGAAAACACCTAGAGTTTCCGTGATATCACTTTGATTAAAGCAATGTTGTAACAAAGCAGAGTACCATAGGCATAGATAGCCTATTTGTAAACATTCCAAATTTTGGACCTGTGTGTATATACACTTGGCTAAACAAAATAAAAATGGAGAATAAACAAACGAATTATTAAAACGGCGGAAACATTTGGAATAACCCATTAATTCTGCTCCAATTTCAGAACTTCTAGCCTATTCTGAAAAAAAAATACTGATACTGTAATTCAAAATTGAATAGCTTTTTTTCTGGCACTCTGTACTTTTAGTGCATTAAGAAACAGGTAAAATATTCATCTTTATAATTTTCAGACCATGTTATTATTCGATCTCTACTACACTGGTACTAGTTTTAATATCTATTTCTTAATAATCAGTCCCCTTAGGTTATTCAGATCAATTCAGTCGTTCAAGAAAGAGAACCGCGAGGTGGAGCTACATTCAACAATAGTTTTTTTGAAGCTTTGTTCAGTTTTTTCAAATGGAATAGTACAGCTTTTATTACATGGCTAGAAAGGTAATTTAAAGAGGAATCATCCAGTGAAAACCCGAAATCGATATCTCTGGCATGTCAAGAGATATTTCGATTTTTCTGAAAAAATCAGTTATTATTTCACTACTACCTTGCATTAAGTTAAGAAACTATTAACCTAATGTTTGCCTTCCTTCACACTTTACCCAGGCTTAGGACTGGTCCAAATTCTTCGTGCCATATTAATTCGGAGCGTGTTTAAAGGCCAACGGGCCAACAACGAAGATAATAATAATAACAACAGTCAAATAAAATTAACAGCACAACAGTCTAATAATTAACAGAATCTGAACTTTAACGCCTTTTTAAATGTTCAAAATGCCTTCACCACAGAAATCAACCACCACAATAGATGGAGTGTGAACGTATGGTGTGGTGTTTTGGGAGACAAAATTATTGGTCCCTTTATTTTTAATGGACATTTGAATAGTGAAACATATTTAAATTTTTTACAAAATGGACTGCCAGAACTAATGGAAGATGTTTCGTTGGAAACAAGAAGAGAAATGTGATACCAGCATGATGGATGCCCTGCCCACTTCTCGCAGGTGGTTCGAAACTTCTTGGATGCTTCGTTTCCAAATCGTTGGATAGGACGGGGTAGTTTATTTTCGTGGCCGGCGCGCTCACCGGATTTGACAGTCCTCGATTTTTACTTGTGGGGAAGACTAAAAGACCTTGTTTTTCAAACTCGTCCTACCACACGAGAAAACATGATTGAAATAATTCAAAATTCAAGAACCAGCATTTCAGGAGCGGAAATTGAAGCTGCCGTTTTTAGTACTCGTCGAAAAATAAATATTTGTATTTCTGAGGATGGAAGGCATTTTGAACATTTAGAAAGGCGTTAAAGTTCAGATTCTGTTAATTATTAGACTGTTGTGCTGTTAATTTTATTTGACTGTTGTTATTATTATTATCTTCGTTGTTGGCCCGTTGGCCTTTAAACACGCTCCAAATTAATATGGCACGAAGAATTTGGACCAGTCCTAAGCCTGCGTAAAGTGTGAAGGAAGGTAAAGATTAGGTTAATATTTTTTTAACTTAATGCACGTAGTAGTGAAATAATAACTGATTTTTTCAGAAAAATTGAACTATCTCTTGACATGGCAGAGATGTCGATTTCGGGTTTTCACTGGATGATTCCTCTTTAAATTACCTTTCTAGCCATGTAATAAAAGCTGTACCATTCCATTTGAAAAAACTGAACAAAACTTCAAAAAACTATTGTTGAATGTAACGCCACCTCGCGATTTCATTTATAAACTAAGTAATTTATCTCCCAGATTATCTTATTGTCCCAGCAATTGCCTTTTATATGAATCCAAATTGAGGAAAATCGGTTTAGGCAAACGGACATTAGACGACTTTTTATCTCAATAGGTAAAACTCCCCCCCACCCCTCTATTCGTGAAATTTCGACAAAATGTCCTAAAACAAAGTTGTAGGAGACAGTTTGCTAATTATAACTGAGAATTTTTCTTACTCGGTTAACACTTGAAAATACACAAAAAAAATTATTTTTAAAAATATTTAGCTAGTCACGCCCTCTTGCGGTCGTTTTAGAAGCTTAAAAATATTTTTGGTAAATTTCTCATGATCATTTTTAGTACAATTTTTTTCCCCAAAGCTGTGGGATAAATAGTTTTCAAGATACGGCCGCGATCCATTCTTAATGGGACACCTGGTATATATATATATATATATATATATATATATATATATATATATATATATATATATATATATATATATATATATATATGTATATGTTATAATGTTAAATATAAACTTTTTTACCGTTGATCATCCAAACTAACTAGGAACACTCACAAATAAGGATATAAAATACGGATTGTATTGCACGAATCTTGAATTTGCATTTCCAATCATAGGATCGCGTACTGATGTAATAAATATTAATTCGGAAACCTAATCATTTTGTAATTGTAATGCAAAATTTATCATAAATCCACGAATATACTACTTTTTACCCTGTGTTGTTATTTTACCTCGAATATAAATAATATATCAATAATATACAGTGCTTTCATCCAGTGGCGTAACTATAGGATGACAGGGCTGGCAAAATGCCACGGGCCCCCGGTTCAAGACGTCGCGAGCTCAGAAGTAACCTAACATTTTTAACAAAATTTAGTAAAAATTATAAATTTTATATAAGTACTTAAAATCAATTAAAGTTAGACATAACTAAAGACCATGTACAAATTGAAATAAATTATTAAGATTTAAACGCATTCATAAGAGAAGGATCTCTGTCACGGTACTTTAGTGGCGCTGGCGGGCTAGCGACACACTATGTTAGGGGGATTCCGGATTTCTACTATTTAAGTACGGAGGGCTATACACATTCTTCGTTTGGTGGTAATTGGTCATTTGTATCTTTGATTTTTAGTAGTTTTTGTTTTATTGAATCTGCAAATAGAGACAAAATAAAGTTAATTGTGAATGTTAATTGCCATCAACATGTCTAGTTCTAGAAGATATCTATGTGGGAGCGGAAAACGAAATAGAAACAGAGAGTCTGAAGAAAAAAATAAAAAGTTGCCTAAAATTAGTCAGTACTTTTAGAATGACGAATTTATTGATGAAAAAGCGAGTGAACAGGGCTCCGAAAGTGAAGAATTGGACGCAACTAAAAGTAACAGTATAGCAGATGCTGCACCCGACACCAGTGTATATCCAGATCCAGAACAACCACAACAAGGTACAAGCAAAAATCAAAGTTAATAATATTTTAGTGTGAACAATATTACATCTTCACCATATATTACTGATAAGGGAAATTTTAAAGAACTACATACTCAAGTGAAACGATTCTTGATCGAAAACGGACATTGTAAACCTGAGGATGCATTCTTAAAAGACAGTTACAATAGATCTTTCCTAGAAAAACATTACTATATTGTTTCCAAGTCTGGCGTTAAATTTGAACGTACATGGTTATCCTATTCCTTAATACTTCAGAAGACGTATTGTGAACCATATTGGTTATTCGCAAATCGGGCATCTAAAAAAATTCAAATTGTTTGGATGGAAGGCTATGGGGACTAGAAACATATTGTAGACGCCATAGAAAGACACGAGACATCGAACATTCGCCTGGATTATTTTCAGTTATGAAGAGCAATAGATGAAGAGCAAGAGTCCATAATCAAAAAAGAAAAATCTTTTTGGCGCCAAGCACTCTCTAGACTCATTGATGTTATCTGACACTTTCAATATGTAATTTAGCCTTTGGTGGCCGCAGAGAAAAAGCAGAAGTTCCCGAGGAATTTTTTTAAGTAATGTTGAATTATTAGCAAAATACGATCCGATTTTACAAGAATTGTTAAGTAAACCAAAGGGCCAGATAAAATACTTAAGTCCAAAAATACAAAATGAGCTCATTTCTGTTCTGGTTCTAAAAATAGAAAATGCACTCATAAATGAAATAAATGCCGCACCATTTTACTCTATCATAAACGATATGACTCAAGATATTTTCAAAAACAGATCAAATGTGTGACCTTTACTATTATTGTATGATCAAGAAAGACGAAAATGGAATCCCAAAGGCGCTCGTCATTATAGAGTCATTTTTAGGATTTCATGAAGTTAAGGACCAAATTGCCTTAACTAAATTATTAAATCCATAAATGACAAAAATATAGCTCTAAATAATTGTCGAGGGTAAGAATATGATGGTGCTAACACAATGAAAGTCACCACTTATAGTGGAGTTCAAAAACTCATAAAATATATCGAGCCAAATGCGGTATATGTTCACTGTGCTGCTCATAGCTTAAATCTGGTACTTAATGATGCAGTAAGAGAGGTTATTGATATGCAACATTTTTTGTTTTTTTTTTGGGGCATAGTATCAAAAGATGGAAATCTTATCAAGTTTTATATCCGATAAAGAAAGGGAGTCTTCAACTTCGATAACATTAAAAACATTGAACCTTACTAGATGGTCAGTTTAAAAGTTCGGTTTGTTGAAGTTCAAAAAGCGCTAACGAAAACAATTTTGTTAAATTGCAAATCAGATGAAAGAAATGAAGCTATTTCACTCAAGAACAAGATCGAGAACTACAATTTTATTATGTTATTGATTTTCCATTTCAAAATTCTACAAACTATCGATACAGCCTCTAAAGCACTTCAGTCTAAAACCACCGATCTTTCAAATGCCTGAAAACGTTTGAAAATTTGTCTGGAAGAATTGGAAAGGTAAAGACATGAATTTTAAAATTAAAAAAAGGAAGCAAATAATGTAGCAGAAAAATGGTCCATCAACCCTGAATTTTCTAAAACTCGTCAGAGGAAGGTGAAACGCCATTTTGATGATGAGCGCCTCCAAGATCCGGTAAGTTTGTTCAAAGTGAACATATTTTATCGATTATTGGACATCATTATTAATCAACTGAAATCATGTTTCCTTCCAATGAATGAAATTGTTTCCAATTTCAGTGTTTTTCAACCTGCCACTTTATAAAATTTAAATGACATAATATATAAAAAAGACATATCTGAATAATTTGCCAGGGAATTCTATGGCCCGATCTTTAAAATTTGATGAAGTTATTGATACCTTTGCGGAACAGAAAGCTCGGAGAAAATAATTTTATTAATAAATATCTTATTAATACTAAATTGTTAGTTCGTTAAAATTATATAATACCTATGTTTTTGAAAATCACATTTATTAGATATTTAACTAAAATGCACACAATATTAGTAAGACCGTTGGGTAACTACTTAAGTGATTTATTAAAATTAAATTACAACGTGATGTTTTTTACTGGGAGGGCCCCATCCAATAAATTTGCCACGCGCCTCAGATGGTATAGTTACACCACTGCTTTCATTTCAAAACTAGCTACCATCATTATTTTTTTAGCAATGAAAATTAGCCTAGGCAAAAAATACGTCAATTTAGATATTAAGGGAGCAGTTCAAAACCAATGTCCGTCATATTTTATATTTCACCTCTTTACCTCCAGCAAGGTGTACATAAAAATTTGAAATGGCAACCCCTATCTTGTAATATATCATTTTAAAGGTCTTGAAAATCCTAGTTAAACTGCATTTACAAAACTAAAATCGCTTGATTCTTTCTCGTAATAAAGGACATTTTACGTGCGAGTGAAACATTTTTACTATAACACAAAAACAAATTTCCGAAATAAATATACTTTTAAAAACACAATTTAAAAATTTACTTTATTAAATGGTCAAAATATTCACTGCTGTCAAACTAAACTATAGTATAATCTGTTCTCGAATTATTTTCGAACGTTTTGAAGGATGTCCTTATTAATTAATCTGCATAATTCTATTTCTTAGATCCTGAATATCCTGCGGCAGAGTTCGTATACAACTGTTTTTAGATAACGCCAAAGAAAGAAAGGCAGTGGTGTTATATCTGGAGATCTCGCCCGTCATTTACAAAGCGCCTCTTTTGTCAGGAAATCCTTGATCCAGCTATTGTAGAACAGGTAATGCGTAGAGTGGTGGTGGGCGGTCATGTTGAAATTAAAAATTTTGTTCATCTAACAGTGGGTTTTTTTCTTTATCGATTTGGTTTTCTAAGGACTGTGTTATGAATGGATCGATTTTCTTTTCCAATATTTTTCGTTTATGTACCGGTTAATTTTTTTTTCAATAAAAATCGGACCTATTCCTATCGGTTAATCTTTTCGGGATACTACGTATGACCCTCTCGAAACACATGTGGATTGTTATTATCCCAGAATCTACAGTTCTGTTTATTTACAAAGCCATTAAGGAAAAATGTTGCTTTGTCACTGAAACGAATTCTTTATTAAATTCGGATCATTTTGGATTCTCCCAGACATTTCACAAAACTGAATCCTTCTGTCATAATCATCTTCGCTGAAGAATACTAAATTTCTAAGAAAAACACTTGTTTTTTTTTTTTAATTTTGTGTATGGGGCCAATGGAAATATTTGTTAACTTAGCGATTTTTGGAATTGAAGTGGTTGGATCAACAGCGAAATGGTCTAAAATTTCAATCTGTATGTGTTCCTTAAGAACTCTCGGCTGCTTATTGGCTTTGTTACACACGGACCCAGTCTCTTCAAATTTTTGAACAATTTTTATTACGTATTGATATCCTATATTTTTGTCCCGATGCCTTTGCATTAAAAGGACGGACTGTTCTGCGAGCACACCTTTCTTCAGCACCATAAATTAAAATAATTTAAATTTGTTCTTGTAAAGTATATATCGTTAAATTCTGTGTAGTGTCACTGCAACTTATACCACTTGACAACCAGTTGAAAATCGGTAGCGATGTCGGTATTTAAATGCAGTTTGATTAGGGTTTTCAAGACCTTTCAAATGATATGTTACAAGATAGGGGTTGACAATTAAAATTTTTAGATAGAGGTAAAACATAAAATATAACCGACATTGGTTTTGAACTTCCCCCTCGATATCTAAATTGACGTATTTTTTGTCCATAGCTAATTTTCATTGCTAAAAGAAATAATGAGGGTGACTACTTTTGAAATGAAGCACTGTATAAGGTTACGATTACACTGTATTAATATTATATCTCAATGTGAATTTTACACAGCATCTTTTTAAATGGAAAATGATGAGTTTGTTACAACAAGATTCAGGCTAAAAAAAAGATGATTGAGTTCATGTTGGACACGTTCCATCAAAGCAAGATGAAATGAAAAACAATATTCCAAGAACTTTCTCAGTACATTTACATACAGAACATTATAGTAAAGGGTACAAATTAAACAAAAAAATTGTTAATTAGATTCGGTAAATCTAATCACATTAGTTAAATGGTTTATTTCCTTTTAGTTCTTTATCAAATTTGTATAAAACAACTCTCTACATAAGGAAAAGGAAGGTGATTATTCAATGGGCGACTCCAATATATCAGTACGGAATACCGATTTGGAGAATAAAACATTGTCACGCTTCACCTTAAAATTTACGCGCGAAGACTACGTGAGGCTGGAAATTGCTTTTACATTATTGAAGCAAGTTACTCGTTCTTAAAAAAATAAACTTATGTTTTGTAAATTCTCTTTTTAATCCATATAGATGAACATTACTCTTTTTTCGATTTACGCAGTTTTTACATGTCGATTTACCATATAGAAAATTATCAATATTAATATTAATATTAATATTAATATCCCTATTAATAACTATTATATTAATATTCATTTTATTTTATTTTATTTATTCTTATGCCTTTTATACCTTCGGGTTTAAGGCTATTTATTTAAATTAATTCCTATATCTTCCTATCCTATGTAATCTGCTTAATACCTTTCAACTTTATTCATCTACAGTCTGTTCCTTCTTCAATCCCTTCAGTGCACCTTTTCTTGGACTTCCTCTGTAATTTTTCCCAGGTGTTTTCGTTTCTAAGTGTCCAATTACGAGAGTCGTTCAATAAGTCCTTAGAAAATCTAAGAAATGGCCCTCGTAGCATAGAAAATAGTTTGTTTTAGTAAGCATCATTATTCACCAGATAACTGTCAAAGTATCAGTTATATTCATCACATGGTTTCATTTGTATTGTCGATTGAAGCGAGAAACTTTTGTTTATTTAGAAAAAAGGAAAAAATTGAGTTTGGAGCGGTGATTAAGCACTTATATTTAAAAAGCTTAACCCCGAAAGAGATCAAAGCTGAGTTGGATGAAGTTCATGGCACGTCTATTCCTGTGTTTGCAACTGGTTATAATTGGGTAAATGAGTTTATGGGTAAATGAGGTTCACATGGAACGAGAAGGTCATCCCCCAAACAGATACCTATTTTGAGGACCTTCCGAAATCTTACTTTTTAAACGACTTAAAAAAGTTGGAGAAATTCTTGGAAAAGTGTATAGAGCTAAAAGGAGATTATGTTAAAACATAAAAAAATCTACTTAAAATAATTTGTTTTTCTATATTTTCTAAGGACTTATTGAACGACTCTCGTATCTAAGTCGTCCCTGTATCAATTTTTCATTAATTAACTTTATTTGTAGTCTCTGTCTGTATTTTTTAATTTTTATTCTGTTTCTTCTTGTTTTATTTTCTATTTTACGTAAGAATCACATTTGCATTAATGACCAATGTACATGCTCCACTACTATATAATATTGTTTGTGTTACTATTTCCTTTATTATTGCTGTTTTTATATTTTTTGGTATTTTTCTCTTATTTAAAAATGTGTTCTTTAATATATTAAAAATTTTATCTACTTTTCCTATTCTCTCATATTTTTCTATTTTGCCATTACTTTCAATTATCGATCCCAAATGCTTGTACTGTTATTGTAACTTGTAACTTTTAACCTGTTGTATTTCTTTATCTTTTAATCCTATTTTGTGTATTTTTTATTCTCTTGATATAGATTCTCTTTGTGTTATTTACATTTGTTGTACGGCTCTATCCAATATCTCTATATTATGTTGTAAATCATTTTCTGAGGCATTTGTTATTGCCATATCGGCTGCGAATATTAGTTCCCTCAACTGTTTCTTTAATTTTCCAATATTCCAACTTTAAGGTTTTCATTGCTTCGTCCCTTTTATTACTCCGTCACTCCCCCCCCCCCCCCCTCTAACACTATTTCAAATAATACAGAGCTCAAAACTCATCTTTGTTTCGCTCCTAACTTCATTATAAAGGGCCGACCGCGGTGATCTGGTGGGTTAGTCGCCTGTCTGGCAATCCAATTCCAGCACTCGGATGGGTGTTTTTCTTTAATTCTCCTGTCCGTCTAACTTCCCACCCTACACACACACACACTTATATACTCACATATACCCACACAAGCCCACACATATCCATACCTAAGTGTCTGTGATTGTTTCTAGACAAAAGTGTAAAATCTGACAATGAATTACCCCTCAGTCCCGCTAGTTAAAGGCTGGGTAAGGCCGGATGCCTTCTGAGAAGTGTTCTACGTTGGTCACTCGCCAGTCGGTAAGCTTCCTGATCGAGAAAGATGGGAAGGCACATAACCAAGGGTTTATAGCCTGAGGGGGGTGCTGGCCTGGGTTTGTCGGTAGCTGATGACCGTGGTTCTGAACCTACGTTAAGCTGTAGGTCCAGTCGCTAAATAGCCTAAGATGCTGAGGCGCCTCTAACCGTAAACCCTCTCTTTCATGATAAAGGGTGATTTTTTAGTGTATCCGAACTTCTGATAGGGGTCGCTGTTAAATCATCAGGGCAAATATCATCATGGCAATCATCATGGTACATCAAATGTCTGGTAAATCATCAGAGAACGTTTAACATCAGAGCAATGCTTGCAAATGGTCGAAAAATCGACTCAAAATCAGTGTGTGCGCCAAACTTATAGAGCAATTTTATGGTGCACGTAATCACCTACCCTTTCGCGATGTATTCGCCGAATTATCCACATATTCCGAACGTATTTCACGCTGCTCAAAATTATAACAAAATCAAGACCAAAAACTGTCCGTTTTGAAGAAAATATGAACAGTGTTGCTGGCAGTGTTGATGAATATCCAAATTTATCAATTTGATAATGGGGATTATTACAGAGCGATGATCAATAATTGTTTAATTTTGAGTTTGAATGGTATTAATCTGGAATGGAAGAGATGTGGTTCTAATTGGACTGCTCCATATGTCATACAGTCAATGCAACAATCGGTTTAACTCGGTGAGAAATTTATTTCCAGGAATGGACCTGTTGATTGGCCACCAAAATTGTGTGATTTAATGCCTTTGCATTATTTTCTTTGGGATTAGCATTATTTTTTTTGGGTGGTAGGCAATTTGGCATGCTGTCGATTAAATGATCAATTTGAGCTTATGAAATTCTCTCCCATTCTTCACGAGCAGCATATTTTAGTTCTTCTAAAGCTGCTTAAAGTTTAGCTCTTTCTAGTCGGGCTTGTCCACCTGCAGCTCTCCAACTAATGTTCTTCGTGAAACAGAAACCAAGCCAATTCTGGTCTCATTACGTTATTCCAGTTAGGACTATGATCCACCATTTTTCCAGCCCATTGCAATCTTACATTTTTTTTTGTTGAAAGTTAGTTTAGGAATACATAAAGTTCTTCTGCGATGCAAATTTACTGCTTTCAGTCTATCTGTTATCGTTTGTCGTGAAACATTTACCCCTTCAAGCCTAACAAGCTCCCTTGATATGCCATTTGTAGATTCGAGACGATTTCTTCGATCTATCATTGATATCTGCCGGTCTTGTGTAACTGTTGTACATCGTTTTCTACCACTTCTGGGGCGATCCTTTACGTCATTTGTCTCTTGGAATGTTTTATGAAATTTCGATACAGCACTTTGGGAAACACCTATAATTTCCGCGATCACTTTGATTAAAGCCCTGTTATAACAGGGCCCTTGCTTGTAGTCTCTTGGTTAAAATGGGATATCATGTTTTTAGGCATTATTAAACGGATTGATTGAAAATTGAAAAATAACTGAAATAATGTGTAAATACCAGTACCAACGGAATGGGCAAAAAATCGAAAAATCTGTGTTTTCAGCAAAACAATTCAATTATTATTTTCATTTAAAAACGGTCTAAAATAAATATCCATCACAGTTTTTAGAGTATCATAGGCGTAGATATCCTATCTGCAAATATACCAAAATTTTGGACATAACTGTATATATAATATATACATTTATTATATGGAAGTAAAATTTCTGTAGGAATATAGGAATTTAGATCTAAGCTAAATTATTTTGTAAGTAGTTTGAAACAATAGCGATAAAAATGAATTGTTCATCAAACAAAAGACGCAAACCTTCTCCATTTAATCTGTTTAAACAATTACATTTTGATACATTATCCGTCGTTTCGCCAAGAAACTAAGCTTTCAAGAAATTTTCCAGTTCGAGTCAACTTTAAGTTATTACGGTCGTATTTATAGTTAAAATCGCGGAAACGTCAGGGAATCGAGACAAAGAAAACGTTTGTCGTGCGAAAATACGTCAGAATTTGTACTCATTAGGCGTAACCTTGAAAATTATGGAAATACTTGATAACGGAATTATTTGTCTTTGTAAGTGAGAATTCTACAGAGTCAAATGGATTTGGTTTATACAGTTTATCGCCTCTATATATATATATATATATATATATATATATATATATATATATATATATATATATATATATATATATATATATATATATATATATAACTTAAACGGGGATGAATTAACCAAAGAAAAATAAAAGTAAGGTGACTTTTAAAGAAAACGTTATTATTTACTCATAGAAATTTATTTTGTCCCCTTTAAAATAATCCCCTTTCGCTACGATATGTCTATTCCAACGTTTGTTCCAGTCTTCAAAACAGTTTTTATACTCGACTTCTTGTATTCCCTGCAAAGCAGCTAGTGAGCAATCTCTTGATTGGGAAACATAAGAACGTCACGCTGTGCCATACCTGAAACATATGTTGCTAGTGTAATATTGTTTGTTTGATTTTTAGGGAAAAATTAACGAATGATTATATAGTGGTGTGCGATTGTGTGTTATCCTGATGCAAAAATGGGATGGTGTTGTTCCCTTTGAAAGACATTCATTAAAGATAATTCAAAAGTTAAGAAAACATCAACTGGAAAGAAATCTCAACCAAACTAGGTAATGGTGGTACCTAAGTATTCTGAATGAGTACAGTTAACACTAGAATACGAGATATAGAATAGATAGAATACGAAAAAACTGTGGAAGCGTACATATTACGTAAATATGAATTATTTCGCTTTATAAATATAGAATTTTTTAATAACTTGACTACAACGCTACCTATCGGATTCTAGCAAAGCTATGAACCATCGTCTCGACAAAACAAATGTATTGTGGGAATATGTCTCATATATATATATATATATATATATATATATATATATATATATATATATATATATATATATATATATATATATATATATATATATACAGAAATCTTTCACCCATTCTCCACGTGGTGCCACCGATCGCCTTCGCCGAACTGTCAACCATACGACGTCACGTGTCTCTCGGAACCGGTTTCTAGCCTTTCAGCCGTCATCAGCCGAGCTCTAGACGAACGCAAGGAAAGCAGTTCGGAGAGGCAATCGGGGCCAGACCAGATCAACTGGCCATTTTAATGACGGGTCGTGATCGCACACAACTCACGCCATCATACGGCGAATACTCGTAGCAGTCAGGACCGCTCGTAACATTCGCCTGGAACCTCGGGTATAGTACCAGGTATGCCCACAAGATAGAGTAACGGAACCGTGGAGGGAAAATATTACAGAAATCTTTCACCCATTCTCCACGTGGTGCCACCGATCGCCTTCGCCGAACTGTCAACCATGCGACGTCACGTGTCTCTCGGGACCGGTTTCTAGCCTTTCAGCCGTCATCAGCCGAGCTCTAGACGAACGCAAGGAAAGCAGTTTGGAGAGGCAATCGGGGCCAGACCAGATCAACTGGCCATTTTAATGACGGGTCGTGATCGCACACAACTCACGCCATCATACGGCGAATACTCGTAGCAGTCAGGACCGCTCGTAACATTCTGCCTGGAACCTCGGGTATAGTACCAGGTATGCCCACAAGATAGAGTAACGGAACCGTGGAGGGAAAATATTACAGAAATCTTTCACCCATTCTCCACGTGGTGCCACCGATCGCCTTCGCCGAACTGTCAACCATGCGACGTCACGTGTCTCTCGGGACCGGTTTCTAGCCTTTCAGCCGTCATCAGCCGAGCTCTAGACGAACGCAAGGAAAGCAGTTCGGAGAGGCAATCGGGGCCAGACCAGATCAACTGGCCATTTTAATGACGGGTCGTGATCGCACACAACTCACGCCATCATACGGCGAATGCTCGTAGCAGTCAGGACCGCTCGTAACATTCTGCCGTCATTAAAATGGCCAGAGCTCGGCTGATGACGGCTGAAAGGCTAGAAACCGGTCCCGAGAGACACGTGACGTCGCATGGTTGACAGTTCGGCGAAGGCGATCGGTGGCACCACGTGGAGAATGGGTGAAAGATTTCTGTAATATTTTCCCTCCACGGTTCCGTTACTCTATCTTGTGGGCCTATATATATATATATATATATATATATATATATATATATATATATATATATATATATATATATATATATATATATATATATATATATATTATAAATATATGTGTGTGTGTGTGAATCTTCAGAACATAGATTTTTGTAAATTTTAAGAACAAAATTGTTAAAATGGATCAGCTGTCTTTTTTTCTCTCAAGTTACGAATTGAATACAAGTTTGAATCTGAATTAATAAAATTCTAATATTAAATGATAAAACTGAACCAAATCTAACAAACAGCAAACTTAAGATAATAAAAATATAAACACTAAAAATCATTTTTAATTTCGTATTATTAAAAGTAAAATACAAAAAAAGATCGGAGATCACGCTATATCTATTTTTATATTTTTCTCTTTATTAAATGCCCTGTCGGAAAACAAGTATGCTGAAAATAAATGGAATATCTTTTGTAAGGCCTTACATGTAATTTAGAGTCCTATCTCGAGGCTGTTGACAAGGCTTTATTGATATATGCGAATGGAAACGGATAAAAACCACTTCTGGAAACGTCCGACACTTTTATTCTCTTTTTTGATCACCATTAAATACTCAATATATAAAGCCCTTTCCTTTTAGTATAACATTAATTTGTCTTTATTGTTGAGAAGTTACTAGATCGTGAAAAGTAGTTAATGGAGATAGAGAAGGTAAGAGAAATTCATATTAAATCATTGATGGCTTATGTTTATTACTTTTTATATAGGGTGATTTTTTTAATGCGTCCGAACTTTAAATTCAAATAAAACAAACAACAATTATATTAGATGCCTTGAAACCATGAAAGGTGAAATAACATTCAAGGGCATTAATGTTTGAAAACAATTTCGGACGAATGTCCAGCGCGACTACTTCTGACACAGCACATTCGGTCAATCCAATTTCCGACCACTTTTTTAAGCAATTGGGGTCGTATATCCGCAATTGTCCGAGTTATGTTGGCTTCCAAGGTGGCAATAGTTGCTGATTTATCGGCATGGACCAAAAATTTAACATAACCCCTAAGAAAGTAATCTAAAGACGTTAAATCACATGACCTTAGTGGTCAATTAACAGGTCCGTTCCTTGAAATAATTTTCTTACCGAATTGTTCCCTCAATAAATCGATTTGTGATTTTATATACCTGATTTTTAGGTTAGTCTTAGGAATCTTGCCTGTTTCTAATAAGATTTTTTTTTTCTGTTGTTTGGTAGCTTCTTGTAGCTCAAGAGGTACCGACTTGATCGGTAATTATTTGAAATCTTGGTAGATTTCGGAGGTTAATGAAGAATAACTTCGAAGGTCCGGAATCGGGCCGCAAGGCTCGAAATCCGGCTATAGGGATACGAGAAAATCGTATTTCTTGAGTTGATATTCTGGACGTAGGCTTTGTGGATTCTGTTCCGTCGGCGTAAGTTCTAGGGTTAGTTTTTACTGACTGTGATGCTGGAGAAATGTATCTAATTGCCTCTGTATTAGATTCAAGACTCTCTGAAGTTTGTTTGCAAGCTCAGCCATGGCTTTGGCTTTCTGCTAAGTTTACTCTGTCTGTTCGGCAGAGCATTGGTTTTTCCTTGCACTTCGGGGATGGACTTTGTCACTTGATTCTGGTTCGGTGATGGCTGCTTTTTCTTAGCAAAGCTACGTGGTAGTTTCTTTTGCACCTCTACTTTAACGAGCTGGAAGCAGAGCTGCTTGGTCTTCAGGATATTTTTCTCATTGCTAGGTACACTATGGAAACTTAGATGTTGAAGCTCTGTTTTAACTTCATCAATTTGGATAGTTTCGCAATTTCGTGTTGCTTGAGGTTGGTGTCGAGTAGGAATAGTCTATTTCGTTGAAAACTTCTATGATAAATTTTCGATCGGATTTCATCTCGGGGACCGTTTTGGCTGGCTCGACAGTAACTTTGGACTTTTTTAGGATGCGCGTGACATTTTGAAACACTGATTTATCCTTCAGGACAATCAGCTTAGGTTTACTAGCGGTAGCGGTACGTGTTACTGCTACCCCTTTTCCTGATTATTGTGCGGTTGCCAACGAATCTTCTGTTCTGGTGGTCGAAGTGAACGGAGGAGAAGCAGTCGGTACTTCCGAAGTCGGTACTATTTGCAGTATTCTTGTATTTTCGATAAATTATGCTGGTAAGCCTCTTCACTAAACAATTCAGCGCAAGATATTTCTTTAACATTACACAATTTGAGAAAAATTCTATGTCAGATATCTTTATCCATTTTAAAAATTTCTTGAGGTCAAGTCACCTAACCAACTGATGAAAACTAATGTAGGATAACATATAAGAAGGTATTCCTGCAAGGGACGATGGGAAATCTGTCAAGCGGTGTTGTCACGACAAGTGTGTCCGAGGCATCAATTCTAACTTTTTATGGAATGCCGACTTACATTTTGGGGTTCAAATCCTCACCATTGTGATGAAGTTGCAAATTATTAAGAGAGATATAATAAATGTCATTAAAATATATTTTTTCCATATTATTCATACTTTTATCTACTTTTCTACATAATTTCCATTTTTGTGTAAACATTTGTCATACCGCTCAACAAGTTTTTGAATTCCGACGTCAAGAAAATCTGCCGCCTGTGAAGCAGCCCAATTCATTACTGCAGTTTTAACTTCTTCGTCGTCGTTGAACCGTTGACCACCAAGGAACTCCTTTAATTACCGAAACAAGTGAATATCACTGGGTGCAAGGTCTAGACTGTAAGATGGATGATGCAGTTCTTTCCATTCAAAAGACCTGATTAGACCTTGTCTTTGTGCAGAAACATGTGGCCTTGGACTGTCATCATCTTGCAGCAACATCACACCGTAAGACAGTAGGCCACGCCGTTTTGTATGACTCGCCGGAGTTTTTTCAAGGTGACACAATACATATCAGAATTGATTGTTGTGTCTGTCGGCATAAAATCCACTAACAAAATTCTCTTCCTGTCCCAAAAACCAGTTGCCATGTTCTTTCGTGCTGAAATTGTCTGTTTGGCTTTCACTCTAGTTGGCGACGATGTGTGTCACCATTCCATTGAATGTTGCTTAGACTTCCTGATCAGGTCAAAAACGATAAAACACAGTCTAACCTTTTTGTTTTGTGATCGTCAGAAACTAGTCTTGGAATCCACCGAGAACACAATTTTCGAAAATTTAGTTTTTCCGAAACAATAATGTACATAACGGTCCTTGAAACCGGTGGAAATTCAATTGACAACTTTGAAATCGTGAATAGTCGGTTCTCTCGAATTTTCAGAGAAGTCAGAGAAGGTCGGCCAGGGCGTTGCTCATCATGCACATTAACCCGCCCGTCCTTGAACATTCATACCCACTTTCTGACTAACTCTCACTCATAGCATTATCTCCGTAAACCTCACAAATCTGATGGTGAATTTTCGCTGCTGCCAAGATTCTTGCACTCAAGAATCGAATTATAGATCTCACAGTCGGCGGGCGACTCAATTTTCTTAAACGGTATAAATTTCTACAGCTCATCACACAGACAGACGATACAGCTGCATATGGCGCATAAACGCGCCCAAAATATGCTGGGAGTAGACGCGCAAGCACACTGCGCGATTGCTCGTCATTCTCACTCTCATTCACAAACGTACCTTGTTTAAAAAATACCCCTCGTACATCATACATCATACCATTTGTTTTTTAATTAAAAAAGCGTGCAATAACTCTAATTATATAATTTATTCAGAAAATATAAAAAAAATTACGTTAAAGAATTAATGTACTTTTCAAAAAAACAGTAAATTGAATATATTCATTTCCGAGTGGAGTTTTCGTTGAAGTTCGCATATATGCATTTCGAGAGCTGTAAACGACGATATTCTGATTACCTCGTTGTACTGTTATATCATTATCTAAGAATCTTTAGCTAGGCCTGCACATGTATCAGGGAACAAACGAAAGAATAGGATAGAAAATGGTAATATCCACCTTAACCGAATTATTTCATTTTATCTAGAATTATTTTTGAAGAATGTATCCCACAGTATTACTGTAGAATGATACATTTTCTATTAATCAGAATACATAATATTTATTATACAGAATGATACAGAATATTTAATAATCAGAACTTTGTTTATGCGTTATTTTTTTGTAATAAACACTCTCCCTTTTATTTTTACTATAATTTCCACATTTTTACCACATTTAATAGAATAACGATTAATATAAAAACCAAAAAAATACGATCAAAGTTGTTTTTTACCTTATTGGTTCTCCTTTAAAGTATAGTTAATTTTAGTTTAATTTTCTAAAGTGTATATACAGTTATATATCTCATTTTATTCTTTTTCTATATTGCGGGTCTAGCTGGAGTATAACAGCCATTTATTTATTGTTTTTCAGATAGAAAGAAATACTAGCCACAAAGAAGACATATAAAACGTTACAAAAGGAAGGTTTCGTACAAAAAACGACACAAATAAATAATGTCTGGACCTGAAATGGGAGTTTTAATTAAAATGTTTTTCTTTTTTTCTGTATAACTTTGTTAAGCTACTTCAATATTTACTGTGTGAAGAGAAACATAAAAGTTATGTCGGCACCATTTAGTTAAACTGGGGAAAATGTTATTTACATCAAAACACTAATTAATAAATGAAACTGTAATTAAGATTTATTTTAACTTATAAAGGACAAGACGATGATCAAAGACTTGACATTAAAAATGTTTTTAAGACAAATATTATACAAGGTGGTCCACCAGAAACAACCTCTTTTTGAATGGGCAGTTTATATATATATATATATATATATATATATATATATATATATATATATATATATATATATATATATATATATATATATATATATATATATCCACTGCAGGATGAAGCATGCTTCCGAGCTCTTCAACATGCTTCCAACTTTCACCGTCCTGGGCTTTCATCTGCCACTAAGATCCTATATACTTAACTATGTCATCAGTCCATCGAGTTTTCAGTCTTTTTCGCGGACGTTTGCGATCAAGCGGTATCCAATCCAAGATTGCCCTGCCCCCATTGCCTCGCTATATGGCCTGCCCATCTCCATTTCGATAGCTTCACTCTTCCAATGATGTCACACACTTTCGTTTGTTCCCCGATCCATGCGCAGGGCTTTCTATCTCGTCTTGTATTCCCAAGCATACATATTTCCATTCCCCTCTGTCCTATCTGAAGTTTTTGAGTTGATTGCCCTCCTAAACACTATGTTGAGCTTGCCAAGAGCCTGCCAGCGACATTTAACACGCCGTTCCACCTCCCGGGCGGTATTCTCTTCCATCGAAATCATCTGCCCAATATATATAAAGTGGTCCACAATTTCCAAATCCCTTCCTAAAACTGAAATTCTCCTGTCCTCAGCGAATTTATTGGATATAATCCGACTGTTTTTCAGGTTTATTTTTAAGCCAAATGGTTCGCCAGCCCTTTGCAGTTCTTGTATGCGTCTTTGCAGCTACTCTGGGTCTTGTAAAAGGAGAACGATATAATCTGTAAATCTACGATGGTTCAAGTTTGAACCATTGATTTTACACCATCGTGCTCCCAATCTAGTTTATGGAATACTTCTTCAAGGCCAGCCGAGAAAAGGCGATTTTGAGGAAAAATAGGCGATTTTGCGTCACCCTGCTGTACACCTCGTTCCACATTAATTCCCACTTCAAGAACATTAAGGTGAATTGTCGCTGTAGCTCCATCATATATCAATCTTAGTAGGTTTACATATGCTTTATCTACCCCCTGGCTAAGAAGTGCATCCATTATGGCATACTTTGAGATGAGTCAAATGCTTTTAGTCGATAAAAGCCAAGCACAGCGGCATGGTGTATTCGTTGTGTCTTTCTATGGCCTGCTGTACAACCTGGATGTGATCCATTCTAGTGAATCCACTTCTGAATCCTGCTTCTTCTCTTGGTTGTGCGTCATTCAGTTTTCTTAATGTTCTTTTAGATATTATCTTAGTGAAAACTTTGTACCGATAGGAGGCTTATTGGTCGGTAGTTCATTAAATCTTCCTGTGCTCCTTTTTTATGTAAAATGATCACTTCTAAATTTTTCCATCAGTCGGGTACTTTTTGTTTTTTGGGTATAATTTTGCCAGTTTTTTAGGTAATCGTGGGCAGCAAAAATCCACTAAACTTCAGCGTCTTGCTCTCCTATTAACCTAACTTCAGATCCATTTACTTAGTTTTTGATCTGAAAATTTTACTCACAACACCACTCTCTCCGTTGATCTTTGTGTTTTGCTATTTTGTACATATTGATCTTTGTAAGTGTTCATGTCTGAAGGTCATACACTAGAACAGGATGATACATTTATCATACAATTTGGTCTTTAAATATTGGAGCATGACATGCCTTTTTTTTAGTTTAAGTTTTTCCATATCCAAGTTTGATCTGTTTTTTTCCGTTGCTTTTATTCTATGTAGTTCTCTATCCATTGCATACATTTTTTTGTAGTACTTTTCCATCTGTATATGAATAGAATATGTAAATGATGTTAAACTAAGAATCGAAGCATATTTTGCTAACAAAATCAATAATTTATAAGTTATTGTAAATAGCTCATTTCATTCAAATACAAACTGTATTGCTTTTAAAAATAATACTGTAGAAAAAGGAGAATCAATATATTTACCCATACAAGCGTTGGAAATTGAAGGGAACGTAATAAAACAGATTTTATTTACACAACTGAACGACATGATTTACTCAACAAACTTGAGGCAAGGCTCTTTTAAAACATTCATTTTTTTTATAATTTCCGATAAACGAACGCACGAATCGAAAATGTCCTAAAATACATAAAAATGCGTTAACTCTCGGGAAATCTAAAATAACCATTTTGAAGTAACTTTTTTTATTTGCTAAATCATACTGACATTTTATTACATTTAATTTAGGGTATTTTACTTACATCTCCATACTGCGTCGGATGTAGGCGAAATATAATTTTTAATTGAAGTATGCACTAATTGAGTTATTGTTTGATGGATCCATCATGAACATTTCCATCAAATTTTTTCGAGCATGCAGTATCTTTGTCATATTTCATACAATTTTAAATTGCTTTAACAATATTAAATATTCTACTAGGGTGTTATAAAATATTTTCGTTTTTGAGGTATTTAATTATTCATTGTTTAAAAAAAATATAAGTGAGGTTATTTCTCGTAATATAAGCCCTAGTTTTCAATGATCTCAACCCATCTTTGAGGCTATTGAACTCTAGCAAACTCTATTCCTCTTCGGTGCCATGATGAGCCTTTCGAGGTGACAATCTCAATGCAGCCGGTTTCTACTTCTTTAACAGTCCAATTTTTTTTTCTACGCTAAAAGTGAGCCACGGAACGCAACAAGTGGTAATCCGATGGAGCGAGGTCGGGGCTGTATGCTAGGCGAAGGGAAAGTTAAAATCCAGTTCGTTAATTTTTGAGGTGGTCAGATGTGAAGTGCGTTGTATTGCTGCAGGAGGACTTTTCTGCGATTAATTAATGCTGGATATTTTTCGACCAGACTAGCGTCACAAGTTGAGCCGAGTTGAGTTCTGAATATATCGTCCTACCATCAGAAAAACCACTCAAAGTGAATTATTACGATTCTATCTATTTCACAAATCTCACGAGAGGCGTCAATCGGTTTGAAACCTTTTTTAAAATAATGTCTTAAAATTGCTTAAATTTTGCCACTTATTTTTACTCATCTTCACGTTAAAAACCTCCGACAGAATACAACGTTGAATGTTCCTTCCTTCTTCAGTATTAAAGTATTAAATTACTTTAATACTGAAGAAGGAATGCTTATTTGTCAGAGTAAAAAGTTGAAATTGGATTAAACATAAAAAAAACGCAAAGTTTAAACTTCTATTTATGAACAAGAAGGAAAAAAGCAAATATTTTTTTTTTCAATTTTCAATCAATTATCCCATAGTTGTTTAGGTTCATTTTTTGAAAATAAATAAGCTGTACTTTAAAATAGAAAAAATTAGTTTAGAAATATTACATCCGGAAAATACATTATCATATTAAGGCAGGCAAGCCGTGCAAGCTTCAGCTTCATATCGAACATTTTTTCAGATGCTAAAACTCTGGGTCCACATCAATAAAAAATTGGCAGGTTGTTGAATTTACTGTGCGGCGGAAAATATTTACAAAATATTTTAGTTTCATCTTTTTGAACCTACGTGACGTGGCTATATTGAAATTTATTAATTTGTTATTTATTATTTACTAAATTCGAAGAGATTTACCACTAAATACCAAATCACTTTTTGAATACTTCTCGACGCACGTTTCGCTAATCATGTTAGCATCATCAGGAGATTAAATATTCTCCTGATGATGCTAACATTCAATTGAATTGGATTTATTATTTATAGAGTAACTAATTGTAATCAAAGTATGTCTCAGCATATTGTTATGTTGAAGAAGTGTGCTGCATTTTAATCAGAAAAAAAAACAATTTAATGAGAAAAAAAATGGCACGAAAACGCGTTAAAATAAACTGCATAAACTGCATTAAATAAGAAACTAAGTATAAACACTAAAAAATATAAACAACTTTATCTGACGCTTGTTGGAATAACCTAATCAAACATAACCTATCAATTGCATATGGAGCGGGGCGTATAGCGCGCACAACACAAATTTTTTTGGCTGGGTGTGGTAATTTTGCGTCTTAAATATTTCCACTGTACAGTAAATTTAACACGTACGCAATTTTTTATTGGTGTGGACCCAGCTTAATACATTTATCACATAAACAATTTACTATCAAGATAATATTGTGGAAATCGGAGTAGCTAGATATATTTGCTCAATTCTTATTTTGGACCCTTTAGTGTGAAACACTAAATACGAATAGATTTACCACTAAACACCAAATCATCTTGTTTGGTTTTTTTCTTTCTATTATACTTCCCGACGCGCGTTATGCTAAGCATGTTAGCATAAGTAGGAGATGATTCAATCTCATTTTAAAACTATATTCTATTTATGGAAAGAGAATTATATTATTTATGGAATTTACGAAAAAGGGTCATCCGTGTAAGACCGAACATCAAGAACACCTAGATGATACATCACGACAATGCGCCTTTCCACACAGCGAGTTTAATTAACGAGTTTTGGCAACTTAAAACACCACTATCGCTTCGCAGCCTCCTTGTTCACCAGATTTGAGTCCTTATGACTTGTGACATTGAAAAGGCCGTAAATGACCGGTTGAAGGCTATTTCTGAGTTCCAGCACAGTTACGAAAAGTGGACTAATCCTCTCCAACTTTCTGTGGCTTCCCAAGGCAACTACATTGAAGGAGACAGTGTAGAATTCTTATTTTAATTGAATAATTTTATATTAAATCAGTCTCATTAATTTATTTACGCATCTCAAATATAGATTATTGATGTAGCTTATATTTTTGTTATTTTGCCGTTCTTATTCCCATTAGAAAACGACCATATTTTTTTATTATTTTCAACGAACACTTCAATAGCAGATTTTTAGATTTTTAGAATTTTAAAAGTACTTGCAGCTATTTCCTAACTATACTATATCACTGGTTTGAATATATAAATCACATCTCCATTAAATAAAGTTATATCATTAAATAAATACAAAGTTTTCCAATTGTGAAGAAATATTAGAACAGCTTTTTTACGATAAAAAAGTATAATTTAATGTTTAATAAATCTCCAAATAATCTATATAAATGAAAATTAGTTCTCACAAAATATAAATCTGATATTTTAGAAGAATAAATCATTCTCTGATTTTGTTTAAAAATAAAAATAAGTTTAGGTAAAAAGAGACTGAAGAACAGTATGCTAGAAGAAGAACAGTATTCTAGAAATTTAATAATTTCATAATGATCATTTTTACAATTATGTATTTTTACGTAATGGAAATTTTTACGTACCATCTATTGCATGTGTAGGGCGGGGCCATTGTCACGCTATCATTTATAACTTTTAAAAGAAACAAGACGTCATTTTTGCGCTGTAATATATTTATTTCATCTTTAAATTTTTTGTTAATTAATTTCTACAAATTGTGTCAAAAATGAGCCATTCAAAAATCAAATATGAGCCATTAGCACCAATGCAACTTTGTTCCTCCTTTTTTAACACATCTTCTAAAACTGTTGTCAACATATCTGGTGTTATAAATGACTTGAAAAACACTTCATTTGGCATATGCAGCTAATAATAACAAGACAAAGGTAATATGCAAAGAAAAATAAAAGTAAGAAACATTCTACGTAATCGTAACAAAAGAAAATAAATCGAAAAGCCAATAATTAACACTATTTAAATGAGAAAATACTCTATTTCTTCAAATAATAATTTAACAATTTAATAAACACATATACATTAGGAGCACACTTTATGTCGACGGGCAAAGCATTGCAGAGGCATACACCTTCTCGAAACTATGTCTTTTGGAGATCAGTAGTTCTCACAATTGGTACATCATAATTGTTTTTAGAACGGACCTCGTAACAGTGCATGTTTGCTCTTTGTACCAAAAAGTATGCAAATAACGTGGCAACAAATTATATTTTACATTATATATCAATCGCAGGTTAGCCTCTTTAATGGCCCGGCTAACAGAAAACCAGTCCAATGACCGCCACATTACATCTATCGGTGTATACATATTACAGGTCAGTAGTACATACATAGCCTTGATCTGTTGTATTTGGAATCTACCAATACTCTCCTTATTACATATTAACCTCTTCGATCAGAGTGATAAATGTGACGATATACGACTAAAGAAACTTATTTTTTTTACAATCTTTCTACATAAATAACTGACATGATTACAGAATGTTAGCTGAGGATCCAAAAATACTTCTACCATAATTGTTTTTATTTATTTTTAACTCTAGCTCATTAAATCTTTTGAAGTTTGCTTTAAACCCTATTTAATGTCTGAATGATTGTGGCGCGTTAAAACTCAAAAAATATCAAAATTATCTGTTCTTATGTAAATAAAGACTCACTGGGTAAAAACAAAAAACCAAACGGAGACAAATTTCTCAGTGATTCTTTTTAGTAATAAATTTGCCTGACGAACAAAATTTTAAAAATATAAAAACGTTTTAAAAAAATATACAAACTTTTAACGTTAACGTTTCGGGAAGTATTCTCCTCCCGTTTTCAAAACGAATCTAAAAATAAATTATATTAATTTCTATAAATTGTCAAAAGATAGAAAGTAAATATATTTACTTCCTATCTGTCAATTTAAGTATTGTCAATTTTATGTAAATGTATTTACTTTCTATCTTTTCATAATTTATAAAAATTAATATAATTTAATTTATAGGAGATTTATAGGGAATTTTAAGGAGATTTTGGAGTACTCTTCGAAATCTCCCTACTCGCAACTTTCATCTTAGCCGGAATTTCTTTTTTATATTTCCTAATTATTCCCGTTATCGTTAAATTATAAGGCTCTTGTAGCATCCTTTCCAAAAAAAGGAATGCTCGTGCTGTCACCGTGCGATTCGTTCTATAGATTGGTGTTGTAGCCTCACGAAAAAAGTATTCAGGTACGCTTGTAACACCATGACTTTTTCCTAAGTAAGGAATAGCGTTCATCTGAACTAAAAAATAAATCATTACAGGTCGAAATTACAATGCAGATGACTAGGAAAAAAGAATAAAAAAGCAAATACCAAATAAGTAGTTGCAGCATCGTTCAGTGTTTTGAACATTAGTCCGTATAAATCGGGTTTCGATTTCATGTAAACTCGATGCTTACAACGACCCATGAAGTTATGAAGTTGTTCGTCGACCGTGAACATAATGCTGCGATTATATTATTTTTTACAATTGCCAATGAAAATCTCCCAAATTTTGCGTATTGGAGTGAATCTACCTTCAACTTTTCTGAGTCTTTTTATGTCGAAAGGAAAATATATTGACAAGAACATAAACCGTTTGTAGAATATTACACATCTGTAAAAAGATGTCGCATTTTCTTGACTCCATAGCCTCCCGGCATCCACTCCATAACCCAGAATAATATAATATATCTATATAAGCTTTAATTTCATTGGCGTTAGTGTGGTGATGGTAGCTTTGATTTTCTTTGCCCTGGATCATTGAAACAGCACATTGATTTTCATTTTACTCGTTTGTACAATCGACGATGATATTTATCATTTCATCGTTGAACAAAATACTCCAAAACTCTGCAACAGTCTCCAAATTAGCAGCATTACCGAACAGTTGTAAAGTGATCTAGAAAATTAATAGCAATATATAACTTGCGGCGATATCAATCTTTGTTTTTTTATTTTATTATTGTTCATATTATTCAAGACAGTTTATTATTATTATTTACACCATACGAAAACAAGTTTACTGCATCCTCTGTGCTAACTCAAACCACTAATAACACTTTAATTTTACCCACAGGTAAGCTACTTAGCACGCAGATAAACTGTGTCGGAAACCCGTCCACATTGAATATATACCTATTCAATGTAAGGATCTATACATATACCTATATATTATATTTCTTACTTGACCGGCGCGTCGACTTATTCTTACTCCAAGCATATACGTTTTTCCCTCGACTTTGATGTCGTCCTTCTACGAGCATTACTTTGTTGGATTCGCCCACTTAGCGGAATATTATCAAGTCGTTCTTCATTTAGACGCATTCTTTTGGTTAGAGAGGCATTTTCAAGCTCTTCCTCAAGCTCATCTTTTACCTCCCCTACCTCAGACTAATCCTCAAATATAGAGACATTATCTTCCCCGGTATTGCTCAGTTCCCCGCCAAAACTTTCTTCCTCGGCCAACTTCTCTAACAGTATATCCATAATAAAATTTGCACATCGGTACTGTACAACAGCCAAACCCACTATCTCAAATATTGCGAAGAAAAACATTGGACCGGAACAAAATGGTAGCGTAACACTTGCCCCACCCAGTACAGCAAAATTTAAGTAAAAATGGAAAGTCTTCATGTTCATGTCAACATTTTTACGAACGAACATACTTGAAACAAACTTGAAATAAACAACATGATTTACTGAACCAGACAAAACAAACTTTAAATTAGTGTAAAACTTATTTAAAAACATTTTTACGATTTACCGATAAATGAACCTTCTAAAAGAGACGGAAAACTGCGCTTCCTAATTTATTTCCTAAGGCAAGGTAATAAAATTTTAAAGACCCTTTATCACTTCGTTCGTCTACTTCTTCGGAAAAATTAAACACTGATGATAAAAAGAAGTTCGTTGTATATTTTCCTGATTGTATTGAATATATTAGTTTTTTTTTCTACATGCACGTCATCGCAAAAGACAAAACAATATTTTCACATCACGGTCATTTTCTAAGCTAAGCTAAGAAATTTCTACACACTGCTCCATATTGTAGAATGTTATTTCTATAAATGGTTACAATTCAGTTTCGCAAATATTATAAAGGGTGGAGCAAGAAGAAGAAGGGAAAACCTACCATGACCCCCTCCATCACCTATCCCTGTAGGGGATAGGTGGTACCCCTCTTTAATATTCTTATTTTTTCAGAAAGAGGTATGTATTTTCCTTCTCTTTCTTAATCTTATGCTTTAATTATTTACCAGTTATTACAAAGAAAACGATATATAATATATTTAATAATAATACGTCATTGGAACAGCCTTTCGCATATTAGCATGAGCATATCTCCACCGTAAAGCGGTGAGAGTCGGTTCTCACCGTTCACCTACCATCCTCCTGAAGTGCACTTTATTAACTTGCACCCAATGATGTGACCTCATTCTTGGAGCTTTGCGCAATGCCAGAGCATATTTGTTACTTACTGCTATGAGAATGCGCCAGTGGACGCCAGAGCCATATCTTATCGATTATAACTAGTAAAAATACAACTTAACAATTTAACTTCAACTAACTTAACTTCTAACTAAATCAACTTAATAACATTTCTAAAACAACTAGGCTGTTTTCAAGACAAAGTCTTCCCGCAGGTGTAATTTGCTCTCTTGGATTAGTCTTTGAAACAGTAATAGGCCAGTCAGGTCCCACAAATCTCTCTATTTCTTATCTTGCTGTATTCTTTTCAATATTAATCCGTGTTCTTGAATTACATTGATACTCGGGATAAAATTGAACGTCGTCCTTCCGGTGGCTCCGGACTCCCAAACTCTCAAGGCAGTTCTGATCTTTCTCCTTCCCATTTTTGGTTCATCTGGGATAATATGTCTATATTACTAACCATCATGCATCTTCATGGGTCTTCACATCCAAATGATCGAATATAAAAGAGGTGGAATGTTGGCCAAGGTTGATGCTGAAACTGTAGAGGTTCTTGTGTATGCGCCAATAATTGTGCGATAAATGGCCCCCCTTAGAGACTCAAGTCTATTTATATTCATAACCTGGGTCAGCCTGTCCAAAAAAATCTCAGATCCATAAATCAGAACTGGAATGACGGCACCATAAAAGATGGTACGCAGAAACTCAGCGAGCAGTGAGAACACTTTACCTAGGGCTTTCTTGCGAACCTGAAATAGGGCTTTTCCTCTTTCACATGCCAGCTTAGCATGCATGGTGACCGAAACTTTGTCATCCACCATGATACCGAAGTATTTGGTTTGCTTTGATCTCTTGATATGATCAGCGCCAATTTTCATCGGAGGATTTCTAGTTAGCTTCCTACCGAACACCAGGTACGTAGATTTGTCGGATTCAATTTCGAGTTTATTAGAGACCGCCCAATCATCAACAACATTCAAGGCCTGGTTCATGTTAATCTGCAGGGCTGGTCGACTGTTACCCCCCACTATGCTCACTAGGTCCTCCGTATATGCGATAATATCGAATTCTGAAAGAGCATCAAACTCGGTTAATGAACAGTGTACAATCAAATTCCACACCATTAGGCCCAGCTTTGAGCCCTGAAGGCATCCTCTCTGAAGGATTTTTCTAACCGCATACTGTTCGCTGTCCAACTTAACAGGCCTATTAGCGAAGTACAAAATCTTCAAGTTAAATATGTGAAGGGTGGAGCAAGCATCAAGCTAACATTTTATTTTGGTGTCATTTTTTCCGTGATATTTATGACAGCGTGGATATAGTGCAGACCTAATGTTATTGTGGATAAGTACACGTTAAATGAATGTCGTAGAATTGTCAATGTAAATTTATCTTCAAAAACGTTGATTCGATAACTTGCTGCACAATTGGGAATTTCTCCGTGACCGCGAATTTTGAAAAGTGACTTGTACATGTTTCTCTACAGGATTCAAATTGTCCAAGACCTCCCTACAGACTATTAGATTTGCGACGAAAAAAGTTTCATAAATAAGACCCAAACCATGCAGCAACTCAAGGAAAACAGCCGTACTGAAATTTCTGCATTAAAACGACATATGCTGACAATAGTTGTGGAAAATATATTGAAAAGGGCAGAAAGTTGCAGATGCGAATAGTTGTCCCACTCTTTATATTATCTCTATAAAAAATTACCTAAAAAACAGATAGAGCTAACTGCAATAACTATGGGGCAGTGGCGGCTGGTTGGTTTTTAAAGTGGGAGAGCGTAGAAGAAAATAGTGCTGCTGATGACTTTTTTGGTTTCTCCTTCTTCCTTTTTTACTTTTCGTGCTATTTAAACCCTATACAGGAGATGAACCAGAAAAATGAGTTAAAGGAAAGAAACTGAACGGAAATAAAATATGGTGTTTTGCTCTGAAAAAATCATTACTGTGATAAATGCTGAAGTGGTGGCACCGAAACGCCCTCCCTCACGACCCGCCACTGCTATCGTGGTATAACATTGCTCTCTGCCTCAGGAAAGATGTTGACTAAAGTCATACTAGATAGACTGATGGGTATTGTTGAACTAATGCTGCCAGAGAGTCAGTGTGGCTAGTCATGGAACAGCAGATATGATATTCTCCCCACGTCAGATACAAAAAAAATATGTCGAGAACAAAATGAAACCCTATTCGTGGTATTTGTGGATAAGACAAAGGCGTTTGATTCTGTTGACACAGACATAATGTTGAAGCTCTTAGACATCATAGGATGCCCGCCTAGACTGGTCCACATGATTGTATTTCTGCACAATGGCATGAATGCAAAAATTCTAATACGAATGGGCGAAACTGAGGCTTTTGAAACCGATGTTAAGCAGGACTGATTATATTCAGATGAGATATCATATAGAATGGATGGAGGCCTATTTAATCTGGCACGACTTAAAACCAAATCAAATACAAAACAGATGCAAACAACAATACAATCAAATACAAAACAGAATCAAACAACAATACAATCAAATACAGGCATCGTAGAGCTACAGTATGCGCATGACTGTGTTCTTGTAGCGTAAAATGCGACGGTATTGCAAACGGTGCTGGACCTATTTAGTGGGGCCTAGGATGCGTTGGGAATTAATGAACAAAAAACCAAAATATTGACTTTGGAACATATTAAAATCAGCGTATACAATGCCATGCCAATGCCATAATTCCCACTCTTCTGGATGGAGCTGAACCCTGGGTCCTGTATCGGAAGGAAATATAACAATTTAAGAAATTTCATCAAAGCTGCCTTCGGAAAATTTTAAGAATGGCAAGACTATCAGACCAATATGGAGCTACTTAAAAGAGCTCATAGTTTGAATCCCCGATCATAAAAGTTCAGCTGAGATTGTTAGGTCATTATCAAATGATACACTTTTCTAGGATGTCAAAGCAGATTCTGGGAGGTCCAAAAAGAAGATATAAAAATATTATATCGCCTCTAAAAAGAATGTCAAGCGTGTCTGTATGGAAAAAGGCAGTAAACGACAGACTCAGCAAAAATAATAGCCATGGGTTCTGAGCAAACTAATATCCATAACCTGAGGTCATACTCGTATCGAGTTATTAAGCACCATCATATAGAACTAATTGGGAAAATTGCAAATACTTTTTCGCATGAAAAATCGATGCTTTATTAACTGCTTTTTAAAAAACTGTTATCTTTTAATTTATAGCTTATGTTGATATAACGTTATAAAATTTAATGTAGTTAAAGTAAAGAAACCGAGAAAAATCGATGTATTCAAATACTCTTTACCCCTATAGTCATTTAGCTGATATTTCAGTTATTTTGCAGCTCTTATTCCTATTAAAAATGACCATTCATTTATTTTACTTTACGAACGATTACCTCAACAGTAGTTAGTCATGAAAATATTACGTTAACAAGTTCGTGAAAATTCAAATGTGCTTGCAGCTGTTCCCGTAATTATACATTTACTATTTTTACTCTAGTAAATAAAATTATATCATTAAATAAACACGAAGTTTAGCGAACCGTCAAAAATTCTAAATACATGCATCAAAATACTCTAAAGGACAACAGTGCTTTCATTTCAAAAGTAGCCGCCCTCATTATTTTTTTTAACAAGTAAAATTAGCTCTAGATAAAAAAAGCACGTCAATTTAAACATCGAGGGGTAAATTTAAAACGAATTTTCATTATATTTTATGTTTCACCTCCTTACCTCCAGCCACCTGTATCTAAAAGTTTTAAATGGAAACCCCTATATATAGTAATATATCATTTTAAGGGTCTCGAAACTCCTAATTAAACTGCATTTACAAAACTGAAATCGGTTGATTCGTTCTCGTAATAGAGGGAAAAATAATAGCATATTACTGTCGATGGCTGTAAAGAGCATTTCACGTGCGAGTGATTTTTTTTAAACTAAAATGCAAAAATAAATTAATGAAATAAATGTATTTTTAAAAACACGATTTATAAATTTACTTTATTGTTCAACAATACTGTTACCTAAACAATAGTATAATCTGTTCTCGAATTCTTTTCGAACGTTTTGAAAGATGTCCTTATTAATTAACCTGTATGTCTTAGGTCCTGAATATCCTGCGGCGGAGCTTTGTCTGTCTTTAGCTACTGTCTTTACTGTCTAAGCTTAACTGTCTTTAGATAACCCCAAAGAAATAAATCCAGTGGCGTTATATCTGGAGATCTCGCCGGTCATTACACAGCGCCTCTTCTGCCTGTCCATTTGTCAAGAAACCTTTGATCCAGCCATTGTCGAACATGTAATACGTAGTGTGGTGATTTTTTGTTCCCCCACAGTTATAGATTTAGATCTTCATTGATTTTCTTTTCATCAATCTTCTTCATCGATTTTGTTTTCCAAGGACTGTGTTATAAGTGGATCGATTTCGTTTTCCAATGAGTTTAAGTACAATCCACCGGTTAAATTTTCTTCAATAAAAATCGGACCTATTCCACAGAATAGTATCTACAGTTATGCTTATTTACAAAGCCATTAAGAAAAAATGTTGCTTTATCACTTAAACAAAAATTCGGATCATTTTGCATTATACCAGACATTATTTCACAAAACTGTTCTGCGAGCACACCTATCTTCAGCACCATAAATAAAAATAATTTCAATTTACTCTTGTAAAGTATATATCGTTAAATTCTGTATACTGTCACTGCAACTGACACCACTTAACAAACAGTTGAAAAATTTAGCTGCAATGAGGAATAAAGTGTGCATTAAAACATAAATGAGCGACGAGATAAAATAAAAAGTATTTTATCTTACTTTGTATATTAGGAAAAGGAAAATGGTGCGCGTAAAAAAAATAAAACAGACATTGTAAACACAATGTCGCGATTCCGTTAAATACTTTTTAAAATGTATTTTTCCTCTATTACGAGAACGGATCGACCGATATCAGTTTTATAAACTAAGCAGTTTAATCATGATTTTCAAGACCTTTAAAATGATATGTTACAAGACAGAGGTTGCCATGCTACCAAAAATGTTACGTAGAGGTGACTGGAGGTAGGGAGGTAAAACATAAAATATGACGGAGACTGGTTTTAAACTTCCTCCTTGATATCTAAATTGACGTGTATTTTGTCTAGAGCTAATTATCATTGCTGAAAGAAATAATGAGGGTGGCTACTTTTGAAATGAAAGTAGATTACTACAGTAGATTAATTTTTGTGTATTTCTTTGGCAGCTTAAGTACTGTTTATAGTATAATTTAATAATTTGCTTATAAGAAATGCCCGTAAAAATAAAAGAATGCAAAAAACATACATTTTTTAATTAATAATCGGAAAATGTTGCTCTGAGATCGTGACACTTAATTAATTGCGTGCAGTGGCAATGATTCAGTTGCTGAAACCGTTGATGCCCACAGAAGTGTAACTAATTGTTTATTGTTCAGATTTCAAGAAAGAGGTGGCGTGGCCGAACAACATACAGGTCCTATAACAAGCAATAGCTCCAAAGCGGTAACTAGTTCTTTGACTAGAGTCTTTACAAGGCCACAACATTAAATTAAGTAGTAGATAGTCACCAAACAAACAAGAATAGACTTCAATAGGTCAGACTTGCTCATGCTCATTCTCATGAAGAACACGCAAACTGACGTAGGCATGACTGCGCCCCTGTTTTGTTCTTTCATGAGTCTCGATTTGGACTGGCTCCAGAAATACGTAGATTAAACGTATGGAGATGATCTGAAAACCCAAAGAACCCTTGGCAGCAGTTTAGGAAGTTTGCATGATGATAGGCTAATAGTTTGGGGTCGTATCACCATTAGTAGAAAAACTGACCTAGGTTACTTGGAACAATTTTCAAATGAAACTGAGTGTCGCGATATTATTCTTGACATATTGGTATGTTACATCAGACAACATCTGAAAAATGTACACAATTATTTCCAATAATCATAAAGTACAGCTGCAGGAGATAGCTGGTATCATGAAGATATCGAAAGGAATTGTTTACACCATTTTGCATGAACATTTGGAAATGCGTAAATTGTTATCGAAATAAGTACAGCGTTTGCTCACAGCCGACCAAAAACAACAACGTATTGATAATTCCGAGCAATGTTTGGAGCTGTTTAAACAAAATAAAAAAAGATTGTTCATGCGGTATGTGACAATGGACGAAACATGGATCCATCACTGCAATTTTTGGGATATTGTTCATCGATTATCTCGATAAGGTTAAAATCATCAATAGCGAATATTACATTGTGTTGAAATGGTGCATTTGAAAGACGAGATCGCAAAAAAGGCTCCAAATGAACAAAAAAAGTACTGTTTGACCAAGACAATGCAATATGTCTCAAATCGTTGGCAAAGATCGAATTACTTCCTCATTCACTGTATTCTGCAGATCTGGCCCCCAGCGACTATTTTTTGTTCCCAGATCTCGAAAAAATGCTCGCTGAAAAGAAATCGCTTCAATGAAGAGGTAATTGACGAAACTGAGGATATTTTGAAAGCAAAGAGAAATCCTTCTGTAAAAAAGGTGTAGAAATGTTAGAAAAGCGTTGGGACGATTGTGTTGCTCTTCAAGGATATATTGATGAATGAAGTCGAAATTTACATAAAAGTGTGATGAGAATAGTTTTTTGACTCCCTGAATGGAATGAAATACTGCAAAATAACATTGTTAATTTAATATTAAATATACCCAATAATAACCAAGTTCAATCATTAAACTTAAACATTCAAAAAATGTAATTAACATTCTTTGTTGAAAAAAATGTCACGTTTTCCCGTTTTTTTTGCATATTTTATAAAATTTGTATGTAGAGTTTTGGAATAACTTCATTATTTAAAAATACAGTATTTCTAATAAAAATTTGAAATAGTATAAAAATATAGATTTACAGTTAATGTATTGTTTTTTGCCCTTTAAATTATTTTGCTGTATTTAAAGGGTGCGGCAACTTTTAGTTTCTTTTTAAAAATACGTATTAAAAATGCAACAAATATTTTCAAATAATGTATACTTTATATTCGAGAGTACACGTACCGATTAAGAATGGAATACAATTTCGTTTAAATGACTGCCTCGGCTGGATTTGCAGTAGTTCATTCTGTCGGCCCAATTTTTCAGTACAGTTTCAAACGTTTGAGCCTCTATTTTATACCAAAATACCCCTTTAATTGCATCTTTTAAAGCCTCATTCGTCTCTGAATAATTGACGTAATATCTGTCAACGGATCCCTACAAATAATAGTCCAACGGAGTCAAGTTGCAGCTCATAGACGGCCAGTTGACATCCCCATTTTGGTTGATAATGCGATTTTCGAAGATACGGCTTAAAACGTCGATTGTAACGTTGGTTGTGTGGGCAGTGGCGCCATCCTGTTAAAACCAAATATCAGCCAAGTCTTCCTCTTCAATCGAAAGGAATAAAAAGTCAGTTAGCATGGCATTATAACGGTCGCTATTGACTGTTAATACAGCTCCTTGCTCATTTTCAAAGAAAAAAGGCCCTATAATGCCTTTGGAAGGCATCATAGGATCATTGCAGACCATTAAGTCACTCGTTTTTAGTGCATTGACTTCTCAATTGTCACGTGTGAATTTTCTGTGCTCCTAATGCGGCAATTTTGCTTGTTCACATAACCTCCGAGATGAAAATGAGCTTTGTCATATTCTGATCAAAATTGCTCATCTTCTTCCAATCGATAATTGGAATACCTTAGGTATTCATACCTTCATGCCTTAGGTATAAAGGCTACACGGCCTATTAGTAATATTTGACGCTTTTCGCTAACACTGTAGCTTCTTCAGAACTGGCTATTTTCGATATATGTATAAATACAAAAAGTTTCTACAATAAAAATATACTTTTTTTAGAAATCCACACAGATACTATTTATTGTCTGTATAAATTCAGTAAAGGGGATTTGTTTAGGTCTATTTGGTCATTTAGATGGGTTTTTGCATCTTTGAGACGGTTTATTTCTAAATTCTCTAAATGGTTTAGTTTTGTGCCTTTGTTATGTACATGTAATATTTTAAATTCACTATTAAAAAGATGGTTTTCATTTAAAAATGTGAGGCATAGTTCGAATTATGTTTATGACAGAAAGCTTGTTTCGTATTCTTTAATTCTTTTCTAGAAAGATCTGCCTGTTTGTCCTATGTATGTTTTTGGACACGACCCACAATACAGTTTATATATCCCTGATTTATCTTTTTTGTTTGTTTTTGCGTTGCAATTTTTAATATGTTTTCCAAGACTGTTATTGGTTTTAAAGGCTATTTTTGCATTGTTTTTATATAAGAATTTTTCATTTTTTCCCACGATAAGTATGTTATTAATTAGTTTCAGAGACAGCCTTTTTGTACAATTTTATTTTTAGAATGTTGTTAATTATTCTCTATATATATATATATATATATATATATATATATATATATATATATATATATATATATATATATATATATATATATATGTATATATATATATATATATATATATATATATATATATATATATATATATATATATATATATATATATACGAAAGAGCACGTGCTGGAGTATCTATTCTAATCCACAAAAAATTGAAAAAATACATTAAATCTTGGGAACCAATGAACGAACGCATAATTAAACTGACGATCCAAATAAGGGGAAGAACTATGACAATTCTCGGTGTGTATGCTCCTAATAACGATGCTACAGCTCACGTTAAAGATATGTTTGAAGATACCCTCAGAGATATAATCTATCAAATTCCACGCAGTCATGAAGTCATCATAGGAGGAGACCTAAATGGTCGGGTCGGAAAACAGAGACATAGTAGAGTAGTAGGCAGACACGGGGAAGAAACCATAAATGACAATGGTGAAAGATTAGTGAATCTTTGTGAGCAGTTCGATTTGAGAATAACTAACACCTTTTACGCTCACAAAGATATACATAAATACACTTGGTACCAACAGACAAGAGGACTAAAATCGATTATTGACTATCTCATTGCCCGACAAAACTCCCAAATCAAGATACAAGACGTTAGGGTAAAGAGAGGTGCCGAGTGTGGATCTGATCACCGCTTACTGGTGGCAAAGATACACATTCCCTTTTTAACATCTTTTCAATCGACCACCAGCAGTCTCACTGAGAATAGATTGACAACGACAAAATATAACTTACAAAGTTTTGAACATGAAAGTACTAAATATTTATATCTTAGAAGACTGGATCAAAAACTAATCGAAACTCAACGAACAATAGAAGAAGAGTACGAACATATAAAAGCTTGTATTCTTGAGGCTGCGGACGAATCTGTCGGAAAAATACGGATGAATTACAAACCTGACTGGTGGGATGATAAAATAGAACAACAAATTAAAGAAAAGAAACAACTCTACCAGAAACTCCTTCAAAAGAACGATGATGCGACGAGACAAAAATACAAAAGAGCAAATAGGGAGGTTAAAAACGAAGTCCTAAAGAGAAAGAATCAGTCTTGGGAGAAAAAATGTGAGTACATAGAACAACAATTAGGAGGAACCCGAAGCTCAGAAGCCTGGAAGACCATAAAGTCGGTAGAAACATCAAAAAAACAAATACCTAACTTAGGGGGCATAACAAATGAAGACTGGGTACACCACTTTAAAGACCTTTTGGAAGAGAGACGTGAAAATTTTCTAGGAAAACAACACCAAATAAATAATCTAACTCCTATAGATCTCCAACTAAAAGAAGTGCAACAAGCTGTGAAAGACACAAAAATAAAAAAATCCCCTGGACCTGGAGGGATCCACCCGGAATTCATAAGGTATGGACCCGAAAAACTTTTAAGAATGTTGAAGAATATGTTTCAACGATGCCTGAATGGGGAAGAAACGCCGATCGAATGGAGAACATCATATATATCAACCATTCACAAAAAAGGCTCAAAAAATGATCCTAAGAATTACCGAGGTATAGCGGTAATCCCAACAATAGGAAGAATATATTCCCGAATCCTTAGAAATGAAATAGAAGAAGACATCAAGGATAAACAAGCGGAAGAACAAGCCGGTTTCCGGGCAGGGAGATCCACCACAGACAACCTTTTCACTCTAAAAATAGCCCTAGAAAAACGAACCCAGCGAAACAGGGAGACGCATATAGCTTTCATAGACCTAGGAAAAGCTTATGACAGTGTACCAGTATTATGGTACCGAAATTATGGGAAGCAATGGAAACTCTCAAGATTAGACCAACATTGATTCGGGCCGTCCAACTTTACTATGAACAGAATTCTGCGGTTATTAAAATTGGAACATCACTATCTGAATCATTCAATACAACAAAGGGGCTAAGACAAGGATGTTGTCTATCTCCCACCTTATTCAAACTATACGTAGACCAATCCATGAAAGGCTGGGCACGGAAGTGTTGGAACATGGGCCTTCGGGTGGGGGATGACACCCTATATACTCTTTATTTCGCCGACGATCAGATAGTGGTTGCAGAAGACCAACAGGATTTGAGCTATATGGTGAGGAAACTAAATGAAGAGTACACACTAGCTGGTCTCACAATTAACTTAAATAAATGTGAATACTTAGCGGTGAGTAGTAATGACAACGACGATTTACCCTTGGAAAACGGAACAATAAAAAACGTTGACAAGGCTAAATACTTAGGGGTGATCTTCAACAGGCAAGGTAATAGTAATGATGAAATTCAAACAAGAATAATAAGAGGTAGACAAATCATTGGAGCACTCAACTCTGTCCTGTGGGAAAGAAAAATTAGGCTAGAAACAAAACTTCGCATATATAGCTCAATCGTAAAGAGTGTTTTGACTTATGGTTCAGAAGTGTGGGATTTAAATAATACTAATAGAAGAAAACTACTGGCCACGGAGATGGATTTTTTGAGAAGGAGCTGTCGGAGATCGAGACTTGAGAGAATAAGAAATATAAACATTAAAAGGGACATGAACATCGAGAGAGATATTGTGGACGACATAGAGAGAAAACAATTGACTTGGTTCGGACATGCAAAAAGAATGAATGAGACAAGATGGCCACGAAAAGTGTTGGAATGGATACCTCCAGAAAGAAGAAAGAGAGGACGACCAAGAAGAAGTTGGAGAGACGGCGTTGACGAAGCCATGGAAGCAAGAGATTTGCAAGAGGACATGTGTCACGACAGAACGAACTGGAAACTGGGGACGGAGAGGCGGCGACAGCCGTAGATAATCCGAGAATGATGATATATATATATATATATATATATATATATATATATATATATATATATATATATATATATATATATACATATATACATATATATATATATATATATATATATATATATATATATATATATATATATATATATATATATATATATATATATTGTTTAGGGCAATTTGTCTGATGGTGTTTCTTTTAAAATCTGCGTCTGATAAAGGAATATTAATTAGTCTATGTACGAATTAGAAGAAAACAAGTTTTTAATTTGTTAAAATTGTAGAAACTTTTTGTATTTACAGCTATTTTAACATCGAATATAGCCAGTTCTGAAGAATCTACAGTATTAGCGAAACGGGTCAAATATTAATAATAAAGTGGAAATATAGACAAAACTGTATTTTATTAAATATTTAAACATGATATGTTTAAATAATAAATGGTTGGATCTGGGTTGAAAATAGAAATAAATCATGATAAGACTGAATGAATATGGAGTAATGATCATACTTATCGTTACATTAGTCTAGTTTTTCAGTTCGTCCGTGGGTATATAATTATCTAGAATGTGGTTGACCCCGAGGCGAGGCTTCCAGTTGAAGGGTTGGTTGCCCTCGCGTTGGCTCTAGGATCATACTTACATATCATTTATTACACTTACATCAAAATGGAGTAATAAAGAAATTTTAACAAGGAAATAACATGTCCACAACTAATCGACATAATTTATTAAACTAAACAAAAATGTTTGAAGTAAGTGAAAACTTCTTTAAATTATTTTTAGGACTTATCGATAAACGAACGATTTAATGCGGAACCTCCAAAGAAGCAGAAAACTAAATCATGAGAATTACTATTACAATAGAATGGAAACTTGAATAAATTTGGAATCAATGGAACTTTTAAATTGTTACAAAGTTACTTTAGAAAAATATTTTTGACGACTTTTCCACATCCGGTTTAAATAAAATATTTGTTTTAAATTGAAGCATACTCTTTTCTGGGATCATTTTTTCAAGTATAGTATCAACCGAATATGTTTTACAAATTTCGATATTTTATTAAATTATTGATTGATTTGTCCGTTACTTTGTGATAGTTCATTTTTTAAAAAGGAGTAAAACTAAAAAATATTTTATTAGACTATTTCGTGAAAATCTATTTATTTATTAACTTTCTTAAATATATTTTAATACATTTACGAGGTGTGTAAATAAAGTAATAAATAGTAATAAATTCTACATTGTTTCTGATATAGTGATACTGATATAGTGATTGAAATCGCTATATGGCAAGGCGCATTGTTGTGATGTAGCATCCAGGTGAATTATTTCAAGAACTTCCGTAAAAACGCGTTAATTTACCGTTTGGCCTTGAGGTATAAATTCCGTATGTAGGATACTCCGGCGTATGTAGGATGGCGTAGGACGGCGTATTGCGTATGTAGGATGGGCGGAGTATCGCCCATCAAGAAAGTAAATCAGCATGCTTTTGACTTTGATCAAATTGTTGTATCGTATATTGTATTGGAAAATCAAACTTGTATTGAAGATACATCAGATGTTATACTTTACAAATTACAAATAACCACACCTCAGTAAGTGTATGCTTGGCCTTCTGCACCGAATAACCTTCCTAATATAACGGTTCAGTTCTCACCCAAAAAAGCTTGCAATAAAGCTGTGAATGTGAATGCAATAAAGCAGCTGTGAATGCAATAAAGCAGTTGGTTGTCTTTATGTCCGAAATTTTTCTAATTCAGATAAATATAGAGTATGTAAAGTATCTAAACTTCAAAGAAAAACAAAATAAATTGTTTGTTGAATTAGTATCAAGAAAATTGATAGTTAATTGTATAAACCGTAAAATCCTAATCATTAATTATAAGTTTAGACTATAAGTTAAGAATAAAATACGGCAGAATCATTGACTGAAATGAATTTTACTGTATCAACAAACTTTTTAAAATAGAGAAAGTGAAAAAGTTTGAAAAATAAAAAAAAAAATCAATTAAATAAAAAAATAGAAGGAAAAGACTCCCCTTTGCACGGGAATATTTACAGAAAAAATCCAAGTTTTTATTTGAGAGAAAAAAAAATTCAAATAAAATGTCAGACTTCGAAAAATTAGGTTTTTTCCAAAAAACTTAAAAATTTAATGGAACTTGATTTCTGATTTTGAAGAACTTGATTCCTATTTTTTTCTAAAAAATAAAAATAAAAAAAAAATCTCTCAATAGGTCAACTTTTGAAAAAGTTATGGCTATTTGAAAAGAAAGACCCTTTTTTTTCAAAAATCCATAACTTTTTGTTGGGAAAAAATTGTTAGAAACTTCTTGAGGGGGGCGGTTGAGGTTAGTAAGTAAGTTGATAAAATTTTTAAATTTTTTTAAATTGTTGAGGAGCCCCATTCGAAAAATAATAAACTTTTTTAGCACTGTCAGAAATACTTATCACAAAATCATTAATTATCTTGATGAAAACATGTATAGCGACGGCATCATGATTATAACAATCTGAAATGATCACTAGACTTCTGTGTTGAAGCTCGTTATTTACTTTAAAATAAATAACGACTCTTGAAAAACGGTGGCTGAATCATTATTCCAGTGAATACCAGATACCGCATCACAAATAATGATAAGTCACAAATAATGATAAATTCGTCTGTTTTTACCCTTAAAGTCCTCCACAAATTCATCTGTTGGCTTAATAACAGTTTCTAAACTACATCTTGGCTTTGATATCCAGCACTTAAAAGTAATACTTTCTCTCTCTCATTGTTATCAAAACTTGTCAATAAAGTGTTAATTCATTTATCTATTCCTGGACAGTTTTTACAGCCACCTAAGTGGCATTGAGTTGACGGAGACTCCGTTACAATTATATTTAAACAATCACTGTAATGTTTCATTGGACTTCCAGTATTTTCCATTAATAAATGGAAGTTTGCACCTAAAACGAAAGTAATTTAATTAACATATAATTTACATATTTATAAACATAAATCAATTTGATAGTTACCAAGCATCATTAACTTTACATTTTGATGAATTGTACACACAGTCGGTATGTGCTCCACTTACTACTGCTAGGACATAGTGTTTCGGTCGCAAAGAGGCAAATTTTGAAAATCCAAAGTTTTTCTGCAGGGTATAATTGACGAAAACTTTGGTATAGTACTTTCAAGTTCGAAAGGATGAGGCTTTTTTGAACATGTACTCGATTGCCATCATCATTTCGTATTGAAACAAAATATTTCATGCCTGGCATCGGAGCACTATACTCATCATCGTTATAAAAATTCACAATGTTTGATTTTACTTGATCTGAAATTATGCTCCCTATTAAAAAAAAAACTGTTTAGAAATTAAGTCCTCAGTAGTATTCAAAACATTTATTTCACATTATATATACCCAATTTTGATTCAGGTGTTGAAAATATCCCTTTTTCTTCAGTCAATTTCTTTCAAAGTCAGACCTTTCGATCGTCACATAATCAAACCCTCTATACCGAAGTTCGTACATACATTGAAAGAAGACGATGATAATAAAAAATTAGACTATTGTTAGTGGGCCCAAGGTCATTTTTAAAATGACAGACATTTCCCGAAGAAGATTATGTTTAGTGATGAGGCTACATTCAATACTAATGGGGTTGTATCGACTCAAAACTGTAGATACTGGGCCAGAGGTAATTCTCGCTGGGTTATAAATTGTAAAGGAAAATATTGCCAGATAGGCAATGTGTGTTGTGGGATTTTAGGAAATCGAATAATTGGTCTTTTTTTTCTTTAATGAATCATTGAATGCGTTGACCGTTTGAATTTACTTCTTGGGAATTGGGGGATGCAATTGAAAATCTTCCTCTTAATGTGCGACAGGGTTTGTATTTGCAGCTAGATGGTGCATCTATCCACAATTCAAAGATTGTTCGTCAATGGTTGACCAAATATTTCCTATGCTCTGGATAGGAAGAAAAAGTCGTTTTGAACTGTGGCCTCCGAGGTCTCTCGATATTACACCCCTCAATTTTTATTTTTGGGGAATGATTAAAAATAAAGTTTATAAAGCAAGGCCCAGGAATCGAGATGAACTTTATGCCAGAATAAGGCAAACCTGTCAAGAAATCAGCATCCTGGAACTTAGACGGGTAGCTAAACAGAATCGTAAAAGTATCGAAAATGTATTCGAATAGAAGCAGAACTAGTTGAGACATCACATTTGATAGTTAATTATTTGTATTATGAAAATTACTGTTATATACTTTGTCCTAAATTTAATCAATTACCAAAAATTGTTTTCCCATAAGAATATAACAATTATTCCTTTGTAAGTGCTATTTATTGTAATGAAATATTTGAATACACTACACTATTAAATTCGCAATGTATCAGGTTTTTACTTTCCAAGGCACACTAATTATTAAATTAAAAAATAAACTTTTAATAATTTTGTGTATAGATCAACAAATAGAAGAAAGGGGTGAGCTAAATACACGAAACGACGCTAGCAACATTTAAAAGTATGGAAATCCCTTCTGAAAAAGAAGAAACTCGGCAATGTAGCAGCGAGGTAGAAAAAATCAATATACGGACGGACGCCCGACAGCGTTGCCGAGCGCTGCAAATGGTCCCGAACTACCCCGATTTATTAATTTGCGCATTCGCCGGCCGGCTATAAAAGCGAGCACAACGACCCGTGCACGTCAGTTGTACTCTACTGTTCAGTCGAAGCGGACAACACTTGAAAATGCCAAATTAGATTTTGGCGAAACGTCGTGACTCTTCACAGAATCAACGGATCGACACCCGGAATGATTTAGAAACATATTCTACCATCCGTGAAAATATATATATATATATATATATATATATATATATATATATATATATATATATATATATATATATATATAGACTTATTTAATTATCGTATGGTTTTACTAATAATGTTTTATAATCAGTAGCGGCTCTTGAGGGAGGGCGTTGAGGCCTGAATATGGTTAGCATGCCACTTTTACGACAAAATACACTAAAAATAAAAAAAATAGTACAAAGAGTTCTAAGCATAAACTTGAAAAGGACTAACAAAATCGATTTTATGTATATTTACTCAACTAAACAACATGATTTACTGAAGAAACTTGAGGCGGAAAAAGTTTTAAATTAGTGTACTTCCCTAAAACATTTTAACCATTTACCGATAAACGAAACGTGGAAATGGGAAACGTCATAAAAGAAACGAAAGACAACGTTATCTAATTTATTTCCTAGTGTCAAATTAGGAAATTTAAAACTCCCATTTCATTCATTTACTTAGTCTTTGTTTTCATCCTACGGTTACTACATTATAATGAATCATTAAAGATAAACGAGAGGAACTTAGCTTTACTTATTCTGGATCAAAATTAATAGTAATAATAATAAATAAATTAATATTCTGGATCAACATTTAGTTTCAAAAATTATATCTCATATGTTTTAAATAGCTATGATCAAAAAGTAGGGTAACTATATTTATACCATATGTTTTTTAAGTTGGTATAACTGTCCTTTACATCTGACAAAAGTTTCGTTTCATTTCGCTCGTTAAATTAGAAATTATGACTTTTGTGATTGTTAAACATTTTTGTCAGCAACTTTTTAAAATGAATAGATTTATCGAACTATTTTCACTAAATTTTGACTAAAAAAACGAAATTTCTTGTGCTGATGCATTAAAAATGTTAAAAAACTGTTACATGAACCTGGTTCAGGAAGACCTTCCACATTAACCCACGTAGAAAACAAGGATCTTGTCAGTAGAACGATTACTCAGTAATCGTTGATTAATTACATAGGTTAACAAATTTTAACTTTTTGATGTAACATTGATGAAAATAGGTATATATGAAGAATTTTGTAGTCCTATATAACGTCCAGTGCACTGTACCACGTCCAGTTTTTTTTGTTACAGGGGGTCGGTGGTGGAAAATAAAAGGAAACATATTTTTACAATCTAGTATTTATTTAATATAAACATGTAAGACGTGTTAAATCTATTTTAGGACTTTCCACAAAAACTTTAATGTTTTCCTCTTGTGTTCTGTAGCATCATCTCTTTTTAAAAACCGTCGCCCAACATAGATAGGTTTCAGCGTCCCTGGTACCTTGCATCCATCGTGCTGATATCCTGCTGAAATCTCCCTCCCTGTGCGTCCCTTACTGCACACAAATTTTCCGGAAAAAAATCCAAATGGTAGTGTAAAAAATACATTTTTAAGGACACGCGAACCATAGTATTTCAAAGGCTTTCAAGAGTTCATCTATGCGGTTTTTATAGTTTTCATCTTTCTTGTTATCCAGGAATTCTTTCACTACACTTACCAAACACCTCCAGTTTGCCAGTTCCTTTTCATTTAAATTTTCTTGAAAACTGAAATCACCTAGAAGCCTTCTTATTTGAGGTCCAATAAATATGCCTTCTTTTAGTTTTGCATCATTTAATTGAGGAAATATTTCTTTCAGGTACTTGAAACCATTACCGTCTTTGTCTATGACTTTGACAGGTTTTTTTTTCAGTTTTTCATTAGTCCAAGCTTAATATGGAGAGGCGGAAGAACCATCTTTTTTGGGTTAACAAGTAGGTCATATTTTATGTTTGAAGTACCAGGTTCACAAGATGTTCTATGAGGCCAATCTTTCTTATCTAACATCTTACTTTCTGCATAGACACAAAAAACAACAATACTTTGTAAAACCCTCCTGAAGTTCTAGCAATATCTAGCAATATACTTACCTGTCACTTTTAAAACCCCACAAATATCCCACTGATACTGTTCATATTTAACGCGATTTAGTATTGTTGCTAAGTTGTTATAGATTTCTTTCATTGTCACTGACTGGGCTAAAGGAATAGATCCGTTTTTGTTTTCATTATGAAGCAAGACTGCTTTTAGACTGTATTTCGACCAATCTATGAAAATATGCCACTCGGAAGGTGCATGTTTCATATTAAGCTCATTCATTAAACCATCAATATCACAACAGACAGATAGCGATCCTCCCATTTTATAAAAACTTGAAAATGTTACATTCCGTTTCCGGTAAAGTGAAACGTTTGCATATTTATCCAACAGGTTCCACTGTTGACGTTTGGAAACAAGAAGTTCAGGTTATTGTTTTGACAATCCTAGGTCACGTATCAAATCCGACTACCTTTTATTAAATCAATTTTTTTTTATTAATGAATCAAGGAATAATCATCAGATACATCCAAATTGAATAAAGATGGTTTCCTTCACCTGCTCAGTCCATGAAATAACCTTTTCAGTGCAGGTCATTCGAGCTAATATCTAGCGAGTATTTAATGTTTTTCCCTCTCAATTTTTTTCTTACAATATTTACCCTCACGGGGCCTGGAATGTTTCAGGTACGGGGAGTGACGCCCCCGGGGTCCGAGTCTTTTACTAAACCAAGTTGCTGTGCGAACCGTGGCGAGGGCTACGCACTTGAAGCCTCGGTTGTCTCTAACGGTGCATCTGGAGTACCGTCTGCCCCTCCAAGGCGCCACCAAAGCGCCAGACCAACAAGGCCAACTGCCTTGGAAATCTTCTGTTCGTGGGATCCTTATGGATCATTCTTTAAACTTTAAATATTTAGCCTTCTTTTGGGGTCCCAGGAGTTAGAAACCCCCCGCCCCTTGGTCCACTCATACGATTTTAACAGGTTTTTTACTTTTAAACGAAATGAGGATTCTCTCAAAAATATTTCCCTTTTATCATTTTTAAGTCAATTTCTGGGCTAGTTGGTGCTCCTGATTGAAAGATGGGTCTCTTTTTCATGTCTGTAAAATCTGCAACACAAGGTGATCTTTTGGCAAAAGTAACGAAGTTACACCAATATGATGTTACTGTTGAATCTCATAAAAGTTTAAATTATTGTAAGGGAGTTATCTACTGCCCTGACTTGTGGTGAAAAAGAAATAAGAGATAATCTATCCTATCTGGGCGTGGTGATTTTCTACGGTTATGTTTAATTAAAAGGTTAGGAGAGAAAGTATTCCAGAACAAATAAAAGCAGGTTAAACCTGCTGAATCTGAACCTGAAAATAAAACCGTACATCCCAGCTCTACTGTACGGATTTAACTGTTAGAGATTTGTTTACATATCGTCCAAATGCAATGTTTTTTTCTGCCTGTGCTTCATGAAGCAAATCCTCCCATGTTGATTTAGAATACTCTCTTCCACAGTTATGCTCAATTTACATTGGTGCTCACAGTCCTAAATACAAGGAACCCAAATACAAAGAGGATTCTGCCATCAAAAAAATTAAATTCACTGAAAAGCTATCGTACTTTGAAGCCCGTGATGATGATGATATGCTAATATTAAATTTAATCATTTTTTTCAAAAATCAAATGACAGATGTCAAAACAACGTCTGAATAGATATTTAAATAGCTTTGAAATGAGGTACTGCTAGCAAAATCAAAAAACCATTTTGTCATCAAGTCAAACAAGTCATCAAGCCATCAAGGCACAAAAGGTGTCTACGTTATACAGGGTGTCGTTTATTATAACTGGAATGTCTAATATTATACAATATTCCTAAGACAAAATGCTTCTCATCTTCTTAAACATAGCCTATACCTATCTGTCATAATTTCCGAGTTTTTTACATTTCTTTTTTTAATATTTCATTTTTAATGGAATTCACCTTAGACTTTTAGTAATAACGTCATAAAATTCAATTCAAATGGCAAATATTGTTCTAGTATAGCTTTTAAACAGTTTTTATATCATACAAAAAAAGAGTATAGTTCCTTCATAATTAAATAAGAAAAATATGTTCATGATCTATTATATTGACTATCGAAAAGAAAAATATCCAATTACAACTTAAAGCACGCAGATGGCTTAGACGCTCTAGACAATCATTGCGTGGAAACAAATGAACCAAACGATCAATCATTTGGACTTTGTGAACTGTCAAATTGTGTAGTACGAAGTTTATTAGAACAGACAGTAGAACGAAAATGGATTTTTCTAGAGAGAAATTGATAAACATGATCTACGTTTTGGGCGCAAGTGATCAAAACTCTTTTTAGCAAGTAGAATTTTTGCTCAAAGATTCCCTAATACCGAACGCCATCCTAGTGCATTAGTGTTTATACGACTGAAAGAACTATTTGAAAGAACTGGATGTATCGATTAGGAAAAAAAACTTGGAAGGACAGAAAAGTGCTATGTGTGAAGAAAAGGAATATTTAGTTATTCAAGCTGCAATTAAAAATCTGCTTATTTCATGCAGGCAACTGGAATTTTGCAACTGGGCAATAGAAAAAAAAATAGAGAGGAACCTAATTTTTTTGGAGACAACTTTTCACAACAATGGGTACGTCAACCGACATAACGTTCACTATTACAGCAGTGAAAATTCCTGACTTATGTGAAAATGAAGACTTACCTCTTTAGCTCATCAGCATAGATCGTCTCTTAATGTTTGGGCTGGTATTATCGGAGATCGCCTCCTAGGGCCATATTTTTTTAAAGAGTTGATGGTAATAGTTTTCTCAATTTTTTGCAAAATAATTTTGAAAAGTGGATTGAAGAATTGCTTTTAACTGTTGCGAGGCGAATGTAGTTACAGCTCGACGGCGCCCCTCCACATTTTAGCAGGCAGGTGGGACAATATTTAGACACGAATTATGAAAATAAATAAATTAGTAGGGGAGGTCCTGTAGATCCGTTGCCACCCAGATTCCCGGATTTAACAAAACTAGATTTTTTCTTATGGAATTTTGTTAAAGAACTAGTTTATAAAATGACACCCGCACAATAGAGGACGTGCAAATTAGAATAAGAAATTTGTTTGAACATAGGCTTAGAGTTTGTATTACGGAAAATGGTAGAACATTTAATATATTGTATAATTAATATTTGGTATATTGAACATTTAATTAAATGATTGTAGAGACTTCTTCTTTATAAATGTTTGTACTTAAACTGTCTTATTAAAAACTAAATATTTATGACGTTTTGTTTACTATAACAATACATTTTGTTATTCTATAATAGTTGCTTTATAGTCAAATATTAAAACATTTGATGACCTAAAATCGTAATATATAATGACTTATCTTGACTGTATTCATTAGTTTAATAGTAACATAAAGCCTATGGTGAAATCCGTTAAAAACAAAATATTAAAACAAAAATGTTAAAATATCGAAAATTATGACAGATATGTATAGGACATGTTTAACGAGAATAGAAATATTGTGTCTTAGAAATATTTTAAAATGGAAAAAAGATTAGGCATCCCATTTAAATTAGGTATCCCATTTTTTTAAATTTATCTCTTTTATCCTGGACACCCTTTATAATGTAGATAAATTTTGTTAAAGTTTAATCATAGTTTCACTAATATGCCTACCAAAAATAATAACTATATGAAAAAATAAATGATATATGACACTGCAAAAGTGAGGCGGATATCGATAAAACCATTGAGTTCAGTTTTGATTCACGAACTATGTTTAGAATCAATTGTAGAATGCAAAAGTGGATGAACATACAGTGTTCGATAAGAAAAAACAAAACTTTAACCCGTCACGGTTTTGTGAAGCACCCTGTAAAATTAATTTTAAATTATACAGCCTATTAGTTGTATAACACTTATAATTTCCAGCTATTATCAAGATATCAACCGATATCGCATTATTGAGCCACCCAGTATATACATATCAGTGCGTTCTACCCGTAATGACATATGGAAATAAAACCTGGACATTCACATCGCAATCAATTTCAAAACTTCGGGTAGTACAGAGGGGAATGGAAAGATGTATGCTTGGCATTTCAAGACGAGACAGAAATTCCTGCGCATGGATCAGGGAACAAACGAAAGTCTGTGACATCATGGGAAGAGTAAAGCTATTGAAATGGAGATGGGCAGGCCATATAGCGAGGCGATGGGACGACAGATGGACCAAAGCAATCGTGGATTGGATACCGCTAGATCGCAAACGTCCTTGAAGAAGACCAAAAGCACGATGGATTGATGACATCAATATATATATATATATATATATATATATATATATATATATATATATATATATATATATATATATATATATATATATATATATATGGTGTATTTACGCAAAATATAACTTGCACTTCTACGCTATACAAAGGACAAACCCAAACTTTCACAAATATTACAAAAAAATGGCGTCAAAACAAAATGATGGTAGCCTAACACTTATCCCAACCAATATGTTGCTTAAGTTAATACGGACCAAATTTTCAACGATTTACTGAACAAACTTTGGACTTAAATTTGAAATTAGTAAAAAACTTTTTTAAAACATTTAGTTTTTATGATTTGCCGATAAAGAAATAAAGGAACCGAGAAACGTCATAAAAAAATTAAAAACTGCGTTATCTAATTTATTTCTCTGTGACAGATTAAGAAATACTTTTTTCCGGCAGTTCAGCTTTATTCTCTGCTGGCAGCAGCTCATTCTCTTACTTTGTTGGAATAATGAATCGTTAAATGGCAAAAGAAATTTAATTACCTACGTTCTTAATTCATAATGATTTTTTACATCGCTTCTTACATTTAATTATCGATATTACATTTTAGTACATTTTTTTATGCCGAGGTTACGAAATTATAATTTTTAATTGAACCCAACACTAAGTGCCTTATATTACGATGAAGCCATTACGAAATTTTTATCAATATTTTTTTCTTAAACGAAAATATATAGCCTGAACATATATGTCCTGATAGTCTTACGAATTCATCCGAGAGCTAGTTCCTGCATTAATGTGATATGTGTTAATCTTTTTTCTCCAAAATCGAGACAAAAAAGCAAAAGTTTGTTCACAAAAGAAGATGATATGACCAAATAGGGTAGAAAAAATACAATTATTTTCCCTGTAATCTTAAATTTAAAGTATTTCAATATTTCATTATATCGACGAAAAAAGCTAAATCCCATGGCCAATCTTCATTCTTGAGTACTCACTGGGCGTTGTTTTCTTCCAGATATTTTGAAAAACGCTCCCTCAAATTCCAAAATCTCGCGAGTGCACTTCCTCTGGAAAGCCAGCGCACACTACAATGAAGGAGTAACTCACCATCCTCTTCCATTTCTTCCTGGAAAAGCTCACGAAATCGACGTCGATTCAGAGCTCAACCTCGTATTTTATTGATACAGCGCGCTACAGGGTCAACAACCGAAGACAGGTTTAAGCCCTTGACACAAAGAGCCTCTTGATGGATAATACAAAGATATTTATAAACTTTTCCGCCCAAATAATTTTCAAGTAATGTACCAGAACTTTTTGACCTGCCAACTATCTGTGCAAACACTTTCGACCTTTAACCGACATTTTAGGCTATTTTTTATTATCTCCTGTCCGTCAAAAAATGTTTTTTTCTTGCTGGGTAACAATAGAGAAAGTTCTTAAGAAGTCTTCACCATAGTTTCAATTTCGTCATCTCCGTCATAGTAATGCCCAGGGATGCCTCAGTCTCACGGTATGTCACATGACGATCTTGCTTTATCAGTTTGGGCACAGTATCGATGTTTGTTCGCATAACAACCGAACTTGGACGACCTTCTTCCGATTCATCCCGACGAATTAGTCTTAGAGCGAACGACGGCCACGATTAAACTCACTAAAGCAGTGATATACAGTGGGTTTCGATGGTGCTTCATTGCCAAAAGTTGAAGTGAATTGATTGATGCACTTTTGTTGAGATAATCCACGTAGTAAATCATCGCAAGAAAATTCTCACGAGTTTTCAGAATTTTTTTGACTGAGATGAAATTTTCAAGTCACTTAACACAAATAACGTTCGTATGACAAAACGTTCTGAATATATCAGATGGCACCTAGAAACACAGCATCGTTACCAATTCCGGATACATAAATAGCAACCCTCGTAAATAATACGTGAAACAAGAATAAAACTTAAATAGTAAAACAAGTAAAGTGGTTAAGTAGGTTAGTTAGTTAACAACTACCATTTAGCTGGCAAATGTGAATTAGAATTTATTTATGGAAGTCATCAAAAATTGTTATTTTTAAATATAGGAGTGGGATGTTAAGGGTACAAACATTTGAATTGGAAAATTGTTTACGTATTTTTATCATTTTATGAATATCGTTTATTTCCGGACCGTTTTGCAATTTTAATATACATTTATATCTTATTTATCAATTCTCGTAGGCATATTCTTTTGACAACTTGAGGTATCTTTTATATAAAAAAATATATTATTTAATATAGTTTTATTATTGGATTTTCCACCCTACGTAAAGTTATTTACAAAAACAACCAATATAAGTTTAATGGTAAACAAGCAAAATATAGTAGGTGATTCGTTTAATAATGTCGAATTTGCTAAGAGATAGCGTTACTAATATATTGCATATATTTTCGTGACCGTTTAGTATTGTTATTATTTTTTTATTTATTGGGACTTTCGGTCAGTAAATAAGTTTGAATTTTTTATTGTTTTATTAACGTTTCGGCTCAATAACGAACCATCCTCAGAATACTTCTACAATAAACATTACTTTTATTAAAATAACACAAACTAACATTTAAAAACCTACCAATATCAAATTAATTTTAAAATTTTTTTAACTAATATGTGACAATTTTTTATAAAATTTTTAAATGACATATTTGACTCTGACATTTTTAACAATTCTTTCTCCTTTAAATTTTTGTTTTTTATTATAACCTAATTGTTTTGAATTTTTTATGTGGAATGATAGTAGATGCAAAAATAAAAAATTATGGTATATATATATATATATATATATATATATATATATATATATATATATATATATATATATATATATATATATATATATATATGTATGGTAAGTAAAAAAAAACGACCATCCACCATACATATATTCCTTACCAAAATTATACAAAGAAAATATTCCATTACGACCCATTGTTAGTACAATTGAATCTCCAACATATGAAAATGTCAAAATATTTATCAAGCATTTTATCAAACATAGTAGGTAAAAATGAATATCATATTTCAGACTAATGGCAATTTCATAATTACATAAAAAACAAAAAAAATCCAGAAAATCACATACTAGTATCATTTGATGTTGTCTCCTTATATACAAACATTCCAATTGAATTGGCCATTAATAGTATTAAAGAAAAATGGGAAATAATTAAAACATTTACAACCATTCCCGAAAACGAATTTATTGAAGCTACAATAATATGTCTAGAATCTACAATTTTTAAATATGATAACCAATTTTATTCCCAAATTTACGGTGTAGCAATGGGCTCACCAATTTCAGCAACTATTGCTAATCTAGTTATGGAATATGTTGAAACAAAAGTTATTGATACTCTCGATTTTAAACCTTATTTTTATAAAAGATTTATAGATGACTGTATATTATGCATACTTAAAAATAAAATTCAATATACCTTAAACAAATTCAATAATTCCATAACAAATTATAATTTACTCATGAAGAAGAAAAAAATAAAACAATAAATTTTTTGGATATTAACATCACGTATGATAAGGATGGCAATATCAAAACAAATTGGTATACAAAACCATTATGGTCTGGAAGATATCTCAATTTTAAATCTTATACAACAAATAAATATAAAAAAAGGGTTATTAATTCTTTAATTGATAGAGCTGTTATTTTAACTAATCCAAACAATAGGCCAAAATATATAAATAAATTCAAACAAACACTAGAAGATAATAATTATCCAAAAAAATTTTACGAACCGGTAATTAAAAATAGAATACATATAATATATAACAATAATAACATAAGAAATATAACTAAAAATGAAAATTACATACCTTTACCATACATATCAGAAATAAATAATAAAATAAAATATTTTTTAAGCCATATAATATAAATATAGCAGAAATACCCAATAATAACACTAACCAAATATTTACAAAATTAAAACCACAAACACCCAAAATGGAACAAAGAAATTTAATTTACAAAATTGATTGCTTAAACTGCCCAAGCTCATATATTGGCCAAACTAAACAATATTTAAAAAACGGAATTAATGAACATAAAAAAAGCATTAGAAACTTAGAACCAAACGTAACTGCCCTTTCAAAGCATGCTATAGATAATGAACATAACTTTAATTTTAACGACATAAAAATCCTAGATTTTGAAAAACAATATAAAAAAAGAAATATAAAAGAAATGATTTACATAAAAAAAAACAGATAATACCATTAATTTCAGAAATGATACAGATAATTTAAGTTGTATATATGTAATAACATTATTAAATAAATTTTCATAATTTTTTATATTTGCATCTAATATCATTCCACATTAAAAATCAAAACAATTAGGTTATATATAATAAAAATCAAAACTTTAAAGACGAAAAAATTGTTAAAAATGTCAAAAGAGTCAAATGTGTCATTTAAAAATCAAAAAAAAAATTGTCACATATTAGTTAAAAACATTTTAAAATTCATTTGATATTGGTAGGTTTTTAAATGTTAGTGTTATTTTTATAAAAGTATTGTTTATTGTAGAAGTATTCTGAGGATGATTCGTTGTTGAACCGAAACATTAATAAAACAATAAAAAATTAAAACTTATTTGCTGACCGAAAGTCCCAATAAATAAAAAAATAATAATGTTACTAATATATTTGTTGCTAGCCACTTCCAACTTTTCCAACATACTAACAAATATAAAAATGTTATTTTTAGGCTGATTATGGGATTTCTACGCAAATATCAAATTTTTTTCATGTAAGTCCGAGTAGTGGAAATTAAAAAACTTATATATTAAATAAAACAAAAGTACAAACTTAGGTTTTATTGTTAATAAACATTTTTAAAGGTTCAATTGTTAATAAACATTTTCAAATGAATAACTTGAAACATTTAATTCTAAATAATTATTAATCAGTTTTTAAACAGCTTTTGAATTTGTAGTTTTTTTACCAAGTCATCTATATTAGGATTATTTCGTGAAGATGCTAACAAAATTAGGTGTTTTAGGTGCATATCTTTTAATCTTGAACGATATTTTGATTTTATTATGTTCATAATAGAAAACGTTTGTTCAGAAACATATTTTAATCCAAACCTACAGCAATATCTGACAGCCAAATCGTGTAAGCTTAGAAAATTGACAAATTTCCAAAATTCAGTATAATTTTGATCACATGCAGTGATAAGTATCTTATATTTGCTTTTCAGTGTAGTATGGTGCTGTAGGTCTATAATTTCGATTTGGATTTCAGGTGGGTAACAATTAACGTCTTGCAGAAAAATTGAAAAAGGATTTGTAAAAAGATCAGCATTTTTATATCATCTTGAAAATCATCAGTACCGATAGAATCCTGCAAAATGGATATTAAATTTTTAAATATGTCAAAGTTCGGAGCATTATTGACTTTGGTAGCTAGTTTCTGCATTAATGTGATTTGTGTTAATCTTTTTTCTCCAAAATCGAGAGGAAAAAGCAAAAGTTTGTTCACAAACGAAGACATGTGACCAATTAGCAGTAATCTTAAATTTAAATTATTTAAATATCTTATAATATTGATGAGAAAAGGTAAATCTCATTCAAAAGCTCAATCTCAGGGCTGTTCGTTCTTTTCTTCCAGATATTTTGAAAAACACTCCCTCAGATTCCAACATCTCGCGAGTGCACTTCCTCTGGAAAGCCAGCGCTACAATGAAGGAGTAACTCACCATCATCTTCCATTTCTTCCGGGAAAAGCTCACGAAATCGTTGTCGATTCAGAGCTCAAGCTCGTATTTTATTGATACAGCGCGCTACAGGGTTAACAACCGAAGACAGATTTAAGTCCTTGGCACAAAGAGCTTCTTGATGGATAATACAATGATATTTAAAAACTTTTCCTCCCAAATAATTTTCAAGTAATGTAACCAAACCTTTTATCCTGCCAACTATGGAAAGCGCTCCATCTGTCCAAACACTATATAATTTATAACTATATAATATATAATTTTGTCCATTCTATTTTCGACTTTTAACCGACATTTTGGGCAAATATTAAAAAACTATTTTTTATTATCTCCTGTCCGTCAGAAAAAGTCTATTTCGTCATCTCCGTTTTGGAACAACTATTGTTGGCCGGCTAAAAATTTCTTTTTTTATTGATAAACTCCGTTCGCAAGTATGATCGGACAGGATGTTTGCTGTTGAAATCACTAGGCAGTTGTTTGAAATGTCAGTCCAGGTTAAATTTTTTCGACACTGTTATACAAATCCCACATATCAAACAAACAGGCTTGGGAGTATTATGTTGCTTAAGCAGAAATTGTTCTTCCCAGAAAATTTTAAAATCACGAGTTGTAATATTCTCTTCATCCTTTCTTTTCGATATCGAAGGTTTACTCATGGACATAGTGAAAATTAAATTTTTAAAACAACGACGCTTGACGCCTAAATCTAAAAACAGCTTAAAAAGAGCTTGACATCTTACTCGGCAATTTAAAATCAACTGAGCAAGACAACCAGAGTATCGCACTCGCTTTTCAATAAGTCTTCGCGCGCCACTGTTAAAACTCCGCCGTGCGCGGGTACGCGGGGTGCTGCGGGTTGGTCACCACCCCTGATATAGACTAATGACGTCTATGGCGTTTTGGAGGATCAACATTCATATGCCATCAAATGCCAGTTCGTTATTAACTGTTATTGTACAAAGAAAAAGGCATTATCGGGAGATATCGTAAAATTGCTCGATGACTGGATCACCTCAACAGTTTTTCTGGGAGGGCATCCACAAATTACCATAGAGATGGGAAAAATTGTGCAACTGGCATTGGCGCATATTTTGAATAAACAATTTTTTTACTGGTGAATGTGATTTTTTACGTTTCCCCCAAATAAAACGTGATATTTTTGAGAAATAATTAAGAATTATTAACCGTCACATCTGGTATAACCAGATATGTTTTAACCAGATTATTATAACAATCTATTATAACCCTAATATATGAAATATTCATTGGAGTGCCTATTTTCTTTCAAAATAGAACCGAATTACTGAATTTACTCTCAATAATGCATAAATGTACTTACTAATCGGGAATCGGACTATTACCGGAAGTATTAACAAGCCTAATCCGTTTAAAAGGAATCATTCCTACTGGTGGTCGTACATATTGGAGGCAAATGAGCTATTGCGATATTGCGACCATAGAGATTTAATGATTGAACCACGATGAAGTTAGAACCTGTTATTTAATACCTTGTTATTGTTAGCTTGAGTTAATGTAAATCTTAAAATGAATACAGGATTATAAAATGTACAGGGTTATCCATTTCGTGGTTCAGAAAATACAGCTAAATTAAATGTCATCCAAAGTATGATTTCTTTAGTTTAAGGTTTGTCATATTATAATATGGATCATTTAACCACCGAACAACGCGTTAGAATTGTTAAAAGTTTCACGTCTTACGAGCAGAATGTGTAATCATCCTTCTCAGATGGTAAGACATGTATGTACATCACCGTAACGGTCGCTCGATGGAGAATATCGCTGCTGTTAGCGAAAGTGTGGCTAAAGACCCAAATTTATCGATTTTTCGAATAAAATCTTCAGCAGTGAGGCTCATTTCTCGAGCCAAATTACCATATATGGGGAAAACCCTCTCTGAAAACCCACAAGTTACTATGAAAAGTCCATTGCATGCGTAAAAGGTGACTGTTTGGCCCGCCATTGGCCCGTAAAGAAGAAGTGATTATTAACGTCAATTCTGAGCGTTCTAGTCGTACAACCGATTATTTTTGGTCAGAAATTGAAAATTTCGATCTGAGTGATATATGATTCCAACAAGACAGCGTCACAAGCCCGTCAATATGACTAATTTTGGCTTTATTGCGCGAGAAGTGGCTGCGAAATTTCGCGATTTGGTGATTTTGCCAAGATTTTGCAATTTCACGCCGATTGACTTTTATGGGCCTATTCGAAGGATCGTCTTTACGTAGACAACCCTCAAAGTCTTGAGCAGTTGAGAAAACCAACATTCCTCAAGTCATAACCGAGATATCAGCCTAAATGAGCGGAGAAGTCATCGAAAATTACCTCAAAAGGATTGAGTCGTGCCAGCGGTGACATGGTGGACATTTAAATTATGTTGTATTCCACTCTTAATGACAAAGTCCAAGCAATAAAATGAAAAAGAAGTCATCGAAATCTCAAATCTGTGTGTGCTTTTTTTAAATTTTTTACTTTTTGAAACACCAAATGGATAATCCTTTATAACGAACTACAGAAACGTGGTGAAATAATTACTGGCTATCGATACCCACAACAATTGATAAAATTGGACCGAGCATTGAAGAAAAAATTACCAGACTACGCCCAAAGGCACGATAAAATCATTTTTCAACATGACAATGCTCGGCCCTATATTACAAAATGTGTAAAAAATTATTTGGAAAAAGTTAAATGGGACTTCCTACTTCATCAGCCGTATTCACCGGACTTAGTGCCTTAGGACTACCACTTATTTCGATGGATGCAGTACGGACTTTCAGAACAATACTTACATTCTTACGAAGAAATGAAAATTTGGCTTAATGAATGGTTGGTCTCAAAAAACCAAAAGTTCTTTTGACGAGGAATCCATTTTTTGACAGAAAGGTGGCAAAAAGTAATAGCTAACGATAACAATCGTATTTTGCCAAAAAATCGACATTATTAACCGAAACACCTATTATATTGTAGGTCGTGTTCAAAAACGTATATAAGATAAACAAGTAGATCTTTTAAGAAAAGGATTAAACAATATGAAAGAAGTTTTCTCAGTCTTCACACCTATTAAACGAAAACCATCGTTTTATCAATGATTTTAAAATACTACATGTACAAAACAAATATCAAAAATATATTTGAAAAAGCTACAGTCTTAAAGAAACGCAGTCAACTTGTAATAATAAAGTGGAAATTTAGAAACGAAAGTCTATAATTAAAAATTTAAATGTTTCTGTAAAAGTTTTAGTGAGCTTGAAACAAAATTAAATATTAGCTTTGTTTAATCGTGTTTTTATGGTGAAGTGTCAAAAGGTACTGTCAGTTTAAACGATATAACTTGACAATCTGATCAGTTATTCTACGTTCGGTGTGAAAAACTAAACTCGAAGACATTTACCACTGAACAACAAATCACTTTTTTTTTAAATCATATTTAGCCTTCGTGCTAACTGGGCATCAAACGGTAGTAACTTGGATTTATTTTTGTTCTGATCCTTTTGAAAAGCCTAAGATTGATTCATAAATTGTCTAAACTCCGTCCAAATTCTTTTGTTATCCATTTTATCAAGTTGTATGTTGGAGAATTAACAGCTGATATAATTGGTCTCATTGATTTTTGATTGATTATGAATTTTTGGCAGAGCGCATATTTACACGTTTGGAACAAACAAAATAGCTTAGATTTCGATATTTTTAGAAAAAACGATTCCGATCATACTTTCCAAAATAAAATGGCTAATTTAAATTTTATGGTAAATAGATTAATCAATTCTTCTTTAAACAAAGATAATTATAACAGCGAATTAAAATTAATTAGGGAGGTTTCCGAAATGAATGGTTATAATAAGAATATTATAGATAAATTAATTTGAAAATATAAGTTTAGACAATTACTGAAAGAGTCTTCAACTTTTGAAAAGGGTTAGAACAAAAACCAATTCATGATAATTCAATACCATGATGATCATGGTAATACCGTCTGAGTTGTTAAAATATTCTACACCCGTTCATTTGAGAGACCCATAGTCTCAGCAATCTCAGGCACTTTCTCTCTCCGATCGTTTATTACGATATCGTGGGTTTTTTCAATGATTTCTGAAGTGCTCACCTTATTTGAACGACCTAGACTATCTTCATAAAAAATGTCTGTACGGCCACGTTTGATGAGCAGCTGTTCAATATTTTATGGTCGTTAACGAAGGTGCAGAGTCGCCATAAACTTTTCTGCGCCACGTTTTAATCCAATCATTTGTTTTCTTTTTCAAAAACGAGTATTTTATGACTGTTTTTATGAATATTCATTTTTTTCTATTGTAAAATCACAAAAGTTATTCTATTTAAATGACTGCCGCTCACAAACTGAACCACGCAGCACCTTGACAGTTTAGTAGTATTGTGGTGAAAAATATCACTTTTTAAATAGTAGCACCGCCATCTCTGGCCTAGACCAGGTACTTATCATACAGCCCTCGTACTTTTTAGCAAAAAGCCCTTATGGACTTACCACTTCCTTGACAAAAAGTTAATTACAAAGTAGCCTAAATAAACATTTATATATACCGTTTGCGTTTTGCTTTCTCTAAAAACGAACTTTCCGAATAAACCGATATTATAGTTAAAAACTCATTATCTTTTTTTGAAATACAAAATAATGTTTGTTTGCAATCCCCAATCCCCATTGCAAATCCATTGTTATTACACGAGATTCTAGTTTGCGCAGTTCTATCAAAATTAAATCAAAAGATATTTTGCTTTATTATTAAAATAAATTGGTTTCTTAAGTGATTTTTGATCGTCTACGGTAGATGGAATTGAATCCGACTTAAATTGTATTGTTTCAAGTATCTATTATGTTTGGATATTATATAAGCATCCTAAAACTTTGTTTGTGAAGGTTAAGGAGACTTGATTTTGCCCATAAAGCCGCTGCTAACAAATAAGAGAATCTCTTCTAAAATGTAACTGTAACATTTAAGAATACTCGAACACTCAGTGTCTAAGTGTTAGACACACCACAGAAACCTCAAAAAAATTATATATAATTAGGTTTAATTATTCTTATTTAGAGTTTTTTTATTGGTTTCAAATACAAGTTAAAAATTGGAAAAGGGAAAACATTTAATTCACCCTGATCAGAATATAAAACAATTAAACAGAAACGGAAAAAAACAAACGGAAAGACTAAATATGCTCGTTATGCTGGTTCTAACGGTATAGTGTGGTTCGAGATATACCGTTGACCGAATGGCTGCAATAAACTGTTAACAACCCCTGTCGTAACGAAACCCGGCAAAAAATCCAAAAAACGTAAAATGTGCCTAAGGAAAGCGTAATTGTAATGGACAATGCTAGTTATCATAACCGCCAAAGAAATAAAGTTCCTAATGCAAATAACACTAAATTGGAAATTCCGAAAAAATGTGATGAAAAAAAATGTGATCTAGAAATATTAAAGACATTTTAATATTAAAAAGGAATATGTATGTGATACCATTGCTGCGGATATAGGACATACGATTTTACGCCTTCCCCCGTATTACTGTATTTTTAATTCAATTGAGCATATGTGGCATCAGGTAAAATCCAATGTTAGAGCAGGAAACATTTATCTGACTCTAAGTGCAAGTGCTGCAATATTAATTAGAAAAGTTGTAGATAGTATTCCCAAAGAAAGTTGGATAACTTCGATTAACAATGTTATTAAAATAGAAGATTCCTATGTTTATTATTTTATTATTATTTATTAATAATATAAAACCACTTATTATTAATGTACCTCAAAGTGACAGTGAGATTGAAACCGAAATTAATCATTAACATTGAAACATTAATTAATGTATAATTAAATTTAAGTTATAATTTTTATTGTACTAATAAATTCAAAATACACAAACCAATAAACAATATTTTAGTCATACATAATAATAATTGAACAATATTTTATTTTTTCCAAAATTATTCAGAAATTAAACCATTCCGACTCTGGCGCCTTTGAAGAAACTGGGAATATTTTAATTGAAATTTATTGGGGCAATTAACATATCCCAAAAGGCAACAAAATATCTTGAACCGGACTTTACATATATTTTTTGAAATGTACAGTAGGGGTCATAAAAAACTGAATTGAACTGAATTTTTTTTTTCTGATCCTTTTGAAAAGTTGAAGATTCTTTCAATAATTTTCTAAACTTATGTTTTCTAATTAATTTATCTACAATATTCTTATTATAACCGTTCACTTCGGATATCTCCCTAATTAATTTAAATTTTTTGTTATCATTATCTTTGTTTAAAGAAAAATTGATTGATCTATTTATCATAAAATGGTGAAGGCGAAGTGGTGGTGTTTTTTCAAAAAATATCAAAATCTAACCTATTTTTATTTCCACTGACTAAAACATCCAGAAATGGTAAACTATTGTTGTTTTCGAGTTCATGCGTGAATACCATTTTTTTGGATTTACTCTTTAAGTTCTTAATAAAATCATCTAAGTTTTCATTTTTTAAATCGAAAATTGCAAAAACGTCATCACCAATATCTTAACCATACCTTTGGAAAGTAACTGAATTCATCTTTCGCCTCGGTTTCAAATTTACTCATGAATAAGTTGGCTAAGAAGGGTGACAGAGGATTGCCTATTGCCGTTTCATCGTGTTGTTCGTAAAACTTATTATTAACCTGAAAACAATTTTGCTCATAATCTTGTAAAGGAGATGTACTCAGAAACATTCTTGTTATTAAAACCGTTTAACTCAAGTAATTAATTATTATTTTATTCATTAAGTTAGAAATGCATTGAAAGTTCACAATATAGCGATGAGATATAATTGTTCAAGATTAGTTTAAGGGTACTTCCTAAATATTCCCGTAAGGCCGTATGCCTTCTGAAAGGCTTCTAAATTGGTCATTTAGTAGTCGGTAGGCTTTCCGAAAGTTAAAAGTTAAGCACAAACCGAGGGTTGACAACGGCTACTAAGATAGTCAATACTTGATGGAAATTCATTTTTAATAAGAGAACTAAAACTTACGTCTAAATTTCTAATAAGTTCTTTGATATAAATACGTTTTCATGAAGGAATGTTCTTAACGTGTTTAGAAAAACAATATAAATAAATAATCATAAAAACATATATTAAAACATCCAAAGCGAATTGCCTTAAAAAATTATTAATACCGAAATACTATTGGGTCACTTTCTTCAATATTTAAATAGTGTAAACACAATAATTCAGTTTGCAATAGAAATAGAGATGGATAATTCATTAAATTTCCTAGATTTAAAAATAATAAGAACACCGAATAAATTAAAATTCGAAATATTTAGGAAATCCACATATAGAGATACAACTATTCACGCAAGTTCAAATTAATCATGGAATGTAAAAATGCCCATTTTTTATAGTATGACTCACAGACTTCTAACAATTCTACTTAAAAAAGACAGCAATGAAAAAGAACTTAATATTTCGAAAAAGTTCGCAAAGAATAATGGATATCAACCCAGCATTATAGATAAAATGATAAAAAACAAGAGAAAAACACCCGAAAAAGATTCTAAAAATTGCCATGCTATAAACTATATTCATAAATTAAGTTCCAGAATCACAAATCATTTAAAGAAAGAACATATTAATATTATCTCTATTAATAAGAATAATCTTGCATCGATGATAATTAACAACAAAGAAAGAGCAAAATTTTGTTACAAATCTGAAGTATATGAAATAAAATGTAATTTATATGACGCTATAATATACATATAAATGGGCTTTGCCGAACATTATATAGACCAAAATCATTTTTTAACACGAATAATGTCAAGTTAATACATAGCTGCAATAAAATCAGGCTGTTAAATGAATTAGAAAATTCCGAAATTAAAAAAGCCATATACGACTGTAAAAACCCAACAACACCCAACTAGACTTCGGAAATACTCCAATTATTGACAGTGTAATAAATTTAACGGGACAAAAAAAAACCGACCTCCATTAGACAGCACTTCGAAACTTTATTTTATACATAACTCTCTTTGAGAATGGTCTCGAAGCCAAAAAATGCCAGAGAATATCTTGGATATATTGTGGACAAATACCGTGTGTTGTACCATTTAAGAAAATTTTTATATTTTTTAAATGTTGTTCGTTAGGCAAATTTATTACAGAAAAAGAATCACTGAGAAATTTATGTGATATTTTATTTACATAAGAACAGATATTTTTTGAGTTTTAGATCGTGGCGAAAAATCCAAAAAAAGAGAAACATATATATATATATATATATATATATATATATATATATATATATATATATATATATATATATATATATATATATATATATATATATATATATATATATATATATATATATATATATATATATATATATATATATATATATATATATATATATATATATATATATATATATATATATATATGAACACGCCACAATTATTCAGACAATACTTTCTAAGTCGTATTCAAAAATCCAAAAAATCATCACCAATAATGACACGTTCCAGAAAATGAATGGTCATTTTTATTCCTCCCCAAAAAAGCCAAGACGTGTTTCCTTGGTACTGTCCATTTAATCCTTGGGAAGCTTTTTGGAAACCATCTTCGCGCAGATTTTCTTCATCCCCAATTCATTGGCCAAAATCTGATGAACGGGTGCGGAAGTCAAATTAACGATCCTCGTTAATCGTAGATCAGAACCTACATGATTCCAGATTCAGTGGACGTGTTCATCACTTCTTACGGTTAAATGGCTTCTGATTCGAGGTTTATTTTAAACCACTTGTAAACCTGGGCTCTTGACAAAAAATTGTTTCAATAGGCCTGTTGAGGTTTTGCAAAAATGTCCGTCGCACTATATCCAAATCTGAAACAGAACTTAATAGCCAACTATTGGCATGCCTGAAGGAGAATCTAACCCTCTGAAGGAGAATCTAACAGTGTTGCCAGATCGAACGCTACGCCACCAGTCTCTTAAATCATTATCGATTACCGACAAAGGTGGATTAGAGCCTCACGTTATTCTCAATAAAACCTTTCAGCCCCCTGGCATTTCGACCATGTTTGTTTTTAATTTGTTTCATACAGATCTGCAAGTTTGCACAATGATTTGATCATTGTTAATAAATATATATATGAGAACTTTAATAGACACGATTAATATAGACGGGTTGTCTATATATCTATTCATAACTTATGAATTCAGATTGAATATGAGAATTAGATTCCGCTTTTGTTTTACTGGCATTGGTAATATTGTATTCAATGAGAATATCCTATTTCTTTACTAGGCTAATTGAAAAGTTCGTGGGGCGGAAATATAATAAAATATCAATAATAAAACAAGTTTATTGTTGAAAAAATGACTTTATTTTTCCGTATCTTATCCCTTAAGCTCAATAATTTTTTTCCAATGGTTCTCCAGTTAATTTCTTCCATTTCTGAAATGATTTTTTGGAAGTCCTTCAAAATATTCATCTAGGGCAGTTATAAATTCTTCTTGTGATGGAAAATACTTGCCACGTAGGAATTTTTTGATATTTGTGTAAAAATGAAAGTCAGAAGGGACCAGATCTGGATAATATGGTAGATGCTCCAACAATTAGTAGATTAACTCCTTTAATTTGGCCATTGCAAGAACACCTCTGTTAGTAGGTGCATTGTCTCGATGAAAAATAATTTTTTTCTTCGCTAAACCAGATCTTTTCTCACGAATTTTTGCATTCAATTGATCCAAAAAGTTTGAGTAATACAGTCCTATTATTGTTTTACCGATTTGAAAGTAATCAATTAACAAAATGCCTCCCAAAAAAATCGATGCCATGACCTTTTTTTTTGGCCATCGATGCCATGACCTGGTACATTTACCATTTTACTATGAATTTCCATTGCCTTTAAATCTTTTTTTGCAAATAATTTAATCACTGCACGATTTTCAATACTTTCCATTTAAAAAAATAACACTGATACGTTTACTTTAAGCTGCTGTTTTTGTACGAATGAATTGACAGATCGACTTGAAACTTCACTTATGTTCATATAAAGGATGAATCTTCAAAATGTAGTAGGTTATATAGTTCTTTTAATGCTCTATAGTTGTCGGTCCGCGAACTTTTTAATTAGCTGTTCGTAATACAAAAGATAAAATGCATAATCTAGAACATATATCGCGATATTAAATAAATATTACGAAAAATGTAAATTAATATAATAAAACAAACGTACACTTCAACTTATTTACGTAACCCTCACTTATTTACGTACGTACACCTTCACATAATTAGACATTTTATATGGGAAATAACGTTGACAGTTCTAAAAGACATTCACTAGTTTTATTTATATGAGGTGTGTAAATAAAATAATGGAACTATTTTTTTTTATTCAATTTCAAATGTCAATTCTAGATTGTCTGCTTTAAAGCAGTTACCTTGTGAAGGCGCTGGAGACGATTTGTGAATATATGGAACTCATGGAATTGCCTGGAATTGCCTTCTGGTTGTCGGTAACGACCTTTTCAATGTTCTCCAATGTCCCAATGTTCGGTCTCAAAAGAATGAGCCTTTTTCGAACTCCTCGGTAAAAATGTTCCGTTACGAGGTTCATATTCGATAGACTCTCTGCCTTCTGAGAATGCCTTAAACCAAGTGAAAAGCTGGGCTCTTGATAAAACACTGTTTCGACACTGACTTGACCCAACCTGAAAAATCCGATTCACGAAAAGAAATGCTATGGGCCACCAAGTGACTCTAGAAAATTCAAGCTAATATTAAAGACACCTTCGGTGTTCGCCTGTGTCCCTCTCCAAAAGTGAAGCCAACAATGTTGCCTGATCAATCGCTTTGCCACCAGTCTCATTAATTTATTTATACCTCTATCTATCATACGATAGATGTAGACAACTGGTTATCCGATTAATAATCATAATATATATTTTATTTTCTATATTAAAACATCTCCAAACCTTCAGAATAACGTCATACGGTTATAAATATCAACATATATATTCAGGATATATTTCAATAACATTAATAATTATTTAATTGACTATAATTGAATAATACAATTATTGTCAAACTGATATTACTTTCAAATGTTAATTGTAAAATCAGAACTATAGATATATAGCTCTATAAATATATTTATATATACTCTACATTCTTTTATATAGGCTCTACATTCCATTAGCAATTACCGCTCCATTCTTTTGAGCTCTAAAAACTAATTTCGTGTGGTATTGTTTGTCCTTGCTTCTTCCGTTATTTTCTTTTACATTGTAATTTTTCTTCCACATTGTAATTTTCTTTACCACTTTGTTGTTTTCCATTCTTCATATATGACCAAACCAGCGGAGTATTTGCACTTTTATGGTCTTTACTATATCTTCTCCTTTCAAAATGAGATTTGCTACTATACTATATCTTTTATTTCAAAATTCATTCACCTTCTGTGTTCATCTTCTGCAACTTTCTTTAATCCATATATTCTTCTTACTATGTTTCTTTCGACTATTCGTAACTTTTCCTGTTCCAAGCTTGTTAAATTCATTATCTCCGCCCCATAGGTCACCACCGGTCTAATAGATGCTTTATATACCTTCATTTTTTTATTTATACTTATGTTTTTGCTTTTCATAATGCTTTTGAATTTATAATAGGCTCTATGTCCCGCCTGTACTCTGTGATCAATCTCTATGTTTCTGTCGCTTTTGCTATTTATTATTATTCCCAAATATTTAAAGTTTTTCACTACTTCAAATTCGTATTTTTACTGATTTGGTTGTAACTTTTCTTAATTTTCTTTCCTTATTTCCATATAGTTGCATTTTTCTTGATTTATTGTGAGGCCTCTTTTCTTTGCTTCTTCTTCCAGGCTTATTATGTCTCTAGCTAGCACAGTAAGATCATCTGCGTATGCAGCTGCTTGTGTCGCTTTATTGATGGTTGTTCCCGTAATAACTGCATCCAGTGTTATTATAAACTATGTTGTTGATAGTCCATAAAATATTCTATAAATATATTACTAATAATCAAGCCCATTCATAAAATATTGAAATATTTCTTTCAGTTCTGGATAGTGATTTGTATCTGTGTCGTGAAAAATGTAATTAAAAATGATAATGCAAATATAAATAAAATCAACCATTGTTTACAGAAAACTGATAATTAAATACGAAATATTCTCTTTTAATTATTTTACATATCAGTTTATAATTAGCACGAAAACATTTCATCAGGCTAAGGAAATCAAAAAGTTATTATAATAGTGTATGATTACTTCTTCTTCAGAAATATTCCTTAAAAAAATTATCTACACTGATACATCGGACTGTTGAAAAACTTAAAAATACATTCAATAAGTTCAAAAAATCTAAATTTATATTAAATCACTCGCTGTGAAATTCCGTCTGAGTATTTAAAAAAAAAATGATTTGGTATTTAATGGTAAATCTTTCGTTTTAGTTTTTAGTGTTTCACAATGGAAGTTTTAATAGAAGAATTGAACTACAGTGTTGTTAAAAATCGGCAAAATATTGTTACAATCTAAAATTTTAGCAGTTTCAGGTGTACAACGGTTTTGTAAAAAACTGAAACGTTAAGAGACTAAAACATTTTTTTTTAAATAGGGCCTCTGTATCCGCGATTTAGTGGTATATACATGAGAAACTGGTACCCAGCAATTGAAACATACACATGTTAAAATGAAACCGAAATGTTGCATTATCTTCTATAATATTTATCGAATTGAAAACAAAACTTAAAGTTGTTTTTTCAGTCGACGTTCAGTGCCACCTTTTATGTCATACCATACATTTTTTGATGATAAAAGTTTAGATTTGTACGAGCTATATTTTTAAATAAGGTTCGTTTTTTACTAAAAAGAATGCTATAAATATCATTAATTTTTTCCATATTCTACATACTTTTATATACTTTTCTACATAATTTCCACTTTTGTGCAAACATTTCTCATACCGCTCAACAAGTTTTTGAATTCAGACGCCAAAGAAATCCCACTGTCTTTGTTTTGTAATCGTCAGAAAGAAATCTTGGAATCCAACGAGAACACAATTTTTGATAATTCAGTTTCTCCGAAGCAATGCTGTACAAAACTAATCTTGAAACCTGTGGATATTGACTTGATAACTTTTAAATCATGAGTCGTCGTCAGTTCTCTGGAATTTTGGTGTCCACACCACGAACCAAACCTTCAGAAATCAGAGAAAGTTGGCCGAGGAGTGTGCGGCTCATCATGCACATTAACCCGCCTGCCCTTGAACATTCTCACCTAATTTCCTGTCACTCATAGCGTTGTCACCGTAAACCTCACAAATCTGACCGTGAATTTCCACTGCCGCTCAAGAATCGATTACTGATCGTATCTCACAGTCGGCGGGCCACACAATTTTCTAAACATTATAAACTTCTACAGCTCAGCACAGAGACAGACGATACGGCTACAAATGCAGCTTAAAGACGTGCAAAGCATGCTGGGAGCAGACTCGCAATCGACGCAGTGCGCTGGCGCACTGCATTCTCACTCTCATTCCCAGCCGGACCTTATTTAAAAATACGCCTCGTAATTGCATAATGTGTGTATTTACTTAAATAAGATGCTGTTTGGTACATTGAAATTCAGTCCTTTGCCCGTTCTATTAGACAGAATTTGTACGACTCGGCAAAATGTTAATTGCCCCAATAGAAATATTCCTAGTTTCTTAAAAGCGCCAGAGCCGGACTGGTTTAACTTCTGAATAATTTTGGGAAAAATAAATTATTGTTCAATTATGATTAAATTATTATTATGTATGACTAAAACATTGTTTATAGGTTTGTGTATTTTGATGCGAACTAAACTAAAATTTTTCTAAACTGCTAAATCAATTATAAAATTAATTTTATCTTTTTACCTGTTATTTTATTAGGCTCGGCCCTGTTTACGTTTTTTGCAAATTTGCCGGGTTTTGTTACGGCAGAGATTGTCAAGAGTTTATTGCAGTCAATCGGTCAACGATATATCTTGAAACGCATTACACTTCGTAAATTTTACATGTACACATGATAGCACAGTAAAGCAAATTTATTTCTTTAAAAAACAAGCTGGAAAGCACATTACCGTTAATAGAGATCGTTACAGAACAGTGATAAATGATTATTTAATTCCGAATTTGAATTGTATTGATCTGGAGGAGATGTGGCTGCAACAGGACGGTTCCACATATCATACAGCCCACGCAACAATCGATTTATTGACTGAACAATTCGGTGAGAAAATTATTTCGAGGAATGGACCTGTTAATTGGCTACCAAGATCATCACACCTTTAAATTGTTTTCTTTCGGGTTACGTTAAGTTTTTGGTCTATGACGATAAACCAGCAACTATTGACGCATTGGAAACCAACATAACTCGGACAATTAGTGCCCTAAGACCCCAATTGCTCGAAAAGATGCTCGGAAACTGAATTGACAGAATGCTTTGTCAGAAGAAGTCGTGGTGGACATTTGTCCAAAATTGTTTTCAAACATTAATGCCACTGAATGTTATTTCACATAAAATAAATTGTTTTATTTGAATTTCAATTTCAGAAGCACAAAAAAATTATCTTATACTTATCATTTTTTTTTTAATGAAAAAGACCCTTACGGGTATTAGTTTGTTGAAGTTATAATCTGAGCGTTAAATCGATCAATGAGCGACGCTAAACAAACTTAAGTTACTACTACAAAACTTAACTCTAAACCTTACTCATTAGTGTTCTTTAGTTTCTAATAATTTAATTACACTAATTTTAATGTGTACACTAGCACTTTGCTTTGCATTAAGACACACGTTAAACTAGTTCGAAAAGTTTAGTCCTCTTGAGCCTTATAACCTGATTTATATTTTCGAAGAGCCTAGATGGCTTCAGTATTGACATGGTGAAGAAGACGGTGTCCATTTCCGAATTTGTTAATGGTTTGGTTAACTATGTTCATTTCCAAGTCCTTGTGGAGGTCACCGTTTCTGAAATACCAAGAGGCATTGACAATGCTTCTTAGTATTTTTTTTAGGATTATTTCTACCATAAAAGCTTTTTTTGGCACAACGACACAGCTAGATGTCGTGAGCTTGAGAATTTGTTTGAACAGAAACACTGTGTTGTTGATTGGCAGTGTAGAATTTAATTCAAGCAGCTAATACATTATTCTAAATTGAATATCCAATTCTTCTTTTTTATTGTACGCGTGATCTCTCCAGCGTAATGTTGTACCCAAATATTTTACTGTATCAACATATCGCATTTGCATATTATTTATGCTAGCATAGATATGTTGATTTTATTCGTTTGTAAAACTGACAAGGGCATATTTAGCCTCAATAAATTTGATTGTTAATTTTGATAATTAAGGTTTGCGGATTTATTTTCACTTCTTAGTGATCTTTACCTACGCCATTATGGTAGTATCGTCGGCAAAGCAGGGCTGTCGTATCATTTATTTTTTTCTTTATTTGGGTTTTTCGCCACGATCTAAAACTCAAAAAATAACAAAAATATCTGTTCTTATGTAAATAAAGGATTACTGGGTAAAAACAAAAAACCAAACGGAAACAAATTTTTCAGTGATTTTTTTTTGTAATAAATTTGCCTAACGAACAAAATTTTAAAAATATAAAAATGTTCTAAAAAAATATACAAACTTTTAACGTGACTATTAATTGTCAATGTAAGTGTCATTGACATACACAAAAAATATATTTACTTTTTATCTTTTCATAAAATATAGAAATTAATATACTTTATTTTTAGATTCGTTTTGAAAACGGCAGGAGAATACTTCCCGAAACGTTAACGTTAAAAGTTTGTATATTTTTTTAGAACATTTTTATAATTTTAAAATTTTGTTCTTTAGGCAAATTTATTACAAAAAAGAATCACTGACAAATTTGTCTCCGTTTGGTTCTTTGTTTTTACCCAGTGCTTCTTTATTTACATAAGAACAGATATTTTTTAGAACTAAACCCAAATAACGAAAAAATATATGAACACGCCACAATCATTCAGACATTACTGTCGTATCATTATCTAATACATAAATATCACTGGCCTATACTAGGCAATGGACTGGCTCTAATACACTGCCTTGGGGTACCCCTACTTTAATTACCCATGACATAAAGCAGAAGCAGGTACTTGTAAATAGGACGTGCTTAGTTCATTTTTGTGAAAAGGTGTTTTCTACCTAATAATAAATAACTTAATGAATAAATAAATAAAAAAACCTAAATAAATAATAAATAATAAAAAAGCTAATAAATAAATAAATAATAAAACTACCTAAATGAAAAGCAAAAGGTCATTCTCATCAATGTTACAAAAGTAATGTCGATCTGTGTTGTTTAACTGATTAAAGCAATATTATTCAATAGTTATCACATGTATTATGGAACGGGTATTAAAACTGACAATGAAACATTAAAATTTAACTGAACCAGTGAACGGTCAAGTCTATATATAGACTACAGGTAATCCTTTATCTATTACTAGCACTATTACAAAACGTAATCCATTACATAGGAGTTCTCTCGACCACTAGCCGATGCAGATTTCGGACAAATGAGCCGGAAAGATCCCCTTTAAACAATGATTGATTCATGACAAAGGTGAAAGCGGGCTTACCTTATTGTCGATAGTCGATTTAGTGCCTTTTGTACCTGAACCATGTTTATTTCTAATTCGTTCCGTTTGCGTCCGCCATTATGTAGACTGACTAACTTTTTAACCGTTCTAAGCAAACATATATATTGAATTGTGAAATTGGAAATCCCTCTTTCTCGATGCAACAAGCTTAAAAAATAATGTTTTGCGCAAAACTAGCTTAATTCAACGGTTTAGGAGTATCACTTATGATGCTTTATCACTTCTTACTTTGCATGAAGTTCTTAACAATATTATTGATTGATTTGTCCGTTACTTTGTGATAGTTCATTTTTTAAAAAGGAATAAAACAATTTTTTTACTTTGTTATGTATCACTTTTATTTTTAAACAAAATTTGCGTGACTATAGTTTCGTAAATGTTAAATCGAGAAAATGGAGAATGTAAAATCGTTTACGAAACTATAGTCTCACAATTTTGTTTAAAAATAAAAGTGATAGATAACAAAGTCAAAAATTGTTGGCTGTTGTGTAGTGCAAGTACCCTGAAAGAACAAAGTGGTTTTTTTTGACAAGTTTGTGTAGTGCAGACCTACAAGTTTTATCATGGATAAATATACCCTAAAAAAATACAGTGATATTTTTTTGAAAAATTTCCATTTGGTTTTGGCATATTTTTTATGATATCTGTGACAGTTTAGTCTTTAGTCTTGTGTAGTGCAGACGTGCAAGTTTTATTATGGGTATATATATATATATATATATATATATATATATATATATATATATATATATATATATATATATATATATATATATATATATATATATCATCATCATCATCATCATCATCATCATCATCAGCCCGTATCGATCCACTGCAGGATGAAGGCCTCTTCAGCATGCTTCCAACCTTCACGGTCCTGGGCTTTCCTCTGCCACTCGGGTCCAATATACTTAACGATGTCATCAGTCCATCGTGCTTTCGGTCTTCTTCGCGGACGTTTGCGATCAAGCGGTATCCACTCCAGGATTGCCTTGGTCCATCTGTCGTCCCATCGCCTCGCTATATGGCCTGCCCATCTCCATTTCAACTGTTTTACTCTTCCAATGATGTCACAGACTTTTGTTTGTTCCCTGATCCATGCGCAGGACTTTCTGTCTCGTCTTGTAATGCCAAGCATACATCTTTCCATTCCCCTCTGTGCCACCTGAAGTTTTTGAATTGATTGCGATGTGAGTGTCCAGGTTTCACTTCCGTATGTCACAACGGGTAGAACGCACTGATCGAATACTTTTCTTTTCAGGCAAAGTGGGAGTCTGCTCTTAAACACTATGTTGAGCCTACCAAATGCCTGCCAGCCACATTTAACACGCCGTTCCACCTCCCGGGCGGTATTCCCCTCCATGGAAATCCTCTGCCCAAGATATACAAAGCTGTCCACAATCTCTAAATCCCTTCCTAAAACTGAAATTCTTCTGTCCTGAGCGAAGTTATTGAACATAACCTGACTCTTTTTCAGATTTATTTTCAAGCCAAATGGTTCGCCAGCCCTTTGCAGTTCTTGTATGCGTCTTTGCAGCTCCTCTGGGTCTTGTGAAATGAGAATAATATCATCTGCAAATCTAAGATGGTTTAAGTTTGCACCATTGATCTTTACCCCATCCTGTTCCCAATCCAGTTTAGGGAATACTTCTTCAAGGCCAGCCGAGAATAGAATAGGCGATATTGCGTCACCCTGCCGTACACCTCGTTCTATATTAATTCCCACTTCAAGATCATCAAGGTGAATTGTGGCTGTAGCTCCATCATATATCGATTCTAATAGGTTTACATAGGCTCTCTCTACACCTTGGCTAAGCAGTGCATCCATTATCGCATGCTTTGAGATGGAATCAAATGCTTTTTCGTAGTCGATAAAAGCCAAGCACAGTGGCATGTTGTATTCGTTGTGCCTTTCTATGACCTGCTGTACAACCTGGATGTGATCCATTGTACTGAATCCACTTCTGAATCCTGCTTGTTCTCTTGGTTGTGCGTCATTCAGTTTTTTAAATATTCTTTTAGAAATTATCTTAGTGGAAACTTTGTACATCACTGATAGGAGGCTTATTGGACGGTAGTTCTTTAAATCTTCCTGTGCTCCTTTTTTATGTAAAAGGATCACTTCTGCATTTTTCCATAAGTCAGGTACTTTTTGTTCTTTGAGGCATTTTGAGTATAATTTTGCCAGTGTTTTATGTAACGTCCGACCACCAGCTTTTAACATTTCGACGGTTACACTATCCTTTCCTGGAGCCTTGCCGTTCTTCATCAATTCTATAGCATTTGTTACTTCCTCCACTAGGATATCTGGTATTATATATTGTTCTTCCGTGGGTATTGCTGTCCCTGACTGGCTCTGATCTTCATATAACTGGGAATAAAACCTTCTGACAATCTCTAACATTTGGGTACGCGTCCTGCACACTGTGCCATCCTCACGCTTTAAAGCATGTATTTGCGTTCTTTTGTTTCTCAGCTTCTGTTTAGCTTTGTTAATTCCTTTGTTTTCTTCCAGGGTTTTTTGCACTAGCTGCATATTGAATCGGCGCGTGTCCTCTCTGATACGTTTTCTTATAGTTTTGCAGAGCTCAGTGTACTCGACCCTGCCAAAAGGACTACCTGCATTTCTCATTGCTCGCCGTTTCTTCATTAAATCAATGGTCTCACTGGAGATTTTTGTTTGTTTGAGACATTTTTCCTCTGGTGCTATTGAAGCAGCCGTTTGAAGTACATTGTTGGCGATTTCTTCATATTGAACTGATATTTCCACCTCCTCTGGATCTTGTAACGCAGCGCAGGTTTGCTGTTTTATATATATATATATATATATATATATATATATATATATATATATATATATATATATATATATATATATATATATGTATATGTATATGTATATATCATCAACCCGTATCAATCCACTGCAGGATGAGGGCTTTTCAGCATGTTTTCAACTTTCACGGTCCTGGGCTTTCCTCTGCCACTCTGGTCCAATATACTTAACGATGTCATCAATCCATCGTGCTTTCGGTCTTCTTCCCTGTGTTTGTTCCCTGATTCATGAGCAGGACTTTCTGTCTCGTCTTGTAATGCCAAGCATACATCTTTCCATTCCCCTCTGGGCTACCCGAAGTTTTTGAATTGATTGTGATGTGAGTGTTCAGGTTTCACTTCCGTATGTCATAACGGGTAGAACGCACTGATCGAAGACTTTTCGTTTCAGGCAAAGTGGGAGTCTGCTCTTAAACACAATGTTGAGCCTGCCAAATGCCTGCCAGCCACATTTAACCCGCCGTTCCACCTCCCGGGCGGTATTCCCCCCCATTAAAATCCTCAGCCCAAGATATATAAAGTTGTTCACAATTTCCATATCCCTTCCTAAAACTGAAATTCTTCTGTCCTGAACGAAATTATTGAACATAACCTGACTCTTTTTCAGGTTTATTTTCAAGTCAAATGGTTCGCCAGCCCTTTGCAATTCTTCTATGCGTCTTTGCAGCTTCTCTGGGTCTTGTGAAAGGAGAACGATATCATCTGCTAATCTAAGATGGTTTAAGTTTACACCATTGATCTTTACACCGTCCTGTTCCCAATCCAGTTTACGGAATACTTCTTTAAGGCCAGTCGAGAAAAGAATAGGCGATATTGCGTCACCCTGCCGTATACCTCATTCAATATTAATTCCCACTTCAATATCATCAAGGTGAATTGTGACTGTAGCTCCATCATATATCGAAGCTAATAAGTTTATCCAGTCCAGTCCAGTGCATCTATTATCGCATGTTTTGAGATGGAGTCAAATGCTTTTTCGTAGTCGATGAAAGCCAAGCACAGTGGCATGGTGTATTCGTTGTGCCTTTCTATGACCTGCTGTACAACCTGGATGTGATTTATTGTTCTGAATCAATTTCTAAATCCTGCTTGTTTTGTATACCCTAAAAGAATGCAATTAAATTTTTTGAAAATTTTCCATTTGGTTTTGGATTTTTTATGACTTTCGCGACGGTTTAAGTTTGGATGTTCTATAGCGCAGTCCCGCAAGTTTTATTTTGGGTAAATATATCTTAAAAGAACACAGTGATTTTTTTAAAATTTCTATTTTGCTATGGCATATTTTTTTCATGATATTTGTAATAGTTTGGATTTGGCTATTTTATGGCTATTGGCTATGGACACTGATTTTTTTTTGAAAAATCTTCATTTTGTTTTGGCATATTTTTTTCATGATATTTATGATAGTTTAAGTTTGGCTGCTGTGCACTGCTGTGCAGTGCTGTGTAGTAATTAAATTAATTATAGTATGAATGATTAAAATTTCATTATATAATTAAATTCCAATACCAATATTGGAAATATTCGAACATAAATGCTTTGTTTTTGTTATTAATTTTTCTAATGTAATAATTCTCGCAAGATTTTACCCATTCAAAAAGAGTCCAACACGCACATGATACAGTCGAGTATATACAATGTATTAATGTATATATGCGTATACATGTACAGAGGCGGCTGCGCGTCGCCAGTCTGGCGCAACACGTCACTAGCATATCGGTGACGCGAACCCATAAGGTTTACCCCTACCAAAAACCGCTCAGCGCGGCTAAAGATGTTTTCACTTCAACAACACCTCAAGCCATTGATTCCTTTGAATTTTGGTGTTGGAGACGGGTCCTTCACATTCCATGGACTGCCAGACGAACAAACGCATCTGCTTTTCAAGAAATTAATGAAGCCACAAAGCTATGCTAAACTATTCATGGACGAATGGTGAGATTATTCGGCCACATTGAATGCAGACAGAATACAGGGACGGATGGAAGGTTCTAGATCACGCGGATCTCCAAAAAGATGGATATACGAAACTAAAAACTTAACTGGTTAATCTTTCCAATATGAAACCAAGGAAGTCAGAAATAGAAAACGCTGGCGAGATGTAGTCCGAAAAGGATGCAAACGGAATGACTCTCCATAAGTAACGACTCTTTTACAAAGAAGAATACGAAGAAGAAGAGAAAAAAACCTAGGCCAAACAATAATATCGTGCGTACAGATCTGAAGAGCCTCATGAACAATGATTCCACATAGAAGAAGAGAGATGAAGGAGAGTGAACTATTGATGCTGATGCGTATTTAACAAAATTAAGGAATTTTAATCTCTAACCTATAAACTAACCTTCCATATATTCTAAATGTGAAATTTGTTAACAATAAATTACCCGACCAATTTATTAACTATGTTGCTTCAGATTAAAGTTCTTATACACTTATCCATGTGTACATCTCATATATTCAATATGTTCATATTCAGAGCTTCAATAAAATTAAACTTTTATTAAAGAAAGATCTATCTATGCTATAAACCGAGACCTTCATAACTCAATGAAAATAAATAATCACGATGAATTGATCTGATTTATAATTTGTTGTTTAATTTAATGGAACATCAAAAGGATGTATAATAACGACACTGCATCAAAGTTATTCGTATGGTCGTATTTCCGAGCGATATTAGATTTTCTTAAAAGGCTTTTCCGGAGTTTCTCCATTTATGAGAAATATGTCTCTTTAATGGAGGCTAACTGTTTTATTTTCCTTTTAATTAAAAATATATTTTTTGTTTTTAATTAACGCATTTTGTATAGATTGACATAACGTTGCTGTACATAAATTGATTATTTGATAGATTTTAAATATGTACAAATTATTTGGAATATATCAATTTATAGAAATCTTTCAATTTATAGAAATTAAATTCAGAAGATGCCGAATAAAACTATTTACTTTATGTGACATAACATTCAATGGCATTAATGTTTGAAAACAATTTAGGACAAATATCCGCTGTGGCTACTTTTGAAAAAGCGAATTCTGTCAATCCAATTACCGTTCACTTTTTCAAGCAATTGGAGTCTTATGTCCGCAATAGTCCGAGTTATGTTGGCTTCCAAGGCGGCAATAGTTGCTGGTTTATCGGCATAGACCAAAGATTTAACATAACCCCAAAGAAAATAATTCAAAGGCTTTAAATCGCATGATCTTGGTGGCAGGTCCGTTCCTAGAAATAATTTTCTGACTGAATTGTTTCCTCAATAAAGCGATTGTTGCATTGGCTGTATGACATGTTGAGTCGTACTGTTGAACTACATCTCCTCCAGATCAATACCACATAAATTCACAATTAAATCATCATTGATCATCGCTCTGTAACGATCCCCATTTACGGTAACGTGCTTTCCAACTTGATTTTTGAAGAAATACGATCCAATGATGCCATCGGCAAACAATCCACACCATACGGTGCATTTTTCTGGATGCAACAGTAACTACTGGATTATTTTCACTCCAAATGCAACAATTTTGTTTATTAACGTAACCATTTTTACCAAAACTGAGCTTCGTCGCTGAACAAAATTTTACGGTTAAATTCTGGGTATTGTTGCAATTGATTTTGAGCCCATTCACCGAAAGTACGACGCAAACGATGGCCTTGCAGCTTGAGTTCTTGGACAAACTGGATCTTGTAAGGTACAAAACTAAGATCCTTATGCAAAATATTCCACATAGTCAAATAACAAAGCCCAAATTCCCGCAAACGAATTGATAAATTTGGATCTTTGTCAGTACTGTCAGCGGCGATTTTTTTCAGAACGCACAGTTTTTATCTTGTTTTTGTTTTAATATGGAGCATTGTGAAATACGTTCGCAATTTGACGAGAATTCGGCGAATATGTCGCTCAGTAGGACGATTATGTGCACTATGAAATTCACAAAGAGTTCTAGAAGTTTGGCGCACAAAATACTGATTTTGATAAGACATTTCGACAATTTATCAGCTTTGCTCTGATGTTAAACCTTCTATAATGATTTGCCACACTATACTGAAGAATGTTGACACTAGAGGCGCGCAAACTCCCAGTTAGTTTGTTAGCGATCCCCATCGAAAGTTCGGACATACTAAAAAATATCACCCTTTATTTTCTATATAAAATGCATAAATAAAATAATGAAAGGCTGAATTTTTTTAATAGTTTATTCAATTAAAATTACAATTCTACATTGTCTCATTCGATCTAGTTGGGAAAACCAGATATGGGAAATCACGGAAAACGCGTCGGAAACGGTTTGTTTCCGAAATCATTCTTCATTCTGGAACTCAGATACTGAAATTGTCTTCAGCTGGTTGGTTACTGCCTTTTCAATGTTCTCGAATCCCGAAATGATGCCCTTTGAGGTGAATTTTCAATCTTGGGAAAAGGAAAAGGTCAGAAGAACTCAAGTCTGGTGAATAAGGAGGCTGCAAAGCCACAGTGATGTTTTTACTTACCAAAAAGTCGTTTATTGAAATCGCTCGGCCACTAGATATATAGTTGTTAAGCAGTTTCCAGGTGTTCTTGATGTTCGATCTCACAGGGAAATTATTATTACTGGCCCTGGCGCTTCGATTCTAGACTTTATATTCAAAAATCCAAGACTCGCCCACCATAAATGTCACGTTACGGTATATGAGAATCATTTTCAGCCCGCCCCAAAAAGTCAGGACGCGTTTCCCTCATGTTATCGTTTTGATCCCGCGAAAGGTTTTTGAGTCAAAAAAATGTATGTGGCGTTCATCCTGAAGATGATTATTATTTGTAGTTATCGTTTTTCTGCCAAAATTCACTTTCAATCTGCAGATCCGAAATTAAAAGTCCGAACATTAGACAGCAAAGATAGTTTAACATTTCTATAAAACGCTTTTTTTTTCTTTTCAATAGAACGATTTCTCTTTGCCTTCAAAATATCCTTCAGTTTCGACAATCACCTCTTCATTGAAGCCAAATGGCATTCCAGCGAGCATATTTTTGAGATCTGAGAACGACAAATAGTCGCGGGGAGCCAGATCTGGAAAATACGGTGGATGAGGAAGCAATTCGAAGTGCAATCTATGCATTTTAGCCATCGTTGCCAACGATTTCAGCACTTCTTTTTGTTCATTTGGAGCCTTTTTTGCGATCTCGTCCTTCAAACGCGCCAATAACGATATATAATATTCGGTATTGATGGTCTTACCTTTCTCGAGATAATCGATGAACAATACCCATGCGCATCCCAAAATGTAGTGACCATATTCTTGCCTGGCGATGGTTGTGTTTTTGGTCGTTTTGTACGGCTTTCATTGGCTGCTGTCCACTCAGCTGACTGCCGATTTAACTCCAGAGTGTAGTAATGGATATATGGTTGATCCATTTTCACATACCGCATGAAGAAATCCTTTTTATTTCGCTTAAACAGCTCCGAACATTGCTCAGAAGTATCAATAGAATGTTGGTTTTGATCCGGTGTGACTAAACAGGGTACCCATTTCGATATCAATTTATATATTCCCAAATGTTCGTACAAAATGGTGTAAATATGTTATGTGAAATAATTTTGTGATATTTTCTGATGTTGTCCGGTGTAACCACCTCATTTGAATGTCCAAAGCGTTCAGCATTATCGGTGCTTGTACGGCCACGTTTGAATTCAGCATACCAATCAGTTATGGTTGATTTTCCTGAAGCTGAGTCCGGGTAATGTTCATCAAGCCATTGTTTTGCTTCAATGGTATTTTTCTTCATCAAGAAGCAATGCTTAATCATAAATGATTTTTTTATGGTGTTAAAAATAACAAAAATAGCGTCACTTAAACCACAACAGCTCAGAAACTAGTAGATAGAATGTCATGAAATTTTGACAAATGACGTTTGAAATGGCACAATCGACCACTGGTAAAGAGTGTTAGTAAGTGACGCCATCTCTATGTCAGACCTTGATGAAAACAAAATGATAGAAAATTATTTTGTTTCAATATTATACTAAGCATAAGGAAATACTTGGGAATCACTAATGTAATGAACACGAGGGACGTCACTGTTTATAACGTGGGTATTCTATAGAGAGTCGTCCGCAATGTAGAATCAAATCTATTATTAAATTTTCAACTTATTTTTAGTGCATTACCGTAAACTAATATTTAATATGCTGCATTTCAACATGTCCAAACTCCCTCGCCTAAAATGTTCTTCCTAATTCAGTGTTACATTCGTGGAAGCTATATTTGTTTGTAGCAATTATTCATTGAAATTTCGTTCAGAACAGGTGCCCTAAATGAAGTCTGCTTAAATGTTTAATACTTGTATTTTGTACGGCATCAAGGGAATAAAATTATTGAAATAATTTATATTAATGATGAACTATTGCTTGAACTATTTGGTAATTTGTCATTTTAAATGAATCTGTTTCTCAATATTTAATAAATATTTCATAAAACTCAAGTACGATTTTAAGCGATGGAAAAGGACCAGTAACTACCATAAAATGCAATAAACCATAACCATACAATATTTACCTCGTTGAATTCAGAAAATGATCTTTTCAGCAATGCTAAATTTAAGACTTGAAAAATAAAACAATTTCTGATATGCGATAAGAAAAAAGAATGAAAATACAGGGTGCGGAAAAAATTCCCGTACTTTTTTTAAATATTTCAACTGGCTGTAACTACCAGACAATTCAACAAATCAACAAAATTTAAAAACAAAAATCTTTATTACACCCGTAAAAATAACAATAAACAAACAAATTTGCAATTGCTCAAAATTGCCCCCTTGGGCGTCAATACATTTACGAAGTCGCTTACGAATGTTTCCGACGATGCTCGTACACTGATCCACTGTAATTTCGCCCCAGGCGCGCGTCAAAGGCGCTTTCAGCTGGTAAACCGTAACGTAGCGTGTAGCCGAGATTTTTTGCGCCAGGATGGATCACACCGAGTAGTCCATCGGGTTAAGATCCGGCGAGTTAGGCGGCCAAATTCGGCGGATCGAATTGGCGGAATTTGCGGTGCCCAGTCTTGCTGAAGCGTGAAGCCAGCTGGACCAAAGTGCTGCGCCGCCCATGGCTCCAGTACGTCGCGGAGGACACGCTGCTGGTAGCTGGCAGCATTGATCTTGACGTTCCGCTTGATGAAGACCAGTGGCGTCTTTCCGGTAGCGCAGATCCCGGCCTAGACCATGACGGAGGCCGGAAAATGGCTGCGGCCGATGGCTTTTGCAGCCGCGGTCTGCTGCTGACCTTTCCTGAGCAGTTGACGGCGATTCTGACGGTTGTGAAGCGGCTCGACGGTAAAGATCTTCTCGTCGGTGAAGAGCACTTTCGACAGGCGAGCACCACCGAGCAGACAAAGCATCCGACGAGATTTCTCGAGTCGTTTCGCCTTCATCGCGTCCTTGAGGAAATGGACGCGAGCGATCTTGCAGCTACGCAGTCCCAGCTTCCTCCTGACGATGTGACGGAGGCTTTTCTCATCAAAGCCGAGCTCTTTCGCCATCTTCCGCATCGAACGCTCCGGATTTCGTCGAATTCGGCAACGGACCTTCTGGACGTTCTCCGGAGTGGTCGCGGTGGTTGGACGACCGCTTCGAGGACGGTCCGCAGTCCCGCCGGTTTCCCCCTAACGCTTCATGGCATCGTAGACGGTTTGCTTCTTGTAACCAGTCGTGCGAACAATGTCAGCCGTCTTCATTCCTTGTTTGTGCACTTCGACCACAGTGACACGCTGATTTTCACGAGACATAACTTCAACGTAACTGAAAGTAAATAAATAATTACACATTCTGGACCAAAATTAAACAAGGAATTCAATAAAACCATCAGATATGACAAATAACTTAATTAACTAAGCCAAAAATGCATAAACAAAAAAGTATGGGAACTTTTTGAGAGATAGAATAATTCTAAGTATATTTCAATTATATTTCAATTGACACAAATTATTTGAAAAGTAATTAATAAAACCTTACAAGGTAAATTTACATTACAATTTAAATTTACCTTACAAGGACAAATCAAAAGTGAACGAAAAATTAGTGTATAGTATACACTGTATACCGTTTATTAGTGATGATATCAAATTCAGATGTCATATCAAAAGTCAATTTGCTGGATGGTGTTCTGTGAAATTGTTTCTTGAGAATGTCGTACTTCACGTTATTAAGTCACCAAGGAAACATTATTAACGCTTAATTGGGCAGTTCTATAGACTCCTTTTGATATATACTTCAGACTTCCTAAATGTAATTTCTGTTATATTATAAAATAATGTATTTTTGTTAAGGGTATATAAAAAAAACATTGAAAAAAAACTAAAAAGTATTAACCAGAAAAATGTTTACATTTTTGTAAATAAATGTATTGATAGAATTAAAAAAAAACTGAGTTTTTCGTACAAACATACTTGAAATAACTTAATTCATATTTTATATGTCAAAAATTCACAATATCTTAATCACTTTGCAGTTCAATTCCCAGTCCAATCTTTTCATCAAAACGAACGAGTGACTCCTTTAAATAACAAAAACATACCCTACACTAACTGTTTGTGGTTGTAATAGTAGTTGGTTCGGTATTTTTTCTTCTTTTAATTATTTATTTTTCCAAATTTTTTTTCGTTTAATTTTTTTAAATAACTCTCAATATAAAAGAAAATTTAAATTGAAAATCCAATTGTTTTACTGTTTTATAAAAAACAAGAAATCATATAATCAATATAATCATCATTATATATATATATATATATATATATATATATATATATATATATATATATATATATATATATATATACATATATTCAAAAATAAAAATATTTACATGACAGTTTTTCTTCAGTTAAATAGCTTTGCCAGAAGATAAGATAATAATGACTATTTTTATTAAGAAATCTAAAACGTCTCACTAAATTTAATACTATTTTCGGCTACACTTAACTTTTACTTATTTAACTTCTAATAGAAGTATTATATTATTATAGAAAACTGTACGCGCAACCTCGTACGTTGATGCAGTGACCCTTTTTGGATTTTTAATTAAATCGTAAAAAACAATGTTCAAAGACTTTTTTGAACTCTTAAAAGAAGCAAAGTTGAAAACTTGAGATAATCGACGTAAATATTTAAACTACTAATTAAAATGAAAATACCAAGGGTATATATAATATAAGAGCATATATATATATATATATATATATATATATATATATATATATATATATATATATAGAGCAGGAAGATTTAAAGAACTGCCATCCAATAAGGCTCCTATCAATGGTGTACAAACTTTTTACCGAGATAATATCCAAAAGAATACTAAGAAAACTTAATGACGCACAACCAAGGGAGCAAGCATGATTCAGAAGTGGATTCAGTACAATGGATCACATCCAGGTCCTACAGCAGGTCATAAAAAGACACAACAAATACACTTATGGCTTTTATCGATTATGAAAAGGCATTTGATTCAATTTCAAAGCGGACCATAATGTATGCATTGCTTAATCAAGTTGTAGAGAAAGCCTATCTACTAGGATCGATATATGATGAAGCTACAGCGATAGTCCACCTTAACGATCTTGAGGTTGGAATAAATGTAGAGCGGGGCTTACGGTAGGGTGACGCAATATCATCTCTTCTTTTCTCAGCCTGCCTGGAAGAAGTGTTCCGTAATCTGGATTGGGAACAGGATGGAATAAAGATAAATGGTGCATACTTAAATCATCTTAGATTCGCATATGATATCGTTCTTCTTTCACTAAACACAGAGGAGCTGCAAAGACACTTACGGGAGCTGCAAAGGACTGGGAAAACATTTGGCTTAAAAATACACCAGAAGAAGAGTCAGGTCATGTTCAATAAATTTGCTGAGAATAAAAGGATTTCTATTTTAGGAACGGATTTGGAAGTTGTGGATCACTATATATATCTTGGGCAGAGGGTTTTAATGGAAGGGGATACCGTCCGAGAGGTGGAATGATGCGTTAAATGTAGCGGGCAGGCATTTGGCAGGCATTTGGCAGGCATTTGGCAGGCATTTGGCAGGCATTTGGCAGGCTCAACATGGTGTTTAAGAGCAAACTACCACTTTGCCTGAAAAGAAAAGTCTTTGATCAGTGTGTCCTACCCGTTATGACATATGGAATTGAGACCTGGACACTCACATCACAGTCAGTTCAAAAACTTCGAGTAGCACAGATGCTTGGTATATCGAGTAGACAGTATGCTTGGTATTACTAGACGGGATAGAAAGACCTGCACATGGATCAGAGAACAAACGAAAGTGGAAGAATAAAGCAATTGAAATGGAAGTGGGCAGGCCATGTAGCGAGGCAATAGGACGAAAGATGGACCAGGGCGGTCCTGGACTGGATACCGCTTGATCGCAAATGTCCAGGGAAAAGACCGAAAACACGATGGACTGATTACATTATTAAGTATATTGGACCCGAATGGCAGAAGAGAGTTCGAGACCGCGAGAGTTGGAAGCATGCTGAAGAGGCCTTCATCGTGCAGTGGATTGATACGGGTTGATGATATATATATATATATATATATATATATATATATATATATATATATATATATATATATATATATATATATATATATATATATATGATTGATTAATTCATTAATTAAACTATCTCCTGATGATTACCTGGTTTACCTGGTTAGCGAAACTCACTTCGAGAAGTTAAAAATTGATTTTGTGTTTAGTAGTAAATTTCTTTAAGTTTAAAAGACTCTTCTCCAAATAATGCAGTAGTTATAAGTTAACATTCAATGTGCTATTGTTGATATATTTTACGAATTTACGAAAAGTAATTAAATATTTTTAGAAAATTGAATATTTTTAAATAACAAAAAGTAGAAGTGAATATGCAGATTTTGTTTTTAATTACACTGAAGGGACCGTCGTTTCATTTCTAGTTAAGCAGAGAATCGCTGGGTTGATATTTCTGGACCTGGGGCGAATATTTTCCTTTACACGTTCCAACGTTTTCAGCTGATTTTTAGTTAGTTAGTTAGTTATATTAGGATGAAGGTCGCATCGGTGACAGAGACCATTTAGCGACCACAGTGTGTCCTTTAATTGAGACCTTTTGAATGACTACGACGGATGTTCGATTACATTAGAGATTTGGGGTTCTGGGTTTGATAAAGAAGGGCGAGTGTTGAAGAAAAGGGGAATGTTTTCGGATGGTGGTGGGGTGAACGCGTAATGGAGATTAAGGAATGGAGAGGATGGATGATGAGAGATGTGGGAGAGGTGGAGCGATAGCGGCGACTAAATGTGATCAATGATGGATATTTCTCTTAGATAGAGGAGGAGAGCATCCAGGGAGCCGGGTCGGAGAAGAGAAGGGAGGTCACTGGGGAGGGAAAGTCTGGTCCTGACGTTTGATGTGGCGCGACATCCTATAAGAAAATGGCGGACGGTCAGAGGTTCACCGCAAGAGGAGCAGGTAGGAGGAGGGTCGTTCCTCAAGAGGTGCTGGTGAGTGAGAGCGCTATGTCCCGATCTTATCCTGAACCAGAGGGTGGAGATTCTTTTACAGGGGAAGTTTGGAAAATTGTTGAGGAAGTAGGTGGTTTTAACTTCTCTGAGCTTATTGTGTCCTTGTAATAGGCTCCAGTGATTCTGTAACTGTCCTCTCACAAGGGATTTGACGAAGGAAGGTAGGTCGGTTGAAATTAGAGTGAGACATGGTGATCCATCTGTGGCGGCTATTTTAGCCTCAGAGTCTGCCATCGCGTTTCCGAATATACCGCAGTGGCTAGGGATCCAGAGAAACTGAACGGTGGATCCGATGGCAAGGATATCCTCAATGAGGTCCAGACAGCGGGATATGAGAGGATGATTATCTAATCCCTTTTCCAGAGCTCTAAGAGTATTGGTGGAGTCCGAACATAATGCCCATTTGGATGGTGGTTGGGAGAGTATGAATTGGAGAGATTTTTCAATGGCTAGGGTCTCAGCCGTGTAGGAGCTAGATTGAGGGCTTAGGTGATAGCGGAAGGTTTGGGGAAGGGGAGGATTCCCTAAGGGAAAGAGTATGAATGCAGATCCTACACCAGTTGCAGATTTGGATCCATCAGTGAAAATGATATTGGTTTGAGGAATCGAGTCAAGGATGATATAGAAGTGGTGCTGAAAGGAGAGTGCAGGGGTGGATGATTTGTCAAAGCGGAGCAGGGAGAAGTTAAAAGGCACAGAATGTAGGGCCCATTGGGGATGATTAGGAGGGGTAATTGGATAGCAGTCCTGATAAGGGAGATTGTATTTATTCCTGGATTGATGAAAAATCTGGCCCACGCACTCAAGAGGACTAGTTCTGATAAGATGTGGCGGGATAGGTCGAGGATTGAAGAATGAGGAAGCGTGAGGGAGAAATGGTGTGGATGAGAGGCTGTAAGAATAGTTTATAAGCAATTGAAGACGTCGGAGTGTTAGTGGTTCTATCTCAGCCTCACAAAGCAGGCTGGGGATAGGAGTGGTTCGGACGAGACCCAAGGACAGTCTGATGGCTGTGTTCTGGATGGGATCGATCAAGTTGAGGTAGGAGGTTGGAGCAGAGCGGTATACTATGCTGCCATAGTCTATCTTTGGCCGGATGGCAGTTAGATAAATTGAGCGAAGTGAGCGATAGTCAGCTACCCAAGTGGAGTGAGCGAGGAACTTTATTAGGCTTAAAGATCTAATGCATCTAGATTTTAGATCAATGAGATGAGCCTTCCAGGTTAGGCGGTAGTCAAATGTTAGGCCCAAGAATCTACCGGTGGATTGAGTTAGGATATCCCGATCTAGGAATGTGAAGGATTGGAGTCTAGAGCAAGAATTTTTTCTGCAGAAATGTACGATGTTGGATTTTTCAGGGGAGAAGTTAAAACCGGAGCGGGTGGACCAAGTAGAGAGCTCATCGAGGACACTCTGGATTCTTCTCTCGCAGACGCGCGGGCTGTGGGAGGAATAATAAAACAGAACGTCGTCCGCTGTTGTGATCAGGGTCTCCGGACACTATTTTTTGGAGAGGGAAAGAGGAATGGTAGGTGTCCCAGTTCGCTTTGCGGAAATTGTATAATAGTTTAGGTGGGGATTGACTGTGATGAGAAGGGAAATGTATTAGGAGAGGATAGTGGTCGCTGCCGTGTAGATCCCCAATAGGGCTCCACTGTAGATCCGAGAAAAGATTTGGGGAGCAGAGTGAAAGGTCGATGGAGGAAAGTGATCCTGTTGATAAGGAAACGTGAGTGGGTACTGGGGAGTTCAAGATGGAAGTGGAGGTGTTTAGTAAAATGTTTTCTATCCATTGACCGCGAGGATCTGTGTGGGTTGAGCCCCAGGATGGGCTGTGTGCATTGAAGTCTCCGCATAATATAAAAGGGTGGGGAAGTTGAGAAATTACGTCCTGCAAATTCTCATATGATATGGGGGAGGCAGGGGGAAGGTAGATGCTGCAAAGTGTGAGAGCCGTCTGGTGTTCTAATCGGATGGCGATTACTTCCAATGGAGAGTTTAAGTGAACTGGAGAGCAGTCTATCGAAGGGTGAGTCAGAATGGCTACTCCGCCGGAGGCCCTAGCAGCATCGGTTCTGTCCTTTCTAAACATATTGTAACTTTTGAACCTGTACGTGTGGTTAGGTTTAAGGTTTGTCTCCTGCAGGAGTAGGACTAGAGGATTGTATTGCGAAGAAATGAGCTTGAGCTCATCGATATGGGTGGCGAAACCTCCAAGATTCCATTGTATTAGGGTGAAGGTAAGTTTGAAATTGTGGAGTAAGATCTAAAGAGATAGGAATGATTATCTAGTTCTTGTTAATGGTTCACTTAGGTGGAAGGTCTCGAATATGCTGATCAGAGAAATCGTCCATCATCATGTCCTGAACAGAGTCAGGAGGTATTTGTTTGGAAGGATTGATTTCCTTTTTCCCCCATTTTTTATTGGAAAGGGTACTCCTTGTAGAGGAGTCCGAAGAGGATCTGGAGAGGGGGGCTGTATTAGATCGGGCTTTGGAGGGTATTTTGTATTTGTATGGGAGTTTTTTGGCACCCATTGAGTCTGGTGCCTGAGGTGTTTTGTTGGATGATTTTTCAACTCTTGATGATCTAGGAGTGGGTAGAGAAAGTGGGGTAGTTGAAGTGGTTGGTTTCCTGATGTCATTGTGACTTGGAGATTGTGTATAATGAAGAGAGGATCGTTGTGAGAGAGGTGCAGGGGGTGTTTGTTTTCGTGAAAGTGAGGGGGTGTGAGGAGAGAGGGAGGGGTTTGAGAACTTGTGATAGGGGTTAAGGGATTGATGAAGGAAGAAATGTCGCACTGCGTGGAGACCGACACAGTGGACCTTGGAATGGCTGCGAGGTGGTTGGTGACAGCATTGCTGTATGAAATGTTGAGGCTTGGGTGCAGTGAGTAGAACTTCCTTTTAGCATCAGGATAAGGAAGCTTTTCTGTGACCCTTATCTTTTGGATTTCAAATTCTCTGCGGTATGTCTGGCAACCTTTATATCTGGGGGAGTGAGATTCTTAACAGTTAACACAGATAGGTTGAAGAGTGCAAGGAGCTTCGCTATGGCTAGAATGACCACAGAAAGGGCAGATCTCTGGAGAGGAGCAGCGAGTGGCGGTATGTCCAAATTTTTGGCAATGGAAGCATCTTAGCGGAGGTGGAATGTATGGTCGGACACGAAGGGAGTACCATCCTGCATTAACCCTTGCTGGAAGGGAATGAGTCTTGAACGAGAGAACTAGCAGTGTTTTAGCTGAAGTCTGATCAGAGCCTTTAGGAGAAATACGATGAATACCGATAACTCCTTGGTCTTGCATATTTTCTATTATTTCTTGATCTGTGCAGTTGGCTAAGTCAGAACAGGTAACGATGCCCTTGATGATGTTACGGGAGGAATGCGGAGAGACTTCTACGTCAAAAGTGTGGAGTTTATTAAGTTTAGCTGCCATTAAAGATTGTCTTTCATTCGAAACTTCTATCAATAGTGTGCCATCACTTTGCTTTCTGGTATCAGACAGGGTTCCAAGTTGAGCTAGTAACGCTTTGTGTATTAAAAATGGAGACATTTGTTTAAAAGTTTCAGATTCATTTTTTAGTTTTATTACAAAAAACTTGTCAAACATAACCGGAGATGCCGGGGATTCAGTTCTGGGTCTTTTGGATCCGCTAAGGGGAGGAAAGTTAAATTTTGAAGTCATGTGGTTCCCACGAGAATGGAGGAAATACAAGTCGGCCAGAGCAGTGCCCCATACCCTGGCAACCCTAAGTACTCTGGGGGGACGGGAGGTACCCCAGAGGCACCGTTCGCGACACCTGATCCCCTCAGGTGGCATGCAGCCATCACCACGGTGGCTAACTGTTTGGCTTAAGGGCTATGACAGAAAGGAGACAGAACAGGACATACACACGACGTGACTGGGGACCTCGGGGACGTCACACCCCGTGTCCCGGAGGAGCACCTCCAGGACCCCCTGAGGGAAATGTTGTTTCAAGCTCGGTAAAACTTTTACAGGAATATTAGAAGTGATGAAAAATATTTATGGTGCTGATTGCTTGAACTCGTACACATGTGCCACGCCGACCAAAAAACAAAAATCGCGAAGTGAGTTGATGGAAAAAGTGCGTGAAATGATCGCCTAAGATGCGAATTCGACTGTGATATAGATTGCGGAGAAATTAAATACGACCAAAAACATGATTCACGACATTTTTGATGAAAAACATATCTGTGTGCTTCAACATCCTCCGTATTCGCCTAATTTATCTCCATGTGATTATTTCCTGTTCCCTAAACTCAAACTGGCCATGGAAGAAACGTGGAAAAATTATTACACAACTATAAGGAGCAATGACGAGAGTCATTAAGCCTGTTCCGAAAAACGACATAAAATAATTTTGGTCTAAAAATAACTAACTGTTTTTTTTTTATTTAAAAAGTTCTTTTATTTATCCGGTATACTCTGTATAAACTTAGCACAATTTATTGTAATATTTAATAAACAAAAAAGCATTGATAAATCGTACGGTACATATTTTTGATGTTCGTTGTTCGGCGACTAATTTATTTATAGACTAGATGTATGAAAAAAGAAAAGAATTTTTGCTTTTATCGATAAGCCCGATTTAAAGATTCTGAAAACAGTTTTAACTATACCTTCACGGTGTAAACGGTTGTCCATGTGTGCTTTTAATGTTTGCGTATTAATATTTAAAAAATGGTAGGTTATTGATTTTTGAATTTACTTACATCAATTTAATGTTGTGTAATGGATGTTTTTGTATAACATATATTTCTTTGTATAGCATATATAAAATATCGCTCAATAAGTCCCGGGTCTGACCATAAAGTTTTTTTTTGCAAATTTCGACTTTATTCACCAATATATTCCCCTTAAAGAGCAATACAATCATTCCAACGCTTTTCTAACATTTCTAGAACTTTTTTTATAGAACGATTTCTCTTTGCCTTCAAAATATCCATCAGTTTCGGCAATTACCTCTTCATTGGAATGACATTTCTTTCCAGCGAGCATTTTTTTAAAGTCTCATCACCACAAAAATTTAAAAAATATGAAACACATTATTTTATCGGATAAAACATAATTTCTTTTGAAAAATAGCAATCGGAAAAATGATCGCTTATATTCCCGTTCAATCACGTAAAACAAGAGAAATGATAGACGTGTATAAAATAAAATATCAGTTATTGTTTGGCAATCATATTTTTAAATTTTGCCTTGGTATCTTGTTTTTAATTTTTTTAGAAAAAGGTGTAAAAGTAAATGCTACATATTAAGGATGTATCGGAGACAGTACTCAAAATTATAAATTCGCGAATATCTTCGCTTTAGAGAACATAAAAAAGAAAAATTAATAAAGATATTGCTAGAAAACAATGTATAATTAAAAAAGAAAGAGCAAATTTAACCTATAATCTAGAATTAAATTAATAACAACAAATAATATGGAAAAAAATATTAATTAACTTTTGATAGTGAATATGCTTTGATTTTTGATTTAAATCTCTAGAACTACAAATTTGAAAATTTTAATAACACATAATTATCAATTAAAACCTTTAAATATTATTTATTTTTGATAATTATTAATTATATATATTTTAAACTTTATGATATATCGGAGGAATAACAAAATATTACGAAAGGTTTAAAAATTTGACAGAATATTCTTTATTCAATCCTTAACTTACTCTGAAAATTTCAAACGGATTTACTGAGCCGTTCAAAAGTTACTTCAATTTAAAATTATCGTAATTTTATACGTGATCTTATGGAGAGTCACTAACATGATAAGTTAAACACTACAAATATATAAAGAAAAACTATTAAGCATTCCAAACTTTCAGATTATATAACAAACTGTTTGGAACCAATTTTGAACAGTTTTAATATGATTTTCAGTACTTTTACCCTCGATTGTACCTCCTATACATCCTCTTAAATAGAGGAGATCTGATACAATTAATTAATGTGTCATTCCAATTAACCCATAACTCCTATAACGGCTTATCTTAATGTCTTATTTCTAGCCTTATTATATTATCTCTAGTCTTATTTTTGGTTTAACGTTAAAAAACAAACGTTTAGAATAAGCTCTAAGTATTCCCCTACAGCATGAACATAAATTGTTACAATTTACTCTGAAATTGAAAGCTACTCCAACTCATCGTTAATGTCGAGGAATTTTCAATATGTAAATAGCTCCTTCAAAGCTCACAATATGCAAATTGGTAGATAGGAAACTGGCTTTCTGGATGAAGTTTAAAGACAAGGCCAATCATGCATAGCAAAATCAGCTCCCTCAGGGGGTCCTGGAGGTGCTCCTCCGGGACACGGGGTATGACGTCCCCGAGGTCCCCAGTCACGTCGTGTGTATGTCCTGTTCTGTCTCCTTTCTGTCATAGCCCTTAAGCCAAACAGTTAGCCACCGTGGTGATGGCTGCATGCCACCTGAGGGGATCAGGTGTCGCGAACGGTGCCTCTGGGGTACCTCCCGTCCCCCCAGTGTACTTAGGGTTGCCAGGGTATGGGGCACTGCTCTGGCCGACTTGTATTTCCTCCATTCTCGTGGGAACCACATGACTTCAAAATTTAACTTTCCTCCCCTTAGCGGGTCCAAAAGACCCAGAACTGAATCCCCGGCATCTCCGGTTATGTTTGACAAGTTTTTTGTAATAAAACTAAAAAATGAATCTGAAACTTTTAAACAAATGTCTCCATTTTTAATACACAAAGCGTTACTAGCTCAACTTGGAACCCTGTCTGATACCAGAAAGCAAAGTGATGGCACACTATTGATAGAAGTTTCGAATGAAAAACAATCTTTAATGGCAGCTAAACTTAATAAACTCCACACTTTTGACGTAGAAGTCTCTCCGCATTCCTCCCGTAACATCATCAAGGGCATCGTTACCTGTTCTGACTTAGCCAACTGCACAGATCAAGAAATAATAGAAAATATGCAAGACCAAGGAGTTATCGGTATTCATCGTATTTCTCCTGAAGGCTCTGATCAGACTTCAGCTAAAACACTGCTAGTTCTCTCGTTCAAGACTCATTCCCTTCCAGCAAGGGTTAATGCAGGATGGTACTCCCTTCGTGTCCGACCATACATTCCACCTCCGCTAAGATGCTTCCATTGCCAAAAATTTGGACATACCGCCACTCGCTGCTCCTCTCCAGAGATCTGCCCTTTCTGTGGTCATTCTAGCCATAGCGAAGCTCCTTGCACTCTTCAACCTATCTGTGTTAACTGTCAAGAATCTCACTCCCCCAGATATAAAGGTTGCCAGACATACCGCAGAGAATTTGAAATCCAAAAGATAAGGGTCACAGAAAAGCTTCCTTATCCTGATGCTAAAAGGAAGTTCTACTCACTCCACCCAAGCCTCAACATTTCATACAGCAATGCTGTCACCAACCACCTCGCAGCCATTCCAAGGTCCACTGTGTCGGTCTCCACGCAGTGCGACATTCCTTCCCTCACCAATCCCTTAACCCCTATCACAAGTTCTCAAACTCCTCCCTCTCTCCTCACACCCCCCTCACTTTCACGAAAACCAACACCCCCTGCACCTCTCTCACAACGATCCTCTCTTCATTATACACAATCTTCAAGTCACAATGACATCAGGAAACCAACCACTTCAACTACCCCACTTTCTCTACCCACTCCTAGATCATCAGGAGTTGAAAAATCATCCAACAAAACACCTCAGGCACCAGACTCAATGGGTGCCAAAAAACTCCCATACAAATACAAAATACCCTCCAAAGCCCGATCTAATACAGCCCCCCTCTCCAGATCCTTTTCGGACTCCTCTACAAGGAGTACCCTTTCCAATAAAGAATCGGGGAAAAAGGAAATCAATCCTTCCAAACAAAGACCTCCTGACTCTGTTCAGGACATGATGATGGACGATTTCTCTGATCAGCATATTCGAGACCTTCCACCTAAGTGAACCATTAACAAGAACTAGATAATCATTCCTATCTCTTTAGATCTTACTCCACATTTTCAAACTTACCTTCACCCTAATACAATGGAATCTTGGAGGTTTCGCCACCCATATCGATGAGCTCAAGCTCATTTCTTCGCAATACAATCCTCTAGTCCTACTCCTGCAGGAGACAAACTTTAAACCTAACCACACGTACAGGTTCAAAAGTTACAATATGTTTAGAAAGGACAGAACCGATGCTGCTAGGGCCTCCGGCGGAGTAGCCATTCTGACTCACCCTTCGATAGACTGCTCTCCAGTTCACTTAAACTCTCCATTGGAAGTAATCGCCATCCGATTAGAACACCAGACGGCTCTCACACTTTGCAGCATCTACCTTCCCCCTGCCTCCCCCATGTCATATGAGAATTTGCAGGACGTAATTTCTCAACTTCCCCACCCTTTTATATTATGCGGAGACTTCAATGCACACAGCCCATCCTGGGGCTCAACCCACACAGATCCTCGCGGTCAATGGATAGAAAACATTTTACTAAACACCTCCACTTCCATCTTGAACTCCCCAGTACCCACTCACGTTTCCTTATCAACAGGATCACTTTCCTCCATCGACCTTTCACTCTGCTCCCCAAATATTTTCTCGGATCTACAGTGGAGCCCTATTGTGGATCTACACGCAGCGATCACTATCCTCTCCTAATACATTTCCCTTCTCATCACAGTCAATCCCCACCTAAACTATTATACAATTTCCGCAAAGCGAACTGAGACACCTATCATTCCTCTTTCCCTCTCCAAAAAATAGTGTCCGGAGACCCTGATCACAACATTTCTGTCCTGGTACAGAACATCAAGACGGCTGCCGAAAAATCTGTTCCCCACTCAGAACACAATCTCTTATGGTCTTAGTAGTTTTCTTTAAATTTACAAAGTTTCATTATTTTTTCGACATACTGCGTACATGTCCTACCTGGAATTACCTGCTTTATTCTACTTTTTGATATGGACTATTTCTAAGAACAAACGTTTTGTAAAATTATTTTCAATCTTTAAAAATTTGACTTAATTCTAATTGAAATTATCTCCGGTTTGATGACATGATGACTATGGATAGCCAGTACACATGATTTTTTTCCGATGCGCGTGTCGCATTTAAGTCGTTTTATCCGCGGTTTTAAGCTTTGTGATCTTTGACCAATGTAACACCCGCATTTCCGATACTGAATCTTATATATTACACTGCATTTATTTAGCTGGGATATTACATCATTTGATTTTATAAACAAATCGACGATTTTTTTAAATTCTTTTCCTTTTCTATTTAAATGTTGGTTATACCCTTAAATTGCTTCACCACTCTGTTAAAGTACCATCATCGGCTGGACCATCAAAAGTAGATGTATTGAATATTATTTTTGTAATAATTTTTTGTGGTAACCATTATTACGAAATGATTTAATTAATTTATTCAAATTATCATCCAAATTATCAAAACGATCATCAAAAGATCTTTTGTTCTTCCATAACGATACATATTATATTTAATTTTTTAATTTTTCATTGATTAATTTTTTTTTCTATAGTTAGGACCTCCTTTAAAGGACCTGACGACGCATTTCATATAATTTTGTCAACCTTCTGTAAGATCAAACACAATTTCTCTGAAAGCTCGCAACCCTTTTTAATTCATTTAACATTTCTAGCCGTACGGTGGATTTATAATCTTTTTTTCTAACATCCCCTGCTTGAATATAACAATTATTACGCTAGAGTAACATTTTGTAAATATTTAACTCTAACCACATCAAAGTTCATTGCAACTTTAATATTTTTGAATAAAACATTTAATGATCAAATAATCAGGAATCAGGAAATCAGGAATCAATTAATGTCATTGATAATACCATCTCTTGGATTTATTATATTACGTAAACCATATTATGTAATAATTATCCTTAAAGTATTAATAACATTTTTTTTAATAAGTAGTATGTTACAAAAATATTTGCCTTTTTGAGTTATTCATTGTTTATATATGTATATATATATATATCTATATATATATATATATATATATATATATATATATATATATATATATATATATATATATATATATATACCTGGACACTCACATCGCAATCAATTCAAAAACTTCGGGTGGCACAGAGGGCAATGGAAAGATGTATGCTTGGCATTACAAGACGAGACAGAAAGTCCTGCGCATGGATCAGGGAACAAACAAAAGTCTGTGACATCATTGGAAGAGTAAAACAGTTGAAATGGAGATGGGCAGGCCATATAGCGAGGCGATGGGACGACAGATGGACCAAGGCAATCCTGGAGTGGATACCGCTTGATCGCAAACGTCCGCGAAGAAGACCGAAAGCACAATGGACTGATGACATCGTTAAGTATATTGGACCCGAGTGGCAGAGGAAAGCCCAGGACCGTGAAGGTTGGAAGCATGCTGAAGAGGCCTTCATCCTGCAGTGGATTGATACGGGCTGATTATATATATATATATATATATATACATTTGGAGGTTATTCCACGGGTCATTTTCAATGACCAAACTAAATGACGAAACGAAGAATTTTAGGCACCATTTTAGCACACACTTTTTGCATGTTAAAATTGTTGTAATGTAAAATTTGAGGAACGCATTATTTGTCAATTTCTACAGTTTCAGCAATCTCACGGATACTTAAACAACGGTCAGATCGAACCAGATTACCGATTTTTCGATATTGTCATCCGTTTTTAACGTGAAAGGGCGACCCGGGCGTGGATTATAGTCAACGTCTTCTCGGCCATCTTGAAAAAACCTAAACCACTCAAAAACACGTGCATAACATTCGTCAAAAACACGTGCATAACATTCATTACCATACACTTCTTTCAATAAATTATAAGTTTTAGTAGCGGTTTTTCCAAGTTTCAAGTGAAATTTCACAATTCGTTGCTCTATTGTTACACTTAACATTTTTCCGGCGAAAAAAAAACCACTATAATGCAAACGAAGGCTACGGTTATACGGATTTGATTACAGAAGCGAGAAGTACTGCATTTAAAAGAGAAGGCTTCACGCTAAACAGCTGTTGGTCGCTGGCATTTGCCGCATGCGTACTTATTCTGTAGCAGCGTCAGTCTCGTTATTTAATAGCCACACTTCGTATACGTCGTTGTTTTCAATGACCCCAATGCATCTTTGAGCCAGTCACTCTATTCCTCTTCGGTACCACGATGGTCTTAAAACGTTGGCATCGACAGACCGTGGACAATATAATCTTCCCCTATCTTCAAGACTCATATATCCCTCTCGGCAACTTTTTGTACCAATACGGTGAGGTACCAAATCGGTGAGGATCGATACGGTACCCCTTCTACTTTACAAATCTCACGAACAGTGTTAGTCACTTAGAATTTTTTTTTAAATAGTATCTTAAAATTGCCCTAATTTCACGACTTATTTCACTCATTTTAAAGTTTTTGTTAAAACTGTTCAAAACCTATAGAACAAGCAGGATTCAGAAGTGGATTCAGTAAAGTAGGTGGTCCAACAGATCATAGAAAAGCACAATTAATTCATCATGCCTCTGTGCTTGGGTTTTATTAACTATGAAAAGGCATGTGACTCAATCTTAAAGCACGCCATACTGGATGCATTGCTTAACCATAGAGTAGTCAGAGTCTATGTGAACCTACTAGAATCCACGTGTAATGCAGCTACAGCGATCCTTTATATGTATGATCTTCAAGTTAATGTCAGTGTAAGACGGGGATGTACTAATGTCGAGTCAATATCGCTTATTCTTTTCTCAAATCTTCTTTTCTCAGAACAAGTATGCCGTTTCTTTCTCTTTTCATAAGATCCAGATGAACTACAAAAACAAATACAAGAGCTGGAAAAGGCAGGAGAACCATTTGGCTTGAGAATAAACTTGAAAAAGAGTCAGATCATGTTCAATAAATTTGTCGTGGGTAGAAGAATTTTTGTTTTAGGGAAGGATTTGGATATTGAGACTCGCTACTCATCTTGAGCAGAGGATTTCAGTGAAGGGTGATCTTGTCCGAGAAGTGGTATAGCTAGGCAGGCATTATGGCATATTAGGCATATTATATTATTATAGCATTTGGCAGGCAGGCTCAACATAGCGTTTAAGAACAAACTCCCACTTTATTTCTTCGACATTCCGAACTGAAACATGAAAATTCATGTCACAATATGTTCAAAAAACTTCGGGTAGAACAGAAGGGAATGAAAAGATGTATGCTTGACATACATACATACTTACAAAGCGATATAGAAAGACCAGTACATAAATTAGAGAACAAACAAAAGTATATGATATCATTGGAATAGTAAAGGAAGGAATTGGAAGATGGAGATGGGTAAGCTACATAGCGATGCGATGTGACGACAGATAGAATAAAGCAATCCTAGTATGGATACAGCTTAATCATAAAGGTCCACGAAGGAAACTGAAAACACTGGAACATGGACTCATGAATGAATTCAAGTATTTAAGTAATTCACGAATTCAAGTATATTGGACTCAAATGGGGTGAGGCTAATATTGATGATATATAAATATATTTTTTCGCTATTTGAAGGAATACAGATTTGAATTTTTACACATTCATACGGATTAGTGGGTCACAATTTTGAAAATACTCAACTGAAATCTGAACTTTAAACTCAGCTTACTACGAATTCACAAATAGGATCCATTTTCGATATTTTGCTTCGCATTAGAGAAAAAATTTTTAGAAAAAGTTGTTCAGAATATTATTTTAACCTATATGGGTACCCAGCTTATGGAAAAATGCAGAAATGATTCTTTTACATAAGAAAGGAGCACGGGAAGATTTAAAGAATTACCGTCCAATAAGCCTCCTATCAGTGTACAAAGTTTGCACCAAGATAATATACAAAAGAATACTAAGAAAACTTAATGACGCACAACCAAGGGAGCAAGCAGGATTCAGAAGTGGATTCAGTACATTGGATCATATCCAGGTTCTACAGCAGATCATAGAAAAACACAACGAATACACTAGGCCACTGTACTTGGCATTTATCGATTATGAAAAAGCATTTGATTCAATCTCAAAGCGGGCCATAATGGATGCATTGCTTAATCAAGGTGTAGAGAAAGCCTATGTAAACCTACTAGGATCGATATATGATGAAGCTACAGCGACAGTCCACCAGTGTTCCGTAAGCTGGATTGGGAACAAGATGGAATAAGGATTAATGGTGCGTACTTAAATCATCTTAGATTCGCAAATGATATTGTTCTTCTTTCACAAGACCCAGATGAGCTGCAAAGACACGTACAAGAATTGCAAAGGGGCTGGGGAAACATTTGGCTTGAAAATAAACCAGAAGAAGAGTCAGGCCATGTCCAATAAATTTGCTGAGGACAAAAGGATTTCTATCTTAGGAACGGATTTGGAAGTTGTGGATCACTATATATATATATATATATATATCTTGAGCAAAGGGTTTCAATGGAAGGGGACACCGTCCGGGAGGTGGAGCGACGCGTTAAATGTGGCTGGCAGGCATTTGGCAGGCTCAACATAGTGTTTAAGAGCAAACTACCACTTTGTCTGAAAAGGAAAGTCTTTGATCAGTGTGTCCTGCCCGCTATGACATATGGAAGTGAGACCTGGACACTCACATCACAGTCAGTTCAAAAACTTCGAGTAGTACAGAGGGGAATGGAAAGATGTATGCTTGGCATTACTAAACGGCATAGAAAGACCTGCACATGGATCAGAGAACAAACGAAAGTGAATGACATCATTGGAAGAATAAAGCAATTGAAATGGAAGTGGGCAGGCCCTATAGCGAGGCGATGGGACGAAAGATGAACCAGGGCGGTCCTGGACTGGATACCGCTTGATCGCAAACGTCCACTGAGAAGACCGAAAACAGGATGGACTGATGATATTATTAAGTATATTGGACCCGAATGGCAAAGGAAAGCTCAGGACCGGGAGAATTGGAAGCATGCTGAAGAGGCCTTCATCCTGCAGTGGACTGATACGGGTATGTATATATATATATATATATATATATTTCGCTTACTGCTGAAAAACTTTTTCATTATTTACATCATATTTTTTCTTAAAAAGCTTAAATATCAGTGTTACGATACAAATTGCCGCAAAACAAATATTAGATTGCAAAGTGAGCATTTTCAGTGCTTTAGTTTTTCCGTGCTGTGCCGGCATTTCTTCCCGATAAAACTGCTAATTCAAGCAGATCAATTAAAAAAGTCGTAAACAACTATGTTTAAAGACAAGCTAAAATCCATTTACAGTTCTGCAAGATCGTAAAAGGGACGAAGTAAAAACTTGTAATAATAGTAATTAACTCAGAGAGACGAAGGAACGTAAATCTTTTAACTACCAATTAAAAGGAAAATGTTAAGGTAGACGATGTTACTTGACTTTTAGTGCTAGATATTACGTGCCACTATTATTCTGTTGAAATTTGAAAAACTAAATGGCTAGCGCGAGAGCCAAAAGGTTGCAAAACGCTGACTAAATTAAAATTGTAATTACACTTGTAATAACAAAGAACTAGTGAGACGTAAAATATTGTTTTGACAACCTATTAATACTTCAAACATTGATCAAAAAGTTTCGAATCCTATAATTTCAATACACTTTGTCCAATGCTTCTTTAATAATTCTACTCCTTCCACTAACTCATTTGCGGGAAGGTTTGAACAATACAGCTTCAATAGATTTTCGATTCAACTTAAAATACGATCCACACAAAAATATTTTGAGGTTTCATGCCAAATCAGAAATCAGAATCGATCAAATCTTAGGTAGGGTATAGGTAGTTGCAATAATACTTAACTAGGGTAAGTATTACAATAATATTTGCCTTAGTTCATTCAATTTCACCATCGTCAAGGCCCCTTTTATAAAAATTGGAAGAGCTGCATTATCTTGAAGAAAAAATAGTACATTGGTCTTCAAATCGTGTATATTTTGATTAATTTTTCCAACCATTCTAAAGAATTGTCCACTAAGAGCGTAAATTTAAAATGAGGTATAATGACAAATACAAGTGATATTGTGTTAATTATCACTTATCTTATTTTTTACTTTGAGGCTATACTTTCGTAAACGAGTCTAAGTTAAAGTCATTTAACGTCATGTTTGATAATCTCACATTATTTACGAAACTACAGTCACAAAGTTAAAAATAAAATATGTGATAAATAACAAAGTAAAAAAAAATGTTTTATTCAATTTACAAATTTAATTTACATTCAAATAATGCCGTTCAAATGTATCTCTCCGTTTGAAATGAAGTGAAATGAAATGAAATCAATCAAAATCTATCAAATCAAATCAAATCAATTAAAAAAATCCTAAAAATGCCTTAAATTTACGGGCGCTAGATCACCGGATCCCCTTAAATTGGAAAAACACTGTTTATAACTAGGTGAATTAAAGCTAGTTATAGATCAGACGCCTGAATTAGTTAATAGAAAGGGCATTGCGTTTTTGGATCACCCGACCGGACACCGGTTTTGGATCACCCGACAACTTTTACAACTTGACTGGGATGTTTTTATTCCATCCACCGTATTTTCTTGAACTTGCGCTCTCCGACTGCCATTTATTTAGATCGCTTTAAAATAGCTTAGACGGTAAAACCTTTACCTGTTTGAAAGACTTGAAAAATTACCTGGATCAGTTCGTTAGCTTGAAATCTCAGAGTTTCTGTGAGTATGGAATTCTTCAGCTACGGAAGAGATGGAGAAGAGTCATCGATCAGAATGACACATACTATATCGATCTAATGTAATTTTTGGCAAATGTTTTTTTTTTTACTTTTTTGCCGAAAAATGTTAGAAACTTTTTATTAATTCAACGGAATAAGATAATGCAGACAGAGGACAAAAGATCGCATGTTTTATAATATAAAAGTTTCTTGTTTACTACGAATGTTCTAAACTGTCAGTATAGCTGTCAATTACGTTTTAGTTTAGCATTCAAAACACTTTTTATAAAAAAAATCGTTAATACTACTCCATCAGCATTTACCATACTAAAAATAATGGTAACTAAAGATTTTTATTTTCATCCACAAGAAATATATAAATGACGTATCACACATTCGAATGCTCTTCAAAAACTTAGATTTGAGAACTGTCACCGCGAAAACCAACTCCAAACGGTGTGCTTTAAAAGTTGAAAAATAAAATCGAGAAATTCGTTCGAGTCGTCGACAGCATAGCCGAGAATGTCGACTGCTTATTACGTTTTTCATTTCCTCGGTTTCGGAATTCGCCATGAAATGAAATGAAATGAAATGAAATGAAATGAAATGAAATGAAATGAAATGAAATGAAATGAAATGAAATGAAATGAAATGAAATGAAATGAAATGAAATGAAATGAAATGAAATGAAATGAAATGAAATGAAATGAAATGAAATGAAATGAAATGAAATGAAATGAAATGAAATGAAATGAAATGAAATGAAATGAAATGAAATGAAATGAAATGAAATGAAATGAAATGAAATGAAATGAAATGAAATGAAATGAAATGAAATGAAATGAAATGAAATGAAATGAAATGAAATGAAATGAAATGAAATGAAATGAAATGAAATGAAATGAAATGAAATGAAATGAAATGAAATGAAATGAAATGAAATGAAATGAAATGAAATGAAATGAAATGAAATGAAATGAAATGAAATGAAATGAAATGAAATGAAATGAAATGAAATGAAATGAAATGAAATGAAATGAAATGAAATGAAATGAAATGAAATGAAATGAAATGAAATGAAATGAAATGAAATGAAATGAAATGAAATGAAATGAAATGAAATGAAATGAAATGAAATGAAATGAAATGAAATGAAATGAAATGAAATGAAATGAAATGAAATGAAATGAAATGAAATGAAATGAAATGAAATGAAATGAAATGAAATGAAATGAAATGAAATGAAATGAAATGAAATGAAATGAAATGAAATGAAATGAAATGAAATGAAATGAAATGAAATGAAATGAAATGAAATGAAATGAAATGAAATGAAATGAAATGAAATGAAATGAAATGAAATGAAATGAAATGAAATGAAATGAAATGAAATGAAATGAAATGAAATGAAATGAAATGAAATGAAATGAAATGAAATGAAATGAAATGAAATGAAATGAAATGAAATGAAATGAAATGAAATGAAATGAAATGAAATGAAATGAAATGAAATGAAATGAAATGAAATGAAATGAAATGAAATGAAATGAAATGAAATGAAATGAAATGAAATGAAATGAAATGAAATGAAATGAAATGAAATGAAATGAAATGAAATGAAATGAAATGAAATGAAATGAAATGAAATGAAATGAAATGAAATGAAATGAAATGAAATGAAATGAAATGAAATGAAATGAAATGAAATGAAATGAAATGAAATGAAATGAAATGAAATGAAATGAAATGAAATGAAATGAAATGAAATGAAATGAAATGAAATGAAATGAAATGAAATGAAATGAAATGAAATGAAATGAAATGAAATGAAATGAAATGAAATGAAATGAAATGAAATGAAATGAAATGAAATGAAATGAAATGAAATGAAATGAAATGAAATGAAATGAAATGAAATGAAATGAAATGAAATGAAATGAAATGAAATGAAATGAAATGAAATGAAATGAAATGAAATGAAATGAAATGAAATGAAATGAAATGAAATGAAATGAAATGAAATGAAATGAAATGAAATGAAATGAAATGAAATGAAATGAAATGAAATGAAATGAAATGAAATGAAATGAAATGAAATGAAATGAAATGAAATGAAATGAAATGAAATGAAATGAAATGAAATGAAATGAAATGAAATGAAATGAAATGAAATGAAATGAAATGAAATGAAATGAAATGAAATGAAATGAAATGAAATGAAATGAAATGAAATGAAATGAAATGAAATGAAATGAAATGAAATGAAATGAAATGAAATGAAATGAAATGAAATGAAATGAAATGAAATGAAATGAAATGAAATGAAATGAAATGAAATGAAATGAAATTAAATTAAATTAAATTAAATTAAATTAAATTAAATGTCCCATATAGTCAAACTAAGCTGGGGAATTATTTTTTTACCTAGAACAATCAGTTTGAACATGTATGTGGAGAAACAGTGTTTTCAGACGATGTTTCTATACAGACAACGTCAATATATTTTGAAATATACTATATTTATATAGTATATTTTTTTATCTCCTATCTTACTGTCTTGTCCTATAGAATCAAATTAAGCTCTGAGATTATTTTTCTACTGTTATTTATCCTTCTTTAGGCTAACCCGGCTTGTTTAATGTTTCACCCAAATATTATATGTTTTAACGCCCCTTAATTCGCCGTCTTCCAGACTGCTCATCGGATAAATTCTAATGCTCTACATGCAATCTTATTCACTAATCATATTGTTCTATTTCTCTAGAGATAATTTATTCTAGAAAAAAAAATTAAAGAAACTAGATGAGAAACAACATCTTTGTCACAGTCGCTTTGTAACAGTGAATGTGAAGGTGTCTGCCTTTCCTTTTTTTGTTCCAGTTGAATTCCTTTTCAATATTTTTTTGTTAATTTTGAATTTTTAAATTGCTTTTAAGTAGAAATTTATATTAGTTATATTTTCTTCTATTAAAGTACAAGTACAAACATATATTAAATTTGATCTTTTTAATACTTTATGATTAAAAACAAGCCAACAAAATATATTTCTCATTATACCACAGCAAGTAATTTCATTAAAACAACTCTACCTGGTTGTTAGTTCACTCCAACGCATATCCAGTCAAAACAATAGAGAGCTTACCTACCCAATAAATAACCTGCCAACTTATAATGCACTTTGTATATTGTTTGATTGAATTTTAATTAATAGACAATAAAGCCGGGCGAAAATGGAAGTTCAAAAAGCAGAGCAAGCTTTTAGAGTAAGCACGCTGTTTAATAATCTATGGGTACCTGATTAATTATTTATCCGTTAAATGACAAAAGTTTTGAAGTTCGTTTTATTCCTGCATTAGACTGGTAAAATATCCAGATCTAAAACTTTTAATATAAATAATTCTAAGCTTAAAGAGAATCTTCTTAAGAAAGGGGATGAGATCAATAATTTTAATTTGGAATTTATTTTGTATGGAAAATTTTAGTAGAGAAAACAGTACATTGATTCGTTTTCTCACAATATAAACTGTCGCTTTTCATCTCTTAAAAAAATATTTGCCGTATTAATCACGTCTTTTTTTATATCCAAGTTTATTACAATCTATGCTAACGATGAGATTCAACAATTGGTATATTGGCATGTAAGAGAGGACCCATTGGATTTCTCCTTTTTAAAGTTTACTCATGTTCTTAGTTCATTCTTCTACTAGAACCTTCGGTGTGAAACACTAAATTCGAAAAGATGCATCACTAAACACCAAATTACTTTATTTAATGCTAGGCGGGCGTTACTTTAACCGTGTCGTGCATCGTGTACGACAATCGTGTACAAATCGTGAACAGTGAAGTCATCTAAGTATTACATTAATAATTCAAAACGTTAGCTGAATGGAATAGGTTCTTTATACGATTCATGTTTTTTTTTACATTTAGCCTTTTGAATGTTTTGATATGCATCCAAAGCCTTATTATTATTTATATTTTTAACAAGTCTGAAATGCGTTATGCTCGTGTGCGTGTTGGGCAACTCAGGATTTATCATTTCTCCCATATCTAATCTGGCCAATATGTTCTATATTTGGTTAATATGGATCTTTTAGTTTGCCTAATATACCTTCTATCACAATCTTGACAACAAATATAGTAAATCCCCGATTTTTCATGTTGGTCTAATTTAGTCTTTGGATTGCCCTGGACTTATGGTTTGTAGACTAAGGTAATGTCCACATTTTTCAAAATCTTGTCTAAACCTCGTGTTAATTGGGTATCAAACATTATTACTATGAATTTGTTTTTGTACCTTTTGAAAAGCCTTTAATAATCTCCAATATTATATATATATATATATATATATATATATATATATATATATATATATATTTTTTTTTTTTTTTTTTTTTCTACATAACAGTTTATACAGTTTATACATAACTCTCTTTGAGAATGGTCGCGAGGCCGAAACATGTTAGAGAATATCTTGAATATATTGTGAAACAAATACCAAGATGTTACTATGTTTCACCAAGAGCCAACCGCGCAATCAATCAAAACTATATATATATATATATATATATATATATATATATATATATATATATATATATATATATATATATATATATATATATATGTATATATATATATATATATATATATATATATATATATATATATATATATATATATATACATATATATATATATATATATATATATATATATATATATATATATATATATATATATATATATATATATATATATATATACATATATATATATATATATATATATATATATATATATATATATATATATATATATATATATATATATATATATATATATAAATTAATTTATCTACAATATCATTCTTATTATAATCATTCACTTCGTGTCCACCTCCCTAATCAATTATAGTTCTTTGTTATAACTGTCGGTTTAGATCAAAAAATTGATTCATCCATCTACCATACAGTTTAAAGTAACCATTTTGGTGTAGAATCTATGAGTTCAGTTGTTAGAAATCTATCTCGAAGAGGTGGTGCTTGTCTTAAATATATCAACATCTAACCTATTTTTAGTATTTCTACTCGCTCAAATATCCAAAACTGATAATATATTAATGTTTTCGATTTCATATCTATTTCTTTTGGTTTTTAACAAATTTAAGTTCAAATTCTTAAGGTAGTATAAGCGATACTTATAAGTCAAAATAAGTTTAAAATTGGTTTGTTTTCCTAAAATTTAAAATAGTTACAGAAATTCACAACTTTTATTTATAATACTAAAACAAACTTTAATTATTAATACATTATTTATTTATAAAAAGTATAAAATTGACTTTGTTATTATAAATTCATATGGTTCGACAAAAGATGTGGCAACAGTGCATTTGTGTTTACATATATATATATATATATATATATATATATATATATATATATATATATATATATATATATATATATATATATATATATATATTTTTTTTTTTTTTTCACATTAAAAAATTATGCATTTTAGATGCAAAGGTAAATTCTCTAAGAAAAATTACTTTTTAAACCTCAAATTCAGAATTGTTATACATAGTAATCTCTCTTTTTAGCTCTCCTCTTTTCTTTCTCAGCTGGTTGCGCGACGTTGCCAGACCTTTGATCGAGTGTTTCGTTATCACTGATCGAAAGTTGAAAAAAAAAAGTTAGACTATGTGTAAATAATTATATCGGTAACCTGATATTATTCATATATAACAACATTCTGCAAATATTAAATTTTATTATATTATGTGATATTTTTTATTCTATAAAGTTGGAAAATTAATAATGAAAAAAAAATAGAAAATCCGTGGCGCAAATCATAAGACTGTGTGTAAGAACGGTTGAAAATATAATTTTTCTAAAAAACTAGACGGTAAATAATTTTCAAATTTTGAACATACTACAAATACATATCATTTGTCACAATTACCGAATTTCAAGTCTTAGACTTGAAAACTCGTTTTTTTAAGACTCGCTCGTCCCTCCTTAACAAATTCTCCTAATTTTTCATTTTTGTATCGAAAATTGCAAATACATCATATAAATAAATGTATCAACTATACCCTCAAAAAGTAAATGAATTCATCTTTGCCCTCAGTTTCAAAATTTGCTCATGAATAAGTTGGCTAAGAACGGTTTGGTACGGAATACGATTATTGCCTAACTACCGGGTCCTAATACTAATTTAAAATCTAGTTGGTACATCTTTCGGATCATAACGCTTATTTCTACGGTTACCAATGAGTCTTCTGCGGAGTTGGGAACCAAATTGTTTGAATACACACTTTGTAAATAGTTCGCACTATACTTTTTATGTTTTGGTTTACGCTCATCCTCCAAGTTATCAGCTGTGATCCTCTATGCTGAGGATCACAGCTGATAACTTGGTCATGTAAGAACCATGAAGCATCTGTCATTATTCCTACTACTTTGGACTGGAATCGTTCTAGAATCTCGATTTGGAGTTGAAATGATCCCAACAGCTAAATCCCATATGCCATATGATGATTCCTCCGTCGGTTTACCAGGTTTTGGAATCGATATGATTTGTCCTACTTTCCACTGTGACGAATAATGGCCGACTCAAGAATTGCATTACAAATGGCTTTAATGAGAAGTTATATATATATATATATATATATATATATATATATATATATATATATATATATATATATATATATATATATATATATATATATATATATATATATATATCATCATCATCATCATCATCATCATCATCATCATCAGCCCGTATCGATCCACTGCAGGATGAAGGCCTCTTCAGCATGCTTCCAACCTTCACGGTCCTGGACTTTCCTCTGCCACTCGGGTCCAATATACTTAACGATGTCATCAGTCCATCGTGCTTTCGGTCTTCTTCGCGGACGTTTGCGATCAAGCGGTATCCACTCCAGGATTGCCTTGGTCCATCTGTCGTCCCATCGCCTCGCTATATGGCCTGCCCATCTCCATTTCAACTGTTTTACTCTTCCAATGATGTCACAGACTTTTGTTTGTTCCCTGATCCATGCGCAGGACTTTCTGTCTCGTCTTGTAATGCCAAGCATACATCTTTCCATTCCCCTCTGTGCCACCCGAAGTTTTTGAATTGATTGCGATGTGAGTGTCCAGGTTTCACTTCCGTATGTCATAACGGGTAGAACGCACTGATCGAATACTTTTCTTTTCAGGCAAAGTGGGAGTCTGCTCTTAAACACTATGTTGAGCCTACCAAATGCCTGCCAGCCACATTTAACACGCCGTTCCACCTCCCGGGCGGTATTCCCCTCCATGGAAATCCTCTGCCCAAGATATACAAAGCTGTCCACAATCTCTAAATCCCTTCCTAAAACTGAAATTCTTCTGTCCTGAGCGAAGTTATTGAACATAACCTGACTCTTTTTCAGGTTTATTTTCAAGCCAAATGGTTCGCCAGCCCTTTGCAGTTCTTGTATGCGTCTTTGCAGCTCCTCTGGGTCTTGTGAAATGAGAATAATATCATCTGCAAATCTAAGATGGTTTAAGTTTGCACCATTGATCTTTACCCCATCCTGTTCCCAATCCAGTTTACGGAATACTTCTTCAAGGCCAGCCGAGAAAAGAATAGGCGATATTGCGTCACCCTGCCGTACACCTCGTTCTATATTAATTCCCACTTCAAGATCATCAAGGTGAATTGGAGCTACAGCCACAATTCACCTTGATATATATATATATATATATATATATATATATATATATATATATATATATATATATATATATATATATATATATATATACGTCGATAAGACAAAAAGAGATATTTGCATACTATTATTTTATTCAGAAAAAAAGTTATAAATTTGATCACGGCAGAAATTCATAAGCGTTTTTTTCTTCTACACGTTCCGAGAGCGTTGTCCAAACATAGTAAATTACATAAAAAAAATCGTTGGCCTCTCCGAGATATATCAGATTAAATCCTTCGATAAATAATATATTACGAGCGAAATTTAATATTTCATTGCCATATAAATCCCTAACTGCTAGCTACCGCAATATACTTAAACCTTAACGTTTCAGAATAACATTTTGTGCAGCATATGATTGCAGCTTTATTAGCCCCCGAGGGCAGACAGTAAAGAGGGCACCGCATTTTACCTATTAATATTATATTAACTAACAAAATTAAAATTCTACCGTAAATTTTACCTGCCTCAGGCAGGACCCTTGTGCAGCGAGTAACATTTTACGACCGAGAATATCAAATACACGGAAAATCTTTTACGGAATTGTTTAATTAAGACTGCTGTCAGGGTAATATTAGATTTATTGACATATCCCAATGTTAGACCTATAAAATGGTTCTCTCCAAACCATGTTTGGTTTAAGGAACTATTTCCTCAAACCAACTCTAAGTAATTGAGATATGAATACCAAGTTAAAAAAAATATTAATAAATTAAGTGCATAAAAAAAATTGGAATAAAGGGAAATCTTGTTTTAGAATTGGTTATCTCGTGACCTTCTTGAAAAAACATTAAATTTGCTTAAAACATACTTTATATCAAATACGTGGACTAATTATCCTTTGAGAATAATTCAATCAATTGAGCAAGATAAGTAGTTATCCTAAAAAGTTAATACACAGGCCAACAGTTGTTTTGGTGAGGGGGTATTTAGAATGAATAGTCTGTAACAGGCAACATATTATGATTAATAACTGAGAAAATTAAACTCTCGTATCCTTCCAATGACGCATTTTATATGAATACGTAGAGCAGCAATTCGTTTGCCTTCTAAAACCTTAGATTGTGATAACTTTATACCAGAATTAACCGAAGGCGGTTTAATTAATTCTATATTTTTATCCTCAAGAAGTAAAAAAATTTTTTTGAATACATTCCCCAACGAGGATAGTATTATGTAGTAGATTACAATGTGTAAACAACATCAATAATTAATTCAGAATAAAAACAATCACTATCCAATATTATATACCAGGTGTCCCATTAAGGATGGATCGCGGCCGTATCTTGAAAACTATTTATCCCACAGCTTTGGGGAAAAATAAATTGTACTAAAAATGATCATGAGAAATTCACCAAAAATATTTTTAAGCTTCTAAAACGACCGCAAGAGGACGTGATGAGCTAAACATTTTTAAAAATCTTTTTTTTTGTGTATTTTCAAGTGTTCGAGAGGACACGAGGACTGACAAGAGGACTTCGAGGACACCCAAAGATGTGCGTGGAAAGAAGTTAGAAATTCTAGCGTGGTTAGAAATTCTAATGATCGGGTTAGCGATACTACTGGAGTAGATAACCAGGATTTCTTAATGAGGCGTTGTATCGATGGGCAGCAGAGTACTCCAAAGGATACTGGAAATTTCGTTGGGCGCCAAAATATTACCCGTTTTGTAGTGATTCCAGGAAGATAAACTAAACTAAAATAAAGATAAACTAACGAAACATGGTACCGACCCTCTGCCAAAGCCTAATCAAATATGAGCAAGAAAATACGTAATCAACTCTTACAAATTCTCGATACGTTCTCAACACAGTACGGCCCTGTATCCCGACTTACTACGCAGTACCGGATATGCAAAATAACCACGCACCAGGCTCGACGCAAAATGTACTCCATTTCCTTTTCAGTACCTTCGCCAAAATGGCAAAATATGGAAAGTCTAAGTAACTGAAATTCCAACACAATACAACCAAACCTGGTAAGCAAATATAACCGTAACAACATTTTTAAAAATCATTTTTTTTTGTGTATTTTCAAGTGTTAACCGAGTAAGAAAAATTCTCAGTTATAATTAGCAAACTGTCTCCTACAACTTTGTTTTATGACATTTTGTCGTAACTTCGCGAATAAAGTTTTACCTATTTAGATAAAAAGTCGTCTAATGCCCGTTTGCCTAAACCGATTTTCCTCAATTTGGATTCATTTAAAAGGCAATTGCTGGGACAATCAGATAATCTGGGAGATGAATTATTTAGTTTATAAATGAAACCGCGAGGTGGCGTTACATTCAACAATAGTTTTTTTGAAGTCTTGTTCAGTTTTTTCAAATGGAATGGTACAGCTTTTATTCATGGCTAGAAAGGTAATTTAAAGAGGAATCATCCAGTGAAAACCCGAAATCGATATCTCTAACATGTCAAGAGATATTTCGATTTTTCTGAAAAAATCAGTTATTATTTCACTACTACCTGCATTAAGTAAAAACAATATTAGCCTAATGTTTGCCTTCCTTCACACTTTACCCAGACTTAGGACTGGTCCAAATTCTTCGTGCCATATTAATTTGGAGCGTGTTTAAAGGCCAACGGGCCAACAACGAAGATAATAATAATAACAACAGTGAAATAAAATTAACAGCACAACAGTATAATAATTAACAGAATCTGAACTTTAACGCCTTTCTAAATGTTCAAAATGCCTTCCATCCTTAGAAATGCAAAAATTTATTTTAAGACGAGTACTAAAAACGGCAGCTTCAATTTCCGCTCTTGAAATGCTGATTATTGAATTTTGAATTATTTCAATCATGTTTTCTCGTGTGGTAGGACGAGTTTGAAAAACAAGGTCTTTTAGTCTTCCCCACAAGTAAAAATCGAGGACTGTCAAATCCGGTGAGCGCGCCGGCCACGAAAATAAAATACCCCGTCCTATGCAACGATTTGGAAACGAAGTATCCAAGAAGTTTCCAACCATCTGCGAGAAGTGCTGGTGCATCATGCTGGTACCACATTTGTCTTCTTGTTTCCAACGAAACATCTTCCATTAGTTCTGGCAGTTCATTTTGTAAAAAATTTAAATATGTTTCACTATTGAAATGTCCATTAAAAATAAAGGGACCAATAATTTTGTCTCCCAAAACACCACACCATACGTTCACACTCCATCTATTTTGGTGGTTGATTTCTAACATCCAGTGTGGATTAGCAACTGCCCAGTAGTGCATATTATGTAAGTTAACGCCTCCATCACTGCTAAAAGTAGCTTCATAAGTCCATAGTATGCGTTTTAAGAATTGTTTATTTCCACTACACATATTTTTTAACCAGTGACAATAGTCTAACCGTCTGTCGAAATCGTTATCCAAAAGGGCTTGGTGTAAGACAACATGATAGGGGTGCAGCTTGTTATCTCTTAAGATTCGATGAATGGATGTCTTGCTAACACCTAATTCTTCAGATATTTGTCTGATACTTAAATGGGGATTGGTATGTTTCAACATAAGCCAAAACATTTACGACATTATCTCCATTACGAATCGAACGTAACCTGGTGCGGACTGGATCTGGATGCACAATTCCTGTTTCTCGTAAGCGTCTTGCTAGACGTGTGAACACCTTCTTCGAATAATGCCTTCTTTCGGGATATTGACTTGCATATTGCCGCTCTGCAATACATGCATTTTCAAAACATTGGAAATACATTGGCATTGTTAGGCATTGTTAGGCATTAGGCATTGTTAGATATTATTACAATAATTATTAATAATCAGTAAATGCAATGTTGAAAATGTAATGCATTTCAAAACTAACAAGTTAATTTGACTGTTTTTGTTTGTTTCCATAGTTCCCTTCTTACACTCTTTGTGTAATGTACCTAAGGATTGCATGCGTTTATTTGGAAACCCGAAAACGCATAATTTCATTCATCCATTCATTTAGTTTAAAAGAAAGAGTAGGTATATTTATTAATGACTGACTGCAATATTCTGTCAAGTAGTATTTAAGCATCACAAAAGAGAAAATATAACAATTGGAGAAAGGCATTTTTTCCGCTTATGTAATTAAATTAGAAAATATTATCAAGGTCAGGATTAGAACATTTATGATGATTGATACTGAATAGATAATTTTATTTTTTAAATAAAATTGTTGCGGTTGCGATTGCGACCTAAATATTAAGACCAATGTTTAACTTAATATTAGGGTAAAAATAATCCAACGTTCCGCCTCACGTGGCCCGTGCGACACTCATCGGGGAGTTTCGTGGATTGACTGACCAAAGATAAGTTATCATCTTACTAGTCATATTATATTAGGTTTATTACTGTTTCTTATCTATAAGACATCTGTACTAAAATGCCTGTATTTTACTAACATAGTTAATTTCTGATTATAACTAAAAAATCCCTCTCCTATTCTTTGGCTTCCACGATATTTTTTTAAATGATGATATTAAATGTCTAAGTACCGAATAATGTTTTCTTTTATCGCCTGAGAATCTCATGTTCTATGAGCAGTAATTAGCTCTGGGAAATATTCACCATCTTAATATATATTGTATTTTTTTGAAGGGTACTTTTTTTTGAATCCCCAAAACGGGTAACAATGTTTAGCTCGTCACGCCCTTTTGCGGTCGTTTTAGAAGCTTAAAAATATTTTTGGTGAATTTCTCATGATCATTTTTAGTACAATTTTTTTTCCCCAAAGCTGTGGGATAAATAGTTTTGTTGGTACATATTTGTTTTTATAATTGTCTTAGAGTTCTTAGAGATCTAGAGATTTCCCAAATAAAATAAGGCACCTAACCAATTTTTTTTTTGAGTGGAAAGCTTTTAGTCTCACAAATTTCTGTACTCTTCGACCATCTACAAATAAGATTATCCTGTAAAACTTTGATAAGTATAAGACTTTTCATATACGATTACCTTCCAAATTGGTAGTCGAATTTTGTTCTTGTCTATTCGCGCATACTTGAATATTATTATTAGTATCCTACAGCGTAGACGATCCTGTAGGGCTTTCTCATTGTTACTACCCTCGGTTGTGTTACAACATGTAGATTATTTGCTACACGCAGGAATATTCCTCATATGTTAGGGAATATTTTCCCTAAATGAATTAAATAATACTAATAAAAGTTTTAAAAACGGATGCAAAAAACAAAAAGATCCTAATCTAATTTCAATATTTCATTCTGAACTTACCTTTGAGCCTCCATATCTTTATGTAAAGATATATGAGTATAACGTCGAAAACAGCATCGAAAGCCTACTATTAAAAACAAGTATATTTTCAAATCGCTTGCAAACCAATAAATACGATAAAATATGTAGGTTAAATAGAAAAATGACTAAGATCGATAAATTGTTTTATTTTTGCCCGGGACGCCGATTATTCCCGAACGTCTTTTTGGAAAAGGCGCCAAAGAAAATGTTGGTGTAACTTCCGAATTGTTCCCAGTCGACCCGATATTGGCGATATTGGTGTTCGTGTTTACGTTTTTTACCATTGTGAGGTCACATGCGCTCGGGTTTTTTTTTCGGGAACTGTCGGCGCCTCATCGGTACTAGGTTCAAAAATTTATTTTCAATTTAATATAACTTTTTAATTGTAAGAAAAAAAAATAGTTTTGTTATAAATGGCCCTATAAATCTTCCAGCACACAATGCGTACCGCACTGTTACTCGAAGAGGATTTAAAGGTTTTTCTGCAATCACTCAAGGATTTTCACTTTCCCAAAACATCATTTTATTGCAAAATTCTGCATTATTTCTAGGTGAATGTCTAGGTGAAGTCGTTTAAAAACGGCGCTAAATTTAAATCCCGAAGCACCTATTGGGGACACCTTTTATAACAAACAGTTACCATACGAGAAGATTAAGCTCAATTTTTTGTTTTAAAAAATATAATTTAAGCGAATAATTTTTAGTAATGAAGTAGTCTCTAATTTTGACTTAAATACGAAACCATGTTATTTAATTTATAATTTAAAAGCATGCCTATATAATTAAAGAAGAGTGGTAACCAGATCGCTAATTTAATCAGCATTAAAAAGCAACTGTAGATAAAAGCCACAATAAAAATATAAAGCATTTTCCACCCCAACAAAATTCATTAAGCAGTAATGTAGAAAACTCTCGACAAACCTAATTACCTCTTATATTTTATAAGGAACGCGGAATGCCTTGTGGAATATATTTTTTCAGGGTATATAAGGAAAAAATGACTTATGAATGCCACAATTATTAAAAAGTTTTTATATTTTGTTTTTATGGAGTAGAAATGTCCCACATACTTTTCATTCCAGGCTAAGAAAATATATAGAAAAGTAACGTTTTACATTCTTAAAACGACTCTGATATTGGTATGTTAGAATTTCCATAGCTGACTATGGCACTAACTGAGATGGCATAGCTATTATTTATGCTTTTCTATGCTTTCTTATGCTTTCTACATTATTTTAAAATAACGAAAATGGAAACTAAAGTACAAGTTTCAGTAAAGTTTAAAGCTAAGCTGATAATCACTAAGTTTCATCAAAAGGAATATGTAGCATGACGTATGAGCTATTCAAAAATGGTGATGTCAGTATGAAAAACAAATATGGATATGTATAACCGACAACGTCTAAGAACTTAAACTGCATTATACATATGTATAGCATAGTATATATATATATATATATATATATATATATATATATATATATATATATATATATATATATATATATATATATATATATATATATATATATATATATATATATAAGAAGAAATCCACAGGCACTTACGCAAACTAAAGAATAACAGGTTATCCGGTGAAGATGGTATCACCGCGGAACTATTGAAAAACCTCGGACCAAATTCACTGTAATAACTTAACTTACGCAAATTATCACAAACATTTGGCAAACAGAAAAATTACCTGATGATTGGAAATGTGCTCTTATCCACCCGCTGCACAAGAAGGGAGACAGAACAGATGTGAACAACTACAGAGGAATCCTCTCAACATGCCTTCTCCAGAGAACACAAGAACAATTAGAACACAAAATTGGCGAGTACCAGGCAGGCTTTCGCCCTGGTCGCTCATGCACTGAACAAATATTTAACCTAAAAACTATGATGAAATACAAAGCTATCAGGAATGTCCTAATCATCTGCACGTTCGTGGACCTCAAGAAAGCGTACGACTGCATCGACCGAAAATCTTTGTTCAACATCCTTGAACAAGGACTCGACCCCAAAACACTACATTAATCAAGCAGACACTGACTGACACAACCTCTAAAGTAAAATTTATGGGAGAAATTTCCGAACCCTTCCTGATTAAAACTGGAGTACGCCAAGGAGATTGGTTATCCCTACTCCTCTTCAACCCGGTCCTGCACAAAGTCATAAGGGAATGGGATAAATAACTGAAAAATCAAGGACACTGGAAACCAATACGACTCGTACGATCCAAAAACAACATAGAAATATCATGCCTGGCTTTCGCAGATGACCTAGCCATACTCTCAGACAATGAAAAAAGAGCAACCAAACCGATCAAAGTCCTCAAGGAATGTGCAGAGAAAGTTGGCCTGCAAATCTCCTTTCAAAAAACTGAATTCTTCTGCTCAAAATTAGATGTTCAAAATTTGAACACCTAATACGGCAAAATAAATAGAGTCACTCACTGACTACCTGGGCAAGATCCTCGAACCCACAGGAGGAGAGAAGATACTATAGAAGACTCGATTACAGAAGATGAAGAGGGCATACGGGAAGACACACAATATCTACAATAAGAAATGCCTATCCACACACGCAAAAATAAGACACTGCAACACAGTAATCATACCAGAAGTACTATACGCAAGCGAGACACTTACACTTCATACAAAAAGCGGCATAGAAAACATACTAAAAGAAGAACGAAAAATTATGGGGGAAAATTCTCGGTCCAAAACTGACAGAAGATCCTTCTTCTTCAGTCTGTATCCTTACAGACTACAATCTCGAAAGGCCACAGAGAGAATGTCCAACGTAGCGGCGGACATAAGAAAAAAAAGGTTGAAATTCTATGGACATATCAGTTGACTCCCACCGACAAGACTCACCAACAGAATTCTTACATACATACGAGGAGTCAAGTCAACAGTACCATGGATCACACAAGTCAGAGCTGATCTGGAAAAGGCACAAATGGGTCCGACAGAGATTGAGGATAGAAGAACGTACAGAAACAAAATACATATGTGGAACGTTGCATCAGAGAGCGAAGTTTCGAGGAGACCGGGAGCAAAGTGGACGGAGGAAAGAAAGAGAATCCACGGAGAAAGGATGAGAGAGGTGTGGAGGATCAGAAAGAACACTTGAAAATGAGTCAGAATGCTTTGCGTGATCCAACCGGGTCTATACGCACCTAATATATATATATATATATATATATATATATATATATATATATATATATATATATATATATATATATATATATATATATATATATATATATTAGGGTGGGCCGAAAATACGTTTTTTCGAATTTCTTTTAATAATACCGAAAATATTTTTCGTCGATATCTTAGGCTTCTCAAAGTTAATCAAAGTTTAAAGCTTTTCAACAATTTTCTCTTTATTTATACTTAATTTGGTGTAAGGACCTTTATTATAGAGAATTAAATTTCCGATCAAAGTAAGTTGAGAATTTTTTTTTTAAACGTTGAACTTTGGCTAACTTTGAGGATCAATTCTTTTATTGGAACCTTTGGTGTGAAACACTAAACTTGAAGAGACACTCCACTAAACACCAAATCACTTTTTTAAACTTCTCAACGCAGGTTTCGCTAATCATGTTAGCATCATCAGAAGATGATTTAATCTTAGATAAGAATCCCATTTATACCCATTTCTATATATTTTATTATATTACTATAATCAAAAATGTACCAGGTTCAGAAGAAGTTCTATGAGGCCAATTTTTTTTACAGTTATGTTTCTTTATCCCATAGATATCCCATAGTCCTACTGTCCCATAGATAAAAAAGCAATACTTTATACCTTTGTAAGTCAGGTAAGAATAATTTCAATGGCTCATGATATAAAGCAGAAGCAGATACTTGAAAATGGGGCGTGCTAGGTCATTTCTGTGAAAAGGTGTTTTAATAACTACCTAAATGAAGGCTGGCTTTAAGCCGTTACCAGTTCGGTTCAGCTGAACGTTCGGAAAGCAGCTGAAGGAATAACCATATGTTCGACCATATACATCGGCTATGTTGAATGTAGGCTGTAATACAGTGCATCTCACACCATCCTGTAGTGAACATCTGCAACAGTCAAACTGCGCATAACCGTTCGTGACTCGCCCAGACCCTGTTTAAATACCAAGTATGACCCGCCCAGACCCTGTCTAGATACCATTCCTTCGGCTGGCATCAAAAAAGACAATTTTGTTTTATTTTGGGGCAATTTCTTTTTTGTTTTTGAATATATTTAATATTATCCATTCTTATGGTGGAAAATCTCCATATTCTCCATTTTTTTAAGGGAAATTTGTCGTAATATTTAAAATTATCATTAAATGATTTAACCAGGATTTTAACCAAGAAATCCAACATGTTGTTTCTCGATAGTTTTATTATTATCAAAAATATCCTTCCGTAATTCGACCAAGTACAACTAACATCTCATAATTAATAACACCTTTCTAATCCCACCACACGGCGAACATAATCCTCTTCAGATTGAGTGCCGAATCTGAGATAATTTGCGACGGCTCGTTGCTATATCTCATAATCTTTTACACACTACGTAATCGTTTATGATCCATTTTTCATCTCCCGTTACTGCCGGCTTCAAAAATTGCTTTTCTTTACATTTCCACAACGAATCAGAGACAAATATATCAGTAGTCACGTTAGCCTCAATGAATTCGATATGGACAATGTGTAACAGTAAAAGCAAATTGTTTTCTAAATTTACTAAGTGAACTTAATTAAACTTACTGGCTCATTAACTAAACAGTATAGCAATACACTGCAGTACATTCGATCAGAATTATTTGTTTTTCTATTCTTCTACGTAAAATTAAATTATGTTTATTTTTTTCTTACTGTCAACAGAGAACTGTTTGGAAATGTTCTAGTATATCTATGAAGACGCCAGGTTAAACATTGTTAAACTAACTGTCACATTCTTAAGTTAACTTTTTCTTATATACCTTGAAGAATATATTGCAGCAGAACAAAATATGAGAAAATTAAAATTGTTTCGAAACTTGCTATTCTAGGAACTTTTTAATTTTTTATATTTTTATTTTAACGTAACAAAGCACGCGTCGAAGCTGTTTGGATGGTCTGACTATCTTTAAAACAACACACTTTCAACTTTGGGAATAAAGTTCTCCTTGTCTTCTTGACTTCTTTATGAATTGTTATTCGAAGTATTCTCCTCTCACTTCGATACCTTTGTTACATCGATTCAATAGTGATTCAAATGCGTGCTCCCAGCCCATTTTGTCGAATAGCCTCCAAAGCACGCGTCGAAACTATTTAGGTAGTCTGAATATCTTTAAACCAACACACTTTCAACTTTGGGAACAAAATTCTCCTTGTCTTCTTGACTTCTTGGTTTTTCCTTGATTTCTGTCACAAAGGGGTAAATCTGGTGAATACAGTGGGTGGTTGATCACACAGACTTGGGTTTGGGCAAAAAATTGACGCACAATTAACGACGTGTGATTTAAATTCAATATGGTTCCCGATTCTAAAGAATACAATTAAAAACATTTAAATATTTGAATACACAATCAGTACAATAAACAATCACACAGTAAACATTACCTATAGATATTTTTTGGTAGTATGTCACTGTCATGAAAATCTATTGTTGTCAATGTAAGTATCGTTGACATATACAAAAAAATATATTTACTTTCACTCGTTACTTTATATATTACAAATTAATATAATTTATTTTTTAGTTTAGTTTTGAAAACGAGGGGAGATTACCCTCCGAAACGTTAACGTTAAAAGTTTGTACATTTTTTTATAACATTTTTATATCTTTAAAATTTTGTTCGTTCGGCAAATTTATTACAAAAAAGAATCACTGTTTTAGACAATAGCGAAAAACCCAAATAAAGGAGAAAAAATGAAAGTAAATATATCGGTCTGATGCTGTGTAAATACTTCAGCTTTTTGTTTATTGTCTTGTGTCATGGTATCACCGTTTTTCTGATCGATGGGATTGAGGTTATAGGTTTGTTAATCTTATTTCTTGCTTTTCATAATGAATAGTTTTCTCATCCACCGCTAGGTTTTGTAGGTATATAATAACCCCCCAATTCGTCGGTCAAAGCTGATGAATGGTTATGTGAGTTAAATTCAACCCTTTCCCCATTATTCTGACCGTCAACCGATGATTATAATACACAAGATCCCGGAGTATGTCGATATTTTCATCAGTTTTTGTAGTTCAAGGACTTCCGCTACGAGGTTTAGCTTCAATCGAGTCAGCCGTTTGAGAATGTCTTAAACCACCTGAAAACTTGGGCGTTTGACTGTTTCCATAGATCTGTTGAAGTTTTGCCAAAATTTCCATTGCACTGTGCAAAACTTATTAGCGCAAACTTGAATTAGAGCACTAGAAAAATTCGTCTGTCACCAAATCTGTCTGTCTAAAATTAAAATTCAGTTCATTTTGGGTTTCAAAAATCATAAAATACTAATAACTACATGCTAATAACTGCATACAAGTGTATATTGCTGACGCTATAATGATAGGAAATGAAATGATGACTTGACTCAATCAAGCGAACAGACATGTTTTTAATTTTAAAATCTGAGGTATCTACCCCTTTTACTTTAGAATCAGTCCATCGAAATTGAAGAAGTATTCTCCCAAAAAATAACGCAATGACATATATACAGTAGCCGCGAATTTGCAGCTATTATTTATAATATATATATATATATATATATATATATATATATATATATATATATATATATATATATATATATATATATATATATATATATATGGGGTGCCAACAGTGTTGCCAGATCGAGCATCGCCACCAATATCATTACTTTATTTAAAAACCTTGTATAATCTGTTAATCTAAAATCAAAATTAATTCATTTTTGTTTTAGTTTTCTTTTTGATTCTAAAATATAAACAATAAATCTAAGAGTCTAAGCCAAGGAAGGAGTTTTCCATATAATATTATTTTAATTTAAAATTGTTCTTCTTTATGATCATGCTACATAAAACGAAATTGCTTTCTGTATTTTCCTCTAAGGTATATGAAATATTCCTTAGAACCTCACTCAATAAGCAAGCAGGATTAAAACTTTTTATTTACTGTGACATTCTTAAGTTAGCCTTTTCTTCTCTTTAGTTTTATTAAATGCACTTAAGTTTTAAACGTTTTTCCTAGTAACAAAGTTTATCAAATTATTCTAGGATATTGTCTAGAACTTCCAGATGAACTTTATTATTATTTAAGTGTTTTCTTTGTAGTGTCTTTTTCGAAGAGTTTTCTCGTGGTCGTAAAACATTAGACATTATACGAGGGTTGTCCGTAAAATATGGTCTCCATTTTTTTCACGAAGAAAATCACATTTATATGCAATGAACTGTACATCGTTGGAAAGCCTGGACTTCTACTATTTTTCTACATAGCTCCCGTTGCGATTGATGCATTTTTAGCATTTTTCGTATGCCCGTGTCATGAAACTTACTACCCGCGACGCGTAGGTAGTGTACGAACTCTTCTTTCAACTCCTCGGTGGTCCTGAAATTCGTTCGCACAGCTCCCGAATCGTCACCCGTCAATTTTCAAGCATTTCCCTCTCCACTTTTACAATCGTTTCATCCGAAACCGTTGGCCGTTCGGCACGCTATTCATCATGGATCTCCGTATCAATTTTTAAACTCTCTGCAGTATTTTCCCACGTTTTTGATGTTCATGCACCGTTGTCCATACACTTCACATAATTGATGATGAATTTCTATAGGCGTAGTGCCCCTGGCACACAAAAAACAAATCACAGAACCTAATTCACATCTGGCAATAGCGGCCAGTTCTGCAGGATCTTGCGTTAAACCGTTCTTCGCGACTCCAGCGCCTTGGAGACCTTACTTTACGGATAACCCTCGTATTAGAATCTCAGTTTAATCTTGAACTTTTTTTTGCTACCTTTAATGAAATTTATGAAAAAAGTAACACAAACTATAATCTTGGATGTAATCTCCCACACTTTCTATATACCATCGCCATATTTTAGGCAAGTGACGAATTCCAGATCGAAAAAACTTGGAGGTTTCGATATGATAAAGTCATTGAGGCTTTTTGTGATGTCAAGGCTATCGATCTTGCAGATCGATATATCGATAGCCTTGCTATTCGATCGATCTTGCTATCGATGTTGCAGAGATCGGAAGAGATGCAAATCCGAAAGGGCCAGGTCTGGAGAATACGCCAGGAGTAATGGAAGATTTTTGAAGCCCAACATTCCAGATAACTATATTATATTTTTGATGTTCTGCCATTAAGCTAATTTTCTGACGACGATGTAAGTTGAGCATTGTACTCATTTGTTGCATGAGTTTACTCATTATTTCTTCGAGTTTGCTCATATTGTCGACAGGTTGATTGATTATTGGTATTGCTTGATTATTTTGAGTCATGTTATTATTGACTGTACCATCTTTATTACGGCCATAATAATAACTGATCAGCAATAATCATTGCTGGCTATGATAATAGGTCAACAAAAGGATAATTTAGATTATCCTTTTGTTGACTTAATTATAAAATAAAGTATTTGTAAATAATAATAACCCTTGAGACTGCCATATTCTTCATTAACGATAGATATCCCGATATTTCCATATAACAATGCTACTTAGAGTTTTTTTTTTCTTTGCAAAAGTTTTAATTTATTTGCAGTTCTATTGGTCATTATTGTTAATTGATGTTTATTTTCAGGATAATTTTATAAAATCAAGATAATTTTATTATGTTTACAATTACAGCTAGAGCTTAACTTCATATTGATTTGAATTATTTAAAATATCTAAAAACCATTTCCAAAATTCTGCGATTTAAATTTGACAAACTCGCATATTGGTACCGACAAGTTTTTTTAAAAGAAGTGTAGTATACAGGAATGGTTCGTGATTCATTGTTTCTGACGCAGTAGCTTTTATTTGACAAATAAAAAAAACGTTTTTGGAGTATGCATTAATTGATATTACTACACATACAATATCCATTGTGAGAACGGGTGTAGTTTAATATTTATTAATTATAATTTATAAATATGGTTTTTTTACTTTTATTTTTGCTAGGTTCATTTTACGTCGACTATTGATGACCCTCTTTCTAGTTCACTTAACATTGTTTATAGTTCTGTAGGATTCTTCATAACGATGACTGTGAGGACGGTATAATGAAGGTGGCTTAAGTTTTTTTTTCTTTGTTTTCGTTTTGTAGTTATTTAATTGTATTATTCACGTATGGGCCCTGATGGACCACGCGAAGTACAGTCAGACACGTTTGTTGTTGTTAGCCTTTCTCTGCCCCGATACTGATTTCATTCTTTCACCGTGTACAGTCAGAGACGTTCGTTGTTGTTATCCTTCCTCTGCGCCCATACTGATTTTATTCTTTCACCATGCCTACCCTCTGCCTTCTTCCTTTCATCAGACTAGGTTGTTCCGGTATTCCTACATTTTTCTCTCCGGTCTCCGAAACAGTTTCTATCCTGAATTTCACTTGCTATCTGTGTAATGTTTGATTTCTTGGTTTTCTCGAAGTCGGTATGTTGTGCTATTTATATGTTTGGGACCTAAACTTTTTCTTATAATTTTTCTTTCTTTCTGTTTAATCCCCTCGATGTCCTTCTTTTTATTCAAAATGAGTGTTTTTGTGCCATATAACTGTGTTGTAATGTCTCAGTTTTGTGTTTTTTGATATGCATTTTTTATTGTATATATTTTGTGTAAGTCTCAATACAGTTTCCATTTTTTGACATCTACCCTTATTGGCCGCTTTTTCCAACCCGTTTTCCATGATTATTTCACTCAACTATTTAAATTCAGAGACACATCTGACACGTGGACACGTCAAAATATTACCATATTTTGTTTTTAGAAATGGTGTCTTAGTCTGGTCATGGTCATGTATTGTGTCTTTTCAAATGAAATTTGGAATCCTACCTTTTCTGCTGTTTCTTTTAGAATTTCAATCTGTTTTTGTGCTGTTGATATATCTTAAGCTAAAATTGCTAGATTATCAGCAAACAGCCAGACAATCTATTTTGATGTTGGTTCTCCCCAGTTTAATGGGCTGGTCAAAACTCGACCGATTTTTTTTACACGCCACTCCTGTATTACCTTTTCTAGAACATAGTTAAATAAGAGTGATGAGAGTCCATTCCCTTGCCTCATTCCAGTTTTAATGTCGAAGGGCTCTGAAATATCATCCATGACTTTAACTTTTGATCTTGTGTTAGTGTTGCTTTAATAATTGCCAACGTTTTCAGATCAAGTCCTTGTTCATTCAAGATTTGGAATGCAGATTCGTGGTCAATAGAATCATATGCCTTTTTGAAATCCACAAATGTACAGACGAGATTTTTGTTGTATAGTTTTTGATGTCTTAGGATCAATTTTATATTCAGGATCTGTTCCGGGCATGATCTGCCCGGCTTGATATTCACCAATTCTAGGTTCTAACTGTCCCTGTGCTCTAGCTGGTAGTTATTTAGATAGAATTTTGTAACAAACTGGGAGAAGAGATATCCTTCTGTAGTTGTTCACATGCGACTATCTCTTTTCTTATGTAGTGGACGGATTAGAGCATCTTTCCGATCTTCCGGAATCCGTTCGGTTCGCCAAACTTCTTGTAGAAGTGGTGGCCAACTAATTAGAAACGGCATAGTTAAAATAATATAATTCTAAATTTATATTTTCAACTGAAATCTGTTTGTTTTTATATTTTACCTTCAACAATTTCCTTTAATAAAACTCAAAATAATTGATCTTATGATAATATATTAAAAAAATATAATATTGTTATTGATACTTTTTTTCAAATGGACAATTAATTAAGAACAAAACATATACATATCTCCCACACACTAAATAATAAATAAAAATAAATCAATTCTAAATGTTTTAAATGTCAATATTAAATTTAATATTTTGTAGCATATTCTTTGTTTTCAATAACAGCCCTACATTTCTTTCCAAAGGTGTCGATTTTCATGTTTGCTGTACTACTTCGATAATTCATTCAAATTTTTTATTTTGTTTGGCCCGTAGTATCATTTTAATGGACCATATAGTTAATGTACCATATATTTTACTTTGTACTTTGTGTACGTGCACCATGTGACTTTGGAGAATATTTTTGTATTTTTCTTGGTCAAGGATACCGGCAACCCGTTTTCACTGAAGGACCAACACTGCCCCACGAAAAACATCCACAAAGTTTTATATTTCCTCCGCCATTTTTCATTGTGCTTGTTGTATATCATTTTAGTTTCTGGATGCGTTATTTCGCAAAATGGTATTGACTTCTGGCCACCAAGATCATCCGATCTCACGCCCTTCGACTATTTTTGCCGCATTATGTTATATTCTGCATTCTGGTTAATTTCTGCAAACCAGAAATGTATCTGGTTTACAGAAATTAACCCCAACTAATTCTTGATCTTAAACGAAACATTTAAGCTACTACCTCGCGATATGTGTGACAGAGTAATCGAAAATTGGATCTCCAAAAGGCCTTCTGCCAGATAAACCCGAGGAAGACATTTGAACGACATTATTTTCAAAACGTAATGCCATAATTTGTTCATTTTAAAGTTCTAACACTCTTATTGGACAACCCTTTATACTCCCTTAGATCATTCTCATTATTTCACAATTATTGAATGGTAAAAATAGTCTTATGTCTTTCAAACGAATGAGCGACAATATGCCAAAAGTCATTGAATTATGATAATTAGAAAATGATTTTAATCTGAGTTCGAAAACTTTATCGTCAGCTGACGTTCGCGGCTTATTGCTATCACAGTTTTAAATGATTAATTTTTTATTTTGTTCCATATAATTCGATATTCTTTCTAAATATATAAACTTTCTCATTTATTAACTGGTGAAACAAATAATATTTATCTATAGAAATTCTCTTCTAAATTATTTTTCTCATAATGACATATCTTTAAAATAATATGCTCTTTTTTTAATCGAAATCACAAAAATAAATCATTCACACTTAATATCCTAAACTCTTGAAGTAACCGTAATACGAAGGTGGTTCGAAAATTTCTCGACCTGACACAGAGATAGCGCAAGTATAACTGAATGTAATATTGGTCAAGTATGATCTGTTGGATGGCTTGCTGAAGTATTTTACGCGTGCATTTGAGTTGATCGCGTAAAGTCGACGCCGCACGTTGTCTACTAGTTGGCTGGGTTATCGGTTTTATGTCCATCAAAAGAACTGACGCACGCTAGTACATATGCCAAGCTCCCAACCACGTATTGGCCACACCGTATGATATCTTTTCAACGCGTCGAGACCGTTTTTGCTTTCCTTTATTGGTGTGTTATCAGTCATGCTGACATTGGCTCAGTTTTTTGTTAACTGATGATGTGGCAAATATGTTGTCATTATGTGGATGCCCACTTGTGATGCGTGAAAGAACGTGGGATCAAACGTTGACCCGGTTACGTAAGACAATGTGTTGTGCCAGCTTAAACAAAATCAACTGAAGACACGTGAGACTGCTAGACAGACTGCGCCAACTACGTTTTACAGGATGTTTTGGGTATGAAAAAGCTTTCCGCTCGATGGGCCTCACATTTGTCAATAGTCGACAAAAAAACATTCAAATGCTTCCAAACATTTCTCAAGAGTGTTTAGACTTATCGAAATTTACTTCTGCGGACTTTCTTTACTGTTTTATAATAATAGATGATATATGGATTTACCATTACTTGCCATAAATTACGTACTGTAGTTTCCTGGGATTCTTGTGGCATGATGCTTATAAGCTGCTAGGTAAAAGTCAGGACCATGACTGGAGAGGATTACGCTCCTCTAGCTGGCCAATTTAAGGGTGCTATTCAAGATAAATGTCTCCATCTGTCCAAAAAAGTGCTCTTTACCGAGATAATGAAGACACGTTTCATTTTGTTGCTGTATAACTCCATGACCTACACTTCCAAATGCTTCTACATGCATCATATTCGCCTGATTTGAAGTCCCGTGATTACTTCCACTTTCCAAATCAGAAAAAATAACTCAAATATGTATTCAATTAATGAGATCATATCAGAGATAACCTATTTTTCCAGAGTTGGACAAATAGCATTATACTGAGGGTATTAATAAGTTGGAAAGTAGTAGAAAGTGAAAGTCGTACGAATTATCTGTAATACATTAATAATACAGTTTATTATTGTACATTGAGTACTAATAAATACAGGGGCGGCTCGAGGATTTTTAAAGTGGGAGGACGTAGAAGAAAATAGTGCTGCTGAAGATTTTTTTTTGCTTTCCCCTTCCTCCTTCTTACTTTTCGTGTTATTGAAACTCTATACGGGGGGTAAACCAGAAAAATGAGTTAAAGAAAAGAAAAAAAATTATTTACTGTGATAAATGCTGGAGGGGTAGCGCACCAACGCCCTCCCTCACGAGCCGGCACTAACTAATAATTAGTACGATCAAGTAGACAGAACTCTGCTTCTCTTTGATTTAAAATGTATTAAAGTTATGGGAGACAATATTGAAAAATAAAGATAGTTTTGAAAGTTGATATCTGTTTTTTCATTTATTGGACCAGATATTTTGTTTGATTAACGGTTAAAAGATGGCACTGGAGTCATCATAAATCCTTCTGATTCTCTTTCAATCGACTTGACAAGTCGACGAAAACTTGTAGACCAAGTAGACTGTCATCCCCTGTCATGGGGTTGGGTTAATAACGTGAGGATAAGAAAATATATTTCTAGAATCCCCTGGAACTTTCTGTAATTTTCTGAAGTAGGCTACGAACGAACCATAACATTTCACAAATGAGTCTCGCTAATTTAAATGACTTGCTAAATGCTGCTATTGATAACATTACATTAAACATATTGAGTTATATCCCGTTATTAACCCAACCCCTGTCATGGGTTATCCACTGCATAAAGTGATCTACTATTTTTAAAATGGATTAATATATCGAACAAAGAGTTTGCATTAAATTTTGTATTGCCAACGAAATTTCTTTTCTTAACTCATTGAACGTATTGAATGAGTTGTAGTGACTCAGTTTAATCGAAATCAGAAGCAAAACATTACATTGGTAGGAAGTATTGAAAAAATGCTTCTGAAGACTTGTCTTGTTGCGATTGACGGAAAACATCGACAAAATGAAGGAAATGATAATAAAGAAAAGAACCGCCTGCATTTATGAAACGCATTATAAAGGGTGACGAAACATGGATTTGTGAATTTAATATATCAAACCAATCAAAAAACCCCGTCCAAAATCATGTGACAATAACTTGAAAAGTTTCAATCCAAAAAAAGCTTTAATGACTGACAGTGACTGACACTGACTGACAGTGTTTCAGTAACTTTTTGTGTCAACGGTCCAAATCTTGAACTCGTTGTTGTTGTTCAAACTGGTAAACCCAATAATAGTTTGTGGTAGATATGAATGATTTTTACTCTCTGTTGAATCGTATATCTTTTCATGACGGATTGACACATTGTACACAGCTGAACACAGCTATCTATGAGTGACATTTACATTTCAAACAATATGGCTACTATGCTGGAAAACTCCTTATTTGACAGATTGCATGTTTATGGGAAAATTAAATATATCGTCGACTTAGAGCGTAAACCTTCTAAATCAATTTTTTGTCCTTTATGACATATTTATACCGTTCGAAAGAGAAAGAGATAGCGCATAGGTAAGGCAAAACCGTTAAATGTAAGAATGATCGTAAGTTATCGAAATCGCGAGATAAATAAAGCAACTAAGTACTTACATGTAAAATTGACAGCTAAATCCGTGACTAACGCCATTTTGTACTGGTTTTTGTTATTTCGGCTCTCTTAATTATTTCAGTCAATATTGTTTTTAGTAAACTCGAAGATATTTACCACTAAACATCAAATCACTTTTTTAAACTTCTCGACGCACGTTTCGCTAACCATGTTAGCATCATCAGGAGATGATTTAATATATCCTTTATTAATTTTAATTTATCCCTTTCTTATCTAAGATTAAATCATCTTCTGATGATGCTAACATGGTTAGCGAAACCTGCGTTGAGAAGTTTAAAAAAGTGATTTGGTGTTTAGTGGTAAGTCTCTTCGAGTTTAGTGTTTCACACCGAAAGTTCCAATAGTAGAAGTGTTTTAGTGTCGATTCGAGGGTTTAATTTAATTAATCTGGAGGAATTAATCCACAAACCAATCGATTATCTTTCAAGTGGATTTGTATTTCTGGTTTCTTTGACACATTGGATCGAATAGAAGACTTGATTTCAGTCGAAAGTTATGAAAAGTTCCGTATGGTAAAGAACAAGAAGGGCGATACAAAAGAAGGCAGATACAAAAAACAAAGTTTTGTTTGAATGATTGTGGCGTGTTCATATATATATTTTTGATTTTTCGCCACGATCTTAAACCCCAGAAATATCAAAAACATCTGTTCTTATGTAAATAAAAAATTACTGGGTTAAACAATCACTGAGAAATGTATGTCCGTTTAGGTCCATTTAATTATAAAGACAATCGGGCAGGCATATATGTATCGGCAGAACCACTGGCAGAAGGCCAAGAAGAGGTAATTTTTCATAAGGATGGATATCAAAACCGAAACTGCGTGATGTCTAATACTTTGCTTTCTACAGCTATGAACCCAACATAATTGAATAAAAGTTTCTTGAAGTTGGGCACACTCAAAGGAATAAAACTGTCATTGTTCCTGCGGATTACGTAGGTGTCTGCAGAAATGCCAGAAAAAAATTGCCCGTACAGCATCGTACACGTGATAGAAGTGAAATATCTCAAAAATAATCACAAAATACAATGACAAATTTTATTTACACAATGCGTGGTACCTCAGCTGTTCACCGGTTCGTTCCAAGTAGCGTCAGAAACAGTTTCTTACAGTCAGGATTCGGGGCAGTAAAGATGGTTGGGACGGTTTTTAGTTACTGCACCGAATCCTGACTGTCAGAGACTGTTTTTGACGCTGGTTCGAACGTAACTCATATATAGAATCTGACGCGTACATCTACAACGCGCGTATGTGCGACACTATCTTATTCTATCGCTTTGTATCGTTGTGTGTCTCTCTCTTTTGCTCCATTCCCGTGGCGTCGGAATGTATAGCTCTTTTTCTCCTTCTCCCTCAAATTTCTTCTCAGGCTCTTCTTTCTCCTTTTCAAATGGCAACAAATTTGGACTAGAACTAGCTCAAGCATTTCAGGATCAAGCTTTGAATGTACTATAGACTGGGCATAAAACTTTATACCTACCATACTCAGAAAATCCAGCTTCGTCTTAAAATCCAGAACTTTTTTTAGATATATTAAAAATGCTCAAGAAAACCTGCTAAATCACAAAAATGCTGATAAAAAAAAAATTATTGATATCTGCTTCTTTTTTCAGCCTTGATTATAGAAAATAATAGAAATATAGAACTATACATTTTTCCTTTTGTTAGCAGGAATGCGAATCAATTTTATAAAGATTTTTGTTTGTCCTGTAAGGTTTCCTAATATTGAGTTAGCACACTTTAAGCCGACGATATATCAAAATGTGTACATTTTCATTCTATTTTTAAATTTTAATTAGTATATTATTTACAATAAGAATAATAGTAATTAATAATAATTTAATGGCAATCCAAGGCAATGATTCATCCTAAATATTACTGGGTTACCTAAATTTCCAAGAAGAACTTGTTTGGTTCTATTAAAGATTTTCTCGAGTAATTATCGAAGAACTAAAGGGGAAAACAAATCAAATAACAATTAAATTGTTCTTATATAATTTCATCTGAAGCGTCTATTCGCCCGCTAATGTATTATATTAAATTTCGTATATTACTCCCTCTGCTTTCCGTAAACTAAATCGATATGATCTGCCTATTCAAAATAATAGTCGAGGAGGTTTGTTTCCTATTTTGTCATTAAAGTGAAATAACGGTTTGGTACAATGTTGATATACAAGTAATTAAGTTTCCTTATCCATATCCATCTAAGTGTGTGGTTTTATATATATATATATATATATATATATATATATATATATATATATATATATATATATATATATATATATATATATATATATATATATATATATACATACAGTTTATTATTATTATTATTATTTTATTTATTGGGACTTTCGCTCAATAAGTTTTAATTTTTAATTTTTTTACATATAACTCTTATAAAAAACACAAACTTACATTTAAAAACTTACCAATATTAAATAAAACAATTAATTTTTAAAATTTTATAACTAATATGTGACAATTTTGTATAAAATTTTTAAATGACATATTTGACTTTGACATATTTAACAATTCTTTCACCTTTAAATTTTTATTTTTTTTATAACCAAATTGTTTTGAATTTGTTATGTGGAATGATATTAGATGCAAAAATAAAAAATTATGAAAATTTATTATTTAATAATGTTATATATACAACTTAAATTATCTGTATCATTTCTAAAATTAATGGTATTATATGATATATATAATATATAATGTATATATATATATATATATATATATATATATATATATATATATATATATATATATATATATATATATATATATATATACAGTGTTAGCCGAAAGTCCCTTCCCTCCCCTTTTATCTTGTAAACGGTTATACTTAAACTAATGAAATTTGGATTGTGAAAATGACTGGACATAAACTCCTTTTCTAGTGATAGCTGATGACGTAATCATTATAGATGACGCCATATATATATTTATATATATATAATATATATTCAATATGCAGCTAGTGCAAAAAACCCTGGAAGAAAACAAAGGAATTAACAAAGCTAAACAGAAGCTGAGAAACAAAAGAACGCAAATATATGCTTTAAAGCGTGAGGATGGCACAGTGTGCAGGACGCGTACCCAAATGTTAGAGATTGTCAGAAGGTTTTATTCCCAGTTATATGAAGATCAGAGCCAGTCAGGGACAGCAATACCCACGGAAGAACAATATATAATACCAGATATCCTAGTGGAGGAAGTAACAAATGCTATAGAATTGATGAAGAACGGCAAGGCTCCTGGAAAGGATAGTGTAACTGTCGAAATGCTAAAAGCTGGTGGTCGGACGTTACATAAAACACTGGCAAAATTATACTCAAAATGCCTCAAAGAACAAAAAGTACCTGACTTATGGAAAAATGCAGAAGTGATCCTTTTACATAAAAAAGGAGCACAGGAAGATTTAAAGAACTACCGTCCAATAAGCCTCCTATCAGTGATGTACAAAGTTTTCACTAAGATAATTTCTAAAATAATATTTAAAAAACTGAATGACGCACAACCAAGAGAACAAGCAGGATTCAGAAGTGGATTCAGTACAATGGATCACATCCAGGTTGTACAGCAGGTCAGAGAAAGGCACAAGGAATACACCATGCCACTGTGCTTGGCTTTTATCGACTACGAAAAAGCATTTGATTCCATCTCAAAGCATGCGATAATGGATGCACTGCTTAGCCAAGGTGTAGAGAGAGCCTATGTAAACCTATTAGAATCGATATATGATGGAGCTACAGCCACAATTCACCTTGATGATCTTGAAGTGGGAATTAATATAGAACGAGGTGTACGGCAGGGTGACGCAATATCGCCTATTCTTTTCTCGGCTGGCCTTGAAGAAGTATTCCGTAAACTGGATTGGGAACAGGATGGGGTAAAGATCAATGGTGCAAACTTAAACCATCTTAGATTTGCAGATGATATTATTCTCATTTCACAAGACCCAGAGGAGCTGCAAAGACGCATACAAGAACTGCAAAGGGCTGGCGAACCATTTGGCTTGAAAATAAACCTGAAAAAGAGTCAGGTTATGTTCAATAACTTCGCTCAGGACAGAAGAATTTCAGTTTTAGGAAGGGATTTAGAGATTGTGGACAGCTTTGTATATCTTGGGCAGAGGATTTCCATGGAGGGGAATACCGCCCGGGAGGTGGAACGGCGTGTTAAATGTGGCTGGCAGGCATTTGGTAGGCTCAACATAGTGTTTAAGAGCAGACTCCCACTTTGCCTGAAAAGAAAAGTATTCGATCAGTGCGTTCTACCCGTTATGACATACGGAAGTGAAACCTGGACACTCACATCGCAATCGATTCAAAAACTTCGGGTGGCACAGAGGGGAATGGTAAGATGTATGCTTGGCATTACAAGACGAGACAGAAAGTCTTGTGCATGGATCAGGGAACAAACAAAAGTCTGTGACATCATTGGAAGAGTAAAACAGTTGAAATGGAGATGGGCAGGCCATATAGCGAGGCGATGGGACGACATTTATATATATATATATATATATATATATATATATATATATATATATATATATATATATATATATATATATATATATATATATATATATATATATATATATATATATATATATATATATATATATATATATATATATAAAATAATGGAATATGCAAACAGTTATTATTCTTTATTAATAATATAGTAATAGTTCAGTAATATTTGTTAATTATTACAATTAATGAATAAAACTAGCTTAATGTTGTTCTTATGCATCATTATGCGAGGATGTTATAAGAGAATGGTTCGAAAAGTTGTCGGTCTGACACAGGGATGGCGCAAGATGACAAAATCACTCTGACATTTGTCGAGACAAGATTTCTTAGATGGCAGGTTGCCAAGTTTCAGAAACTATGCCTGTTGGTAACAATCGAGTAAAGTAAACAAGTTTTGCCATATTCTGAAAATTTTATAAAATTGTTAAAACACTTTCGAGTGAACAATGAACTTTGTTTAAAAAAAATGTATCTTGCTGGAAAAAAGTAGAAACGTCATTGATCTACAGGATCACTATTATGTATGGAAACGGTCAAATATCTCAAGAACGCTTTGAGTTTTCTTAATGAAATTTTGTACACAAACATCAGGAAATATTTGCCAATTTTTGGGTATATTTTACAGTACATCAACTTCGCATCGTTGGAAAGAGCATTTTTTCTGAATTCAACGATGTATATATTGTATGTTTTTTTTTTCAAAATAGATTTTAAAAAATACCTAAAAGGTATTAACTAGTATTTATTAACTAGTATTAACTACTATATAGGTAATACCTAAAAGGTAAAATGGATGTACCCATTGTTTGTGTATAAATATATCTAAGTACTGTCAATTAGATCCATTACAATTCAGAGATTTTAATCCATACATTTAGTCATGAGAAGAATTTGACATAAATGTTTAACAGACTGAAGCATTGATTTTATAGTTCCCTAAATTCTATAAACAAAATGCAATTGAAAGAAGTATCATTTTATGATATTAATTAATTAGCCAAGTAGGGCTGAAGTTATTCTACAAAAGTGAGAAAAAGGGTTTCAATCTTGACAAAATGTGCTGTTGTATTCCCCAAATTTACTTGATTTGAATGAATTTTGTATTTAAGTTGTCAAAATTTAAACTATATCGAAGGATTAAACTCGAAAAGGTTTATCACTAAACACCAAATAACTTTATTTAACTTCTCGGCGCGCGTTTCGCTAACCACGTTAGCATCATCAGGAGATGATTCAAATCAGAAGTTCAGGAGATGATTTAATGAGAATGAATCATTTTGCTGATGATAACCAATTCCAATAGAAGAATTAATTTACTCATTAAATATCCTACAAATATATAACATTATTTTTTGTAATAAGGTTACAGTTGTCAATAAATTGTACCAGCCATATAAAGTAATATTATTTTTTGATACGTGGTTAGTACCTGGCAGTTAATTATTTTCAAATATTAGATACAAGCTAGTGCATCCATTTAGATTAATTATAGAATATCTGGCCTCGAGAACATTGGCACAAACTACAAATTCAAGCAATAATTTAAAATCAAAGTGAAAATCGGATAGAAAAATCTGTATAACTAAATCTTTATTGCTTTCATGATCAGATATATTATTATAATGTTTTGATAAATATATATTTCAATTTTTTTTGAAAAAAAACCATGTATACGTTTCAGATAATATAAATCTTATCCTAAATATATATATATATATATATATATATATATATATATATATATATATATATATATATATATATATATATATATATATATATATATATGAACGAAGCAATGTATAAATGAACGACTATGCAACTATAAAATTAACGAAGCAATGGCAAAAATATAAATACCTAAGGAATTATAGAAGATAGTCTTAATGACACTGAAAAATACATCCAATCAAATACTGCTAGAAGAAGAAATATCAGACGAATGCAGTATAGAGGGAAGACATTATCCATAACGCTTGTTGACATAGTTCTAAAAGTGTTAGGGTTAGAGGCGCATCAGCAACTAGGCTATTTAGCGACTGGACCTACAGCTTAACATGGGTTCCGAACCACGGTCATCTTGATATAGTTCTGAAAGTTATTCTGAGAGAGAGTGAAATATAGACTGAAGGTTTAATTTACAACAGGCACCAATGTTTGGCATATGTTAACGATTATAATTTTGATGACAAGAAAAAAAAAGAACTAGAAAAAATATTTAAACAATTAGAAGAATTAAAATCAGAAAAATATAATCTAAGAATCAGTGAAGCAAAAACAAAGTATATGTTCATGAAAGACAGCACAGGAAGAGAAAGTGGAATGAAAACTGGATGTAGAAATAATAATTTCTCATTTGAAAAAATGAATCAGGTAGAATATTTGGTAGCACTTACGAAGAAAGGAAACGAAGAGAGTGAAATAGAAAAACGGATATACAGGGGTAATAAAGCAGCTAGAATGGCATTAAAAGACATGATTTGACAGATAAAAGACATGATTGACAGATGAAAACATTAAAATAAGATAATAAGATCATCGGTTACATATGCATGTGACACTTGGGCCATGAACAAAAAAAAAAGAAAGCAGACTTGAAAGATGTGAAAGAAAAATATCTTGAGAAAACATTTTTAGAGGGATAAGCATAAGTGACACTGAATGGAGAAGAAGGACTAATAAGGAACTATTAGAGATGTACAGCAAGCCGATAATAGATGAGACAGAGAGCTAGATGGCTGGGCCATGTGGCTAGAATGCCACAAGGAAGATGGAACAAAATAGCTTTGTAAGGAGGAGGGAGTTCAAGGAGAAGAGGAAGACCTTGGAAAAAATTGTTAGGCGCTGTCAAAGAAGACATGAAAAAAGTCAGCGTAAGGAACTGGCAATAAGAAGCTCTCGGCAGAAAGAAATGGAAGAAAAAAGTGAAGAAAATTGAGGCAAAAGGCCACTAGACTATGTAGAGCTGCTATATCTTATCTGGAATATATTCTCCCATAACTCTAATACACTTTAATTAAAGTTTCTCTATTAACATTATCGTATCTGTAAAGAATAAAAAAATTTGTTTGTCAAAGGTTTGGAATATACACACAATATAATTTACTCAATGAATCTAATGACTTCCTCATTCAACTTAAATCGCGTAACCCTGTGGAATTTCTTGAAATTTAAGAGGAAATTCAAAGATATAAACACATTGAATGCTCCAACCATTCGTACTTCAATTCATTTAATCTGATCATCACCAAAACACCTTTGGGAGTAGGGTACATGATCTTTTGTTCTATAAATTGGGTCTTTTTTGACGAAGCTATTTATTCAGTTTATCCAAAAGACTTTCTTAGTAAACTCTGGTAATTGTTTTATTTTTAGCAAAAAAAATCAAGCAAGAAAATATACTTTTCCTCTCAAAAATGTGATATCATAACTTTTTCTGCCTATGGAACCATTTGAGTCTCTTGGTGGGCTTCAATAAGTTTCAACTTTTTTTTTTGACTGATGTTCCATTCTGGTGTGTAGTTTTTGATCCATATCTTTATCCATATACCTTTATCCGTGGTCGCAAAACAATATATAAAATCGGTTTTACAATTATTACGACGATTAAGACGTTACTGAAAAAGTTGGATGAGAAAACATTTTTGTTACAATACAAACCTTAATAATTCTATTTATTTATAATTAATAATTAAAATTAAAGAATTAAATTTTTAACCAGTATTGAATTTCTAGAGAAAATAATACAATTTCATTAAAAACAGTTCCATTATCGTTAAAAAAGACGCCAGTCTAGCATTACCCGCTCGACTAAGAAAACCTGCGCGCCAGCCTTCGAATATGGATACTTTTCATTTGTTATCATGGCTGCCTGCCGTCGCACATGCGTTTGGGTTGGCAGTATTGTAGTCTGAAGCACGTGTGATTGGCAGCGTCGCGTCGGCAAGCTCCTCGAAAATATTAATTTACCAGTGCAAAAACGGGTTTAATGTAAGTTTTTCAACAAAAATCGATCACTAAAAGGTTATTTCATTGAAATCTGCAAGTATTTTTCTCGAATTATGTTTACCGTTAAGTTATTTGGATTATGATCGGCGTGCTTGGTTATGTGCTAGTTTATCTTGTGTTTTACGATTCCAAAAGGGAAATTATAATCTGCAGGTCATTGTGAAGTGGTGCTCGACATTTTTTGTGCCTCAAGATTTGCCCAAAAATAGCGACTCTACGAAAATAATATGCAGGTGCATTGAAATTCACGACCAATGCATACCAAGTAGACTCAAAATTAGCTGAATGACCTGAGTGCCCAACGCACAGTAATCGTTCTGCTTTTACAACATAATAAGACTATTTATTTTAGTATCAAGTTTGTTGATCTTCACGTATAAATAAAACTAACAAACAAATGAAAACTGCATGTTACCAAATGTCCCGCTGATAATCCAGTTTTAGTGGCCCTATTTATTTTAGTTACAGTTTCGATTGCTTGAGCTTAATTCTTACCTACCTATTTTTTTGCAGAATTAAACCCACTGCTTCTTCCCGTCACCCTGAAACCCCCTAGTCAAAAAATCATGGATTTGGACAACTCACATCATATAAAAGATGACCCAAATGTTACATTAACTATCAGACTGATTATGCAGGGAAAGGTATGTTACACAAGCTTTATTTTTATTTTCATTAAGGAAATTTTGGGACCATATCTATTTTTTTTTTCTAAAAATTATCTTTACGAAGGAATCGTATGGGTTTAATGTTAATTAAAACATATTTTAAAATTTGGTATGTATGTCTGATGTTACAGTTAGATATATAGTTTATATTTTTAATTTGATTATAATATTTAAAATTAAATACAATTTAATAGGTAATATTCCAAAGTTTTTTAAATCTAAATTTGCAAATGGAATAAAGGTCTGAATAACCTGAATGTATTTTATATAATTAATTATATTTAATTTTATATCATAAACAAGTGAAAATCTGAAAAGTTAACATTCAAGTCAGTTATGATTTGATTGATGATTAAAGTATGTGTATATATATATATATATATATATATATATATATATATATATATATATATATATATATATATATATATATATATATATAAATAAAAAACATAATCTTTAATAAACTGCAAAGAAACTACAAAATATCTTCCATTTTACCAGGAAGAATAGAAACATTGTGGAAGCATGGTTTAATGATTTTTATAGTTTAAAATGTTTGTTGTAATTGGTAATAAATATTATCTATTATAACTGCATTTTCTAAGTCGTAGTATATAAATGGGCTTTGTATTTTTTTTTTAATATATAGGCAACCAGATATTATAATTATTCCAACATTTAAAATTAAGACTAATGCAATGCATGTAATTAAATTTTTTCAATCAACACAGAAAAGTCATCTTGTTTAATTTGTAAAAAGGCTAGGTAAAGCATGATCAAAATATTAAACATTCCAGCAAAATTCCAATGATTCCATGAATATATCAATATATATGCATATGTATAGCTGTGTTAAATTCCATCACATGAATGAATAACTTTTCATAATCTCAGTTTAGATATATTTTCTGTATCGATATCGACTTCACGGTAGTAATTTGGAAATAGTTTTGGTTTATTAATGGCTAATGAATTCAAAAGTTATTTTGTGCCTTATAATAATAGTGTTATGTGCAACAAATTTCCACAGAATAATTTTTCTCACCCATATAATGCTAAATATAATACATTATTAAAAATAAAAAGATTAATTAAGAAAAGAAATCTGGCAATATTCATTGATATATTAAATTTCAAACTGTTATAGTTCTACAGTTTTTTTTAAATAAATGCTCCATTTATGATAAGAAATAATATTTTAAATATATTTTGTATCAATTATATGTATTTTATTGTATACTCTTTATTATATAAAACATTATTTTTTGAATTAGTTGTTTTGTGAGTGGTATGTGTTCAGAATAATATATTTTCTTATTTTCAAAAACATAAAATGTATTTACATAAAATACACATTAACATACGACTACTTATCTACAACCACAAATTATCTTGCAAAGTATGAGTGATGTGCTCGATTTAGCTGCCTCGAATCTTTGAACTGCTTCAATCTGTTTCTGTTCTTTTTTATGCTATTCCACTCACTGTTCTTACTATATAGTACAGTCACTATTTTATCGTCGTACGATTTTCTTGTTCCACTTCCTTTTTCCTTATATCTTTGATTTAGTGTGCAGGCCTGCCTTCACCATTCTATTTTCTGGCATCCTTATATGTATCCACTGGCCCAATTATCTTCAAACTATTATTGTTTCAGTTGTCTTTACTTACAAAGCTTACAGAGAAGTATTGAATCCTCCTGATAATGGTTAGCGATACACGCTAACGTTCAAGGTATTAGAAATTTGTTATTTGGTACTTGGTGCTATCTTTTTGTTTATTCCATATTTTTTTGTTCATCACTATCCATTTTAGTGACACCTACGATTCTGCTAGAAACTTTATTTTGCAGAGGATACTCTGCTGATAAAGTAGATTTTCTGTCACATTACTCGCTTCTTCTTTGTTTGTAGAAAAGGATTTTGAATCCATGTCATGATCTTTTTTCACTACTTTGTGTATTTTTTCTCTTTCTAAACTAAGCCAATGCCCATTATATCTGAATATTTTATGTCTGTATATATTTATTTACTTTAACATATTCTTATTCTTTCTTCATTAACATATACTTCCTATTTAAATCAAGATTTATATCTAAATTTTCACTATATTTGAACTTATATTACAATATTTCAAAAAAGCACTGTGTCTTGAAACACAGTTACAGTAATACAAATTTTAAATCTTGTAGAAATTAAGATATAATCTTAGTTAGTTTATTTATGATGATTTTACATCAAGTATCAGATACCTCACTTAAATATACAGGGTCCGACAGGGAGGTATAGTGTTTTTGAAAAAATTGACACACTCTTATTCTTTAACGAATATCAGAATTTATTGCTTTCATACATTAGTGGTATATTGCCATTAAATATACATAAAACAGTCAGGATTCTCCTTTCCCCTCGTAAGGGGAAACTAGCCAGATCGAATGCTACGCCACCAGCCTCATTGCTTTATTTATGCTCCTTTTTTATTTATGCTCCTATATTTTTAAAAGAAAGTATTTTTTAAACCGAAATTGAATTCGAAATGTATGTATAGGAATAGAGAAAATGCTCATCATTTGAAATATTTATAATTTTAAATATTTTTATATTATTATTATTATTATTATGTTTATGTTAATATTTAAAAAATATTTTTAATTTGTTCATATATTTTCAAAATTACAATCAATTCTTTGGAATTGTGTGTAAGTTGTTTTTAACTTTTATATTTCTTTCGCTTCTGAAACAAAGCTGTTATCAAACTAACTGCACTGTAAAATAATTCATACGTTTTTGCTTACTCGGTTTATAATGTAATATAATATTGTTTTAACAGCAGCATTTTCAGTCACAACCAGGCATTTGATATTTACTATATATATTATTTATTCCATTAAAAAGCTGCTTGTATACTCTATGTCGTTATAACATATTTGAATAACGTTATTTACCATGTTTACATAACTTGTTTAACTTATTTTAATATTGATCTTTTTTGAATCTAGAAGAAAACTCTAATATTTAAGCATATCATCTGATTTAGGTGCATTTTGAAATGTGTAAAATTTCACATTTATATCAACTATGATATTGAATTTATAGTGAAATTAAATGGGACAGAAATTTTATTTCAAGTAACTAATATTCGTTCACTGAAGTATACTCATATGCCATTAATGTTTGCTTTTTTTCCCTATTCTGCAATGTTACCAACTTATGAACAATTACACTGGGGAACCACTATATATTTACATCAGTCTGAAAATGTATTCACTGTAGCATACCTTGAACATAATAGGTGTTTCGGTTAATAATATTGTTTTTTTTAAGAATGTAAGTGTTCTGAAAGTCCGTTTAGCGTTGATCGAAATAAGTGATAGTCCGAAGAGGCTAAGTCCGGTGAATAAAACGAGTGCGGTAGGACGTCCCATTTAACGCTTTCCAAATAGTTTTTTACAGATTTTGCAACACTTAAAGATTTTCCATTGTCATGTTGAAAAATGATTTCAGGTTTCACCAATTCGTAATACACAGATTCTCTACTATCCCACCAAATACAGAGCAAAGCTTTCTTTCTATGACTATTGTGCACTAATGATGTTCAAGGCTGAACTGGGTCAACCCATGATTTTTTGCGCTTTTGGGTTATCAAAATAGATCCACTTCTTGTCACGTGTAACAACTCGATGCAAAATACTTTTTTTCCGCCTGGTAAGTCAAATTTCACAAGTGGTTCTTCGCCTTTCAATGTCTCTTTCCTTCAATTCATATGGAACCCATTTTCCTTCCTTCTGGATCTTTTCCAATGCGTGAGATGTTCGGAAATGGTGGATTGGGCAGCATTCAACGGTTCTGCCAACACGGTTCGACATATTCAAAGCTATGAAAAAGTATGTTTTTTGCACAGTAACAATTCATTACGAATTGGTTTTTGATGGCGTATGTTCACCCTCCAAAGCACCGTAGACGTCATTAGTCTATACCAATAAATGTATTAGTAATGCCATCTAAGCAAAATCGACATTATTAACCGAAACACGGATACACTTTTTGCATGTTTCCTTTTTGTTTCTTTATGCGATTTCAGAATTTTTTTATCATTCTGATAATTACAAAAAATTATAAAACCAATCCAATAAAATATATTTTTCTTGTTGCATTTTTTTGATCTCTAGCACATTATGAATAACGAAGAAACACAAATTTATGAAAATCTAGTCATGTAACTGACGATAATGGGTTGATGCTAAAGTTCGTCTGCTTTTTGCGCCAGATGGCACTACATCACAAAACCGAAGTCTTATCTACTACACGCCTGTAAAGTTTTGATGTTGCTTGACAAGGAATTTTAGCAAGTTCTTGGAAAAAAAATATTATTTTGTTTTTCGAAATTTTTAAGCATTAAAAATGACAGAAAATACGGAGCATGTTCGACGCTGTTTAATATCTGAAAAGGCAAGAATGTTTCGCATACATAAAAGAAGATCAAGATTCATGTGTCGTAAGCGGTTCAGGAAGTTTGAACACAATCCAGAAAGAGAAAACAATGTTAATCTTAGCGATGCACCACGTTCTGGACTATCAATCGGCATACACGGTCCGTTTCTCGACGTGTTGCTAATTAAAAATGCTGTAGTTTTGTCAATTATGAATATTTTTCTTTAAAATTTTTAGACAATGTTGAAAATACATTAAATTTTATGAAAAACATCTTACTGTTCAATTGGCCACCTTAGACGCGGATGATGGCATCTAGTCTTCCTATGAATACATCGCACGCTGCACGAATGTTACAGTTATCATTCCCGACGCAGCGCTGACTTCAATGTGTTCAAACTCTCATTTTTTTTGTTGACACCTTGACAGAAGTCCATTGGATTCATGTGTGGTGAGTATGGAGGCCATTGTTGCGAAGAAATGAGCTGCGGGATATGATTTTGTAAAAATTGTTGTGTCAAATTAGCGTTATGGGATGGTGCCTGCTGAGCCCTGTAGAAATCTCCAACGGTTGGAACTAAATTGTTTGTGTGTCCAAGAGATCAACGCATCTTTTAACACATTTTGTTGGTACACTTGCTGGTTTACCTTAACGTCCTGATCGATGAAAACGAGCGGAGAGCGACCATTTCCAGTTATAGCAACCCAAACCATCAGAGAAATAGGTGCTTGTTTACGCATAGCAACTCGGTTGTTTAAATTGTCGCTGGACTTGCCTTTCAACCACACACGATCGTTTTGCGTGTGTACGCATTGCTGAACAGTGCTGAAACCTACTTTACCACGATAGGTTGACATTTGTTTGATTTTATGACGTCTTGTTTACAAAGTATGAAGTTTGCATGTTATGAATGTATGTTTGTTTATGAATATTTGCAAGTATGCGTATGAATGTTTGCAAAGTATGAAGTACAAATAAAATCATGGAACAAAGAGCTGTTATTAAACTTACGGCGATGTTTGTTTAAGCAGAACAAATATTTTTCTTTTACATAAACGTTTTTTTGATGGCAAAGTGTCGCTAGAGGACGACAAACGTGACGGGAGACCAATTTCAGCTCGCACGATTTGTAGCAAATGACCGCAATGTTTCACTAAAAATGATGGAACAGGCTTTGGATACCGGCAAAGAAATGATTCGACACGTTCTTTACAAGGATTTGGGTAAAGCAAAGTCACACATCGTTAATTGTGCATCAATTTTTGATCTGAAACCAAGTCTGTGTGATCAACCACCCACCGTATTCACCAGATTTAGCCCATTGTGACTTCTACTTGTTCCCAAAGTTGAAAGGGTGTTTTTTTTAAGACATTCAGACCATCCAAACAGCTTCGACACGTGCTTTTTCCAAAAAATGTGCTTGAGCACACATTTGAATCTCCATTGAATCGATGTAACAAATGTATCGAAGCGAGAGGACAATACTTCGAATAATAATTCATAAAAATGTCAGTACTGATACGTAATGGACGCACTATGTACGCCTGCCGAAGACCCTCCCTCTCCCACTACTAGCCGAGTACTACCCATTCCAAAAACGTCCGTTTCCTCTGGACCGAACCACCTTGTATTTTATTTAGCCTAAATTCAACGTCAATATTTCAGTTCAAACGAACTAATTCGTTATTAATTATTTACATTTGTTGTTTGTGTGGGTAAAGTGATGTTTGCACGTTTTTTAAACGTCATCAGTTATTAGTTTATATAATACCTCTGTGTGCATTTGTTAGTTAAAATCAATACCGTTTTTTATTTCAGTTTCAGCTCGATCGCAATTTGTGAAGTGTTTCAAATATAATATTTTTCATGTTTTCAGATTCCTTGTAAACAAATTGAAATAATGGATAAAGCAAAATAAAATATTTACACTCTCCGACAAAAGGATAGAGGAAGTACATTAATATGTATTATTTAGTCTACAAACCTTTAAATTGATAATATTTGATATAATTCTCATTCTAAATCTTAACTGGACCTTGCGGCAGCTCTTAATCCATGTACAGAAAATATATTTCTAGGAGTAGCCTGTTAGTTGACTTTCAACATCTGTTCAACTTTTCCATTCAATGTGCCTTTCAACTTGCGTTATTGCATGCTTCCTTCCTGTCCACTGTTTGCGTCAGTTTTATTTAACATTTCTCGCGGGTTAAGTAAAGACGGGTTTTTAAAAACATTTTATTTCTAAGTACCTACTGTTAGCTGTGTAATTTCAGTTTCATTGATAGATCTGGCATTGCCATGTTAACCGGTATGAGTACAGGGAAAGTACAGAAAATGTGTATGGACAAAGAAATATTTACTATAGGAAAATATATACCAAAAAAAAAATTCCTTACACACTCAATTTTCAATTTTATTACTTTTTTTTTTATTTAATCCAAAAGTTCGTTGTACCGTTAGTGTAAGACTGGTAGTCTATATTTAAGCATAATAATATTTCATGAATTTTTACCCTCTCTGAGTTCACGTCCAGTGCTAATTTTCTAGCCTAGTAGCTAGTCTTTCGTTTTCTTCCCATATCAGTCTTGGACGTCCAACTTTATTTTTCCTCGGGTTTTTGCTTCATTGATTTGTTTTGTTAATATCTTTTCATTCTGTGGATGTATCCTAGACAGCTCAGTTGTCTTTCTTCTATAATAGTTCTTTCTGTTGGTTTCGTTTCTCGTCCTATTTCTCACTCTCATTTCTGCAGATGTAATTCTACTTTTGTTTCTCTTTCTTAAGGTCCAAGATTCGCTGCCGAATATCATTGATCGTCTCACTACTTTCTGCCTATAAATACTTATCGTTTTTACTTGCTCCATTACCTTCTCATCGAGTATAATTTAATGTTATGTTTTTGTGCCTGCAATTACCATTGTTTTGCTCTTGTCGATATTTATTTCCATATTTTCTTTTCTTAGCTCTTCGTTAAGACTTGTAATTCGGTAATTATGACAAAGTATATGTAATGGAAACTATGCTCAGAATTTGAAAGTTATTTACCGTTTAGTTTGTTTAGAAAAATAATATTTTCAACCATTCTTATATACAGTCTCTTATGGTAGAACGATTTTCTATTTTGTTACTGTTAATCTTTTAACTTTATAGAATAAAAATCATCACATGAAAAAGTTTAATATTTGCAGAATTTTATTATATATGAATATGAGGTTGCCGATATAATTATTTAAACAATTGAAGCCAAACTTTTTTCAACTTTCAATTAATAATGAAACCCTTGAGAAAAATCTGGCAACATCGCGCAATCAGCTGAGAAAGAAAAAGGATAGAATTATAGGTAAAAAGAAATACTATGTATAGATTTTCTACATTTGAGCTTCAAAAAAATATTTTTCATACATAATTTATCTTTGTGTCTAGAATGCATATTTTTTTAATATACATTTTCTATAGCATGGGTCTGGAAATCCTTCGTGTTCGAGACACAGGGTGTTAAAGATTTCATTTTTTTTTCTTTTTTTAACTACAAGCTTAACTACTTCTACAAGCAGCCAGTGGCGGAGTTATTGGCTTTTGATACTTAATTTAAAAAATAATCAATACGGTTCTGTTCAAACATTTCGGTTGCTAATGGACTAACACGTCGAAAACTAAGGGCCACTGAAGTTTTGTCAATCTGACGTTAAAATAAATTATTTATCTTCATAAGTAAGTTGATTCCATTGTATTAGTTATTTTATTATGTCAAGATACATTTTTTGCAGTGAATAATATGTGTTGAAAAAATGTATTTAAGTTTAATTTTGAACAGAACCGTACTAATTATTTTTTAAATTAATTAGAAAAATCGCAAAATCTTATAACTCCGCCACTGGCTGCTTGTAGGACTTAATATTATTTCAGATTATGGCAACCGGAAGGCTGATGATGTGTATTAAATTTGGTTACAGTATCTTAACGAAGATATAAATTAAAAATAAAAAAAGAAATTTTCAACCTCTTATATCTCGAACACGAAGGATTTCCGGACCCATGTTCGTATGACATTTTTGTGACATATATATATATATATATATATATATATATATATATATATATATATATATATATATATATATATATATATATATCATCAATCCATCGTGCTTTCGGTCTTCTTCGCGGACGTTTGCGATCAAGCGGTATCCACTCCAGGATTGCCTTCGTCCATCTGTCGTCCCATCGCCTCGCTATATGACCTGCCCATCTCCATTTCAATTGTTTTACTCTTCCAATGATGTCACAGACTTTTGTTTGTTCCCTGATCCATGCACAGGACTTTCTGTCTCGTCTTGTAATGCCAAGCATACATCTTTCCATTCCCCTCTGTGTCACCCGAAGTTTTTGAATTGATTGCGATGTGAGTGTCCAGGTTTCACTTCCGTATGTCATAACGGGTAGAACGCACTGATCGAATACTTTTCTTTTCAGGCAAAGTGGGAGTCTGCTCTTAAACACTATGTTGAGCCTACCAAATGCCTGCCAGCCACATTTAACACGCCGTTCCACCTCCCGGGCGGTATTCCCCTCCATTGAAATCCTCTGCCCAAGATATATAAAGCTGTCCACAATCTCTAAATCCCTTCCTAAAACTGAAATTCTTCTGTCCTGAGCGAAGTTATTGAACATAACCTGACTCTTTTCCAGGTTTATTTTCAAGCCAAATGGTTCGCCAGCCCTTTGCAGTTCTTGTATGCGTCTTTGCAACTCCTCTGGGTCTTGTGAAATGAGAATAATATCATCTGCAAATCTAAGATGGTTTAAGTTTGCACCATTGATCTTTACACCATCCTGTTCCCAATCCAGTTTACGGAATACTTCTTCAAGGCCAGCCGAGAAAAGAATAGGCGATATTGCGTCACCCTGCCGTACACCTCGTTCTATATTAATTCCCACTTCAAGATCATCAAGGTCAATTGTGGCTGTAGCTCCATCATATATCGATTCTAATAGGTTTACATAAGCTCTCTCTACACCTTGGCTAAGCAGTGCATCCATTATCGCATGCTTTGAGATGGAATCAAATGCTTTTTCGTAGTCGATAAAAGCCAAGCACAGTGGCATGGTGTATTCGTTATGCCTTTCTATGACCTGCTGTACAACCTGGATGTGATCCATTGTACTGAATCCACTTCTGAATCCTGCTTGTTTTCTTGGTTGTGCGTCATTCAGTTTTTTAAATATTCTTTTAGAAATTATCTTAGTGAAAACTCTGTACATCACTGATAGGAGGCTTACTGGACGGTAGTTCTTTAAATCTTCCTGTGCTCCTTTTTTATGTAAAAGGATCACTTCTGCATTTTTCCATAAGTCAGGTACTTTTTGTTCTTTGAGGCATTTTGAGTATAATTTAACAAAGCTAAAGGGAATTATAATTTAACTAAGCTAAAGGGAAGCTGAGAAACAAAAGAACGCAAATATATGCTTTAAAGCGTGAGGATGGCACAGTGTGCAGGGCGCGTACCGAAATGTTACAGATTGTCAGAAGGTTTTATTCCCAGTTATATGAAGATCAGAGCCAGTCAGGGACAGCAATACCCACGGAAGAACAATATATAATGCCAGATATCCTAGTGGAGGAAGTAACAAATGCTATAGAATTGCTGAGGAACGGCAAGAACGGAAGAGCGGCTCCAGGAAAGGATAGTGTAACTGTCGAAATGCTAAAAGCTGGTGGTCGGACGTTACATAAAAACACTGGCAAAAATTATACTCAAAATATATATATATATATATATATATATATATATATATATATATATATATATATATATATATATATATATATATATATATATACTCGGACTGCGCAGATTATATCGGGGTAGTTCGGGAGCATTTGCGGCGTTCGGCAACGCTGTCGGGCGTCCGTTTATTGATTCTTCTACCTCGCGGCCAGGTTTTTTCGCGAAACATTTTTTCTTTTTTCAGAAGGGATTTCCATATTGTTGGAATGTTGCGGGCATCGTTTCGCGTATTCAGCTCACCTCTTTCTTCTATTTCAAGGGCTTCTCTGATTGTGCGGACCTTGTAGTTTTCAATATTCGCTATTCTTTCGGCTCCTTCAAAATTGATTTTATGTCCTCTATGTAGATGGTGCTGGAACAGAGCGGAAGTGGTTTGTTTATTTCTTTAAGTCGTTTTTATCTTATTTTCGTCTTGTATTCTGGCCGATATTCGTCTGTTTCTTTGTCCTATGTATGCTCTGTTGCAGTCGGAACAATATATACTATACACCTCATGCTTTTCCAGTCTAACTTTGTCCTTGGGTTTTTTTTTAGGATGTTTGCAACAGTTTTATGTGGCTTGTAGGCTGTTCTGATCTTATGCTTCCTTAGTAGTCTACCTATCCTATTTGTAATTTCTTTTACGTATGGTAGCAGGACCTTTGGTGTATTTGGTTCATGATCCTCTATTGTTCTTCGTGTTTGGGTTTCTTGACGGCGAATGGTCTTCCTGATACAATTTTCTTAATATCCATTTTGTCTAAGAGCTGTGGAAATTTTTGGTAGATCCTCGCTTCGTGTTTCTGGTAGTGTCAGACGGAAGGATCTGGAAATCAAGGTGTTTGCTACTCCTTGGATTTGAGAAGGATGATGGGATTTAGCGTTTAGGTATAGCCATGCTAGATAGCGTTTAGCGATGACAGATAGATAGTCTGTCCCTGGCGAACTAAATAAACCAAATGTTATTATAAGGGATCATTTTAAGGAGACTTACCTAGTAACCATTATATTAAAAGTTACGCGATATATATATACATATATATATATATATATATATATATATATATATATATATATATATATATATATATATATATATATATATATATATAATATATAATATATAATATATAATATATAATATATAATATATAATATATAATATATAATATATAATATCGCTCCTATTTCCTTAAGAGACTGCGGATTTGGTTTTATATATTTTAATTTCACGTTATGTCTTTTGTGAAGAGTTATGATGGTGTTCAATTATTGCACATTAATGTGAAATAGATACTTTCTACAAATACAAATAGATTGCACCGACCGAAATGTCTCGTGAAAAATATTCAGTTTGTTTTCTGAATTTAGCACAATGTATTTAACACATTTGACATTAGGCAAACGCACCCTACATAATCATTTTTTTATTTTCTAACATGTCTAGGAATATTGTTTTTTTTTAAAATTATTTTCATACCAATTAATATTAATGGGTTTCAGTTTTGTTGTGCTCGTTTCACTTTTTGCGGAATGGTAAATAAAATCTTTCGGTGGTTTAGAACGAAATATACTTAATATATAGTATATCGAAAAAATAACGATTTTCTTTAACTTTCGTTTAAGTTTTTAAATTAAAAAACAAATATTTTGCTAAAATTATTTATTTTTATTCAAAATGTCCGCATCAGTACACCACTAGGAATGTTCAACCAATAGTAGCATAGATTTTTTTATGTCGTTTTTCGGAATTACCTCAATGAGCCTTGTGACGACTTCTTGGTCTTGTGTAAAACTGTCGTAAAATGTTCCTTTCGTGGCCAGTTTGAGTTTCGGGAACAGGAAATACACACGAAGATAAATCTGGCTAATATGGTGGATGTTGAAGTAAAAACTTGATGGTTGTTGAAGCTAAAAATTCAAGAACAGCGACTGTCTTGTGTGGAACAAATCGAGCAAGGTTTCCCTTTTGTTTAAATCGGTTGTCAAAATTTCGTGAACCTTGAATTTGGTCGTATTTAATACCCCCGCTATCTATCGCACAGTCGAACTCGCAACGTGGGCGATCATTACACGCATTTTTTCCACCAACTCATCGCGATTTTTGTTTTTTGGCCGGCCTGACTTTGGGTTGTCTTCCAAAGTATCACGACCGTCCTGGAATCGTTTATATCACTCGAACACCCGTGAACCAGTATCACCATACATTTTTTTCATCAATTCAAATGTTTTTGAAAAAGCTTTATCAAACTTGAAACGACATTTATTATTAGCTCTTTGTTTTATTATTAGCTCTTACCATAACATTAAAATTGTTAAGGATAGTAGAATTGGAAAATATTGTTTTATCGTTGGTCATGATAATCAATTTCACTTGTGAGTCCAGATGGACTTTTCCATGTACATTTTCTGCTGATTTTTTTTTATAGAACGAATTCATAATATCAAGTTCTTGTCCTTCAACAAAATCAACTAATCTGTTACCTCTATTGTCTCGCTCACCAGTTCCATATGGGCCAGTTGCATTTTTACCAGTTCTTGTTGTTCCAATTCTGACATTAAAATCACCCATCATGATTTTGTACCTATATTTCTCCTTGTATAAAAACTGGGCCAAATTATCATAAAATTCCTCAATTTTCTCATCCCTATGGCTTATCGTTGATGCATAAGCTTGGACACTTAAAAGACTAAACTACTTTTTATTCATCTGAATGACGCATTGGGCTAGTCGATCAGATGTACTTTCAAATTTTACTACACTGTCCTTCAGCTTTCGATTGTTTAGGATTCCAATTCCACCACTTCGTCCATTCTCTGTACCTCGAGTGAATTAGCTCTTCGCCAGGTCTTCGTGTTTCACATAGCGCAATTATATCCCAATGTATGTTATCAAGTTCGATCAACAGTTCTTGCAGTCGGACATCCATTTTCATTGTCCGTATATTAAGAGTTGCAATATCAAAAGTCCAATGGCAGCCTGATCTAACCCGGTGATTCTTGGCATCCTCTGTCTTGGCGCAAGTCGCAGGTTCCAGGTTCCCTTGGCCTCCGGAGAATGAGGTCCGTGTTTGAGGCTGTACTATCATATAGAAATACCATATTGAAGGTATGGACTGTAATCTGCCACGCTGGTCCAATGTTGGTTGGCAGATTTCGAATCATGTTAGTCTGAGGCCTCTGTCTTGATCTGTCCTCTCCTAGGAGCATAGACTCCAGACGGCATAGCTCATTGCCCTACTCAAACCCCCTTTGTCACGTATATATATATATATATATATATATATATATATATATATATATATATATATATATATATATATATATATATATATATATATACATATACTATGGACACGAACACGCACACAAATATAATCATTCGTTAGTTTTTTATATATAAATAGTTATTAATATTTTGAAAATATTTTTAGTATTATAAATAAAAATCGTGAATTTCTGTTCCTATTTTAAATTTTAGGAAAACAAAAAGAAATCAATATTTTGACTCATAAGTATCGCTCGTACTTTACCGGCCAACCCGAAATTTAAATCGCTCAGTATTTACGTTCCAGTTGAATTTTCAATGAAAGTGGGTGTGACACTTATCTTTTTTGTGTATATTAAATAAATTCTGTCGTATAATAAAACTGTTTTTGTAAAAAAAAAGGTAAGAAACCGTAATGTTCGGATTTTAATATATTAGTTTCGTCCGAGCCCTTGAGTGAGGAGTATCTTTGTGAATTTATTTAAGTGAGGTTTGTGTATAATATTTTTCAAATTTGTTTCAAAAAATAAAGATTCGGTGTAATTGAGTTGGGAACGGAATGTCTAAAAGGCACCAATTAGCACAAGCTGAGTCCTATGGCATTCAGAAGCTGTAATAGCAACTAAAATAAAGGGTTGGTTGGTTAGCATATTCTTTTAGCGTTCACCAGCACCAACAGTAATACGATTTCCATCATCCTCTTCAAAAAAAAAATAAGATCCTATCACCCCTTTAGTCAAAAAACCGTTCCAAGCACAGACTTTCTGGGGACGAAGAGGACACTCTTGAGGATTTTAATGGTCCAACTGCTCTAAAGCCCGATGTGTTGAATGGTGTATCCGTGATGAATTGACACAATATATGGGACACAGTAGTCTATGAGTGATTTGTGATTTCGAACAGTGTTGCCGCTAATACATTTCAAAATTCTGCCACTCTAGAAAACCCTTTAAGGGTTTATTATGAGTTAGTTTAAAGTGATAGGTGGATAAAACTTAAAACTTATATAAGGATTATACGAAGTATTTTTTTTTTATAAAGTTCGTGTTTTAGTAGAAGAAAAATACTTAAATGTCATTAAAATATATTTTTCCTTATTCTACATACTTGTTTGTACTTTTCTACATAACTTCCATTTTTATTCAAATATTTGTCGAACCGCACAAGTTTTTGAATTCCGACATCAAAGAAATATGCCGCCTGTGAAGAAGCCCAATACATGACTGCAATTTTAAATTCTTCGTCATCGTTGAACCGTTCTCCATCAAGGAACTCTTTTAAGTACCGAAACAAGTGAAAATCACTGGGTGCAAGGTCTGGGCTGTAAGGTGGATGATCCAGTTCTTCTCATCCAAAAGACCTGATTTGACCTTGTGTCTGTCTAGAAATATGTGGCCTTGAATTGTCATGGAGCAACATTACACCAGTAGACAGTAGGCCACACCGCTTGTTTTGTATGGTACGACCACGTCACCACGAATTTTCTCAAGGTGATACAATACGCAGGAAAATCCCTTTCCTGCTCCAAAACAGTTGTCATGGATCTTTCGTGCTGAAATTATCTGTTTGGCTTTCAGTTTGGTTGGCGACGATGTGTGTCGCCCTCTATTGACTGTTCCTGATTGTATCGAGTCAAAAACAATAAAGCACAGCCCAATCTGTGTTTTGTGATCGCCAGAAAGCAGTTTAGGAATCCACTGAGAACAGAATTTTCGAAATTCAGTTTCTCCGAAACAGTGGTGTACAAAACTAACTTGATAATTATAAAATCGTATAATTATCATAAATATCGTCAGTTCTCTCGAATTTTGTTGTCCACATCATGAACCAAATCATGTGAAATCAAAGAAGATCGGCCTGGGCTTGGCTCATCATGCACATTAACATGCCCTTCCTTAAACATTCATACATATTTTTAAACTTTGTTGTTATTCATAGCATTATCACCGTAAACCTCACAAATCTGACTGTGAATTTCCTCTGCTGTCAAGTTTCTTGCACTCAAGAATCGACTTACAGATCGTATCTCACAGACGGCGGGGAACTCGCGTCTCATCCACAAACCGAGAGTAGATCGGTTGGGTTAGCCATTTATGTTGGTGATTCACTCAATGCAAGATATTGGTATATCAACTAAAACTTTTGACCATATTTCCATAAACATTGTAATAAGCAAAGTATGTTACCATATTTTAGGAATTTATAGGTATAATAAGTATAGTATAGAGTTGTTTAATAAGGAACTCATTTCAGTGCTAAATTTAGTTGATTGCAATAAGACCATCTTGACGGGAGATCTGAACATTGATCTGTTTAAGCAGGATTGTGATGTTGATGAATACAGGTGCATCATGTCAGAAAGGGGTTCTATACATTCGCCCTCTGTATAACTAGGTCAGGTTTAACGGGTGATTTTGGCAAGTGTCGGAAAGCTGGAAGCATTAGGGATAAGGGGAACTGTCGGCAATAGTTATTTATCTGGAAGAACTCAGATTGTTAAAGTGAATGGGCATAAAAGCACAGAGCGATCAGTGTTATGTGGAGTCCCTCAGGGTACTGTGTTAGACCCAATACTATTTATAATTTATATAAATGGCTTTAGTTCCTTAAGAATAAATGGCCACATTTTTACATTTGCTGATGACACAGCCCTGCTTTACGCAGGGGATACACAATTAGTACTGGAAAATATACAAAGCGATTTGAAAATAATGAAAAGTGGATTTGTTGGGAATAAAATGCTCGTTAACATGGGTATGACTAGGATGCTTAATTTTGCACTTCAGAAACCCTGACACTTCGATGAGCCTATTAAATGGCATCATTTAAACTGTAGAGATGCATCATGTGATCGTACAGAGGTGAAACAGTCGCTGTAGTCAAGTATCTTGGTGTTACTTTGGATGAGCTACTTTCTTGGAAACCTCATATACTTAATTTAAAGAAAAGGCTTTTTGTTGTGATGATTATTATTTAACCCTCGATTATTTAACCTTTTGCTGGAAAGCATAAAAGATAACATTGTGAAGAAGAACATCAGTTATCTGGCATTTAAGCAAAATATAAAGAAATTGTGCGCGCCTCATTCACATCGGTGTTTGTCAACATGGCTGAATTGATTTCATTTGTTCTTGAGCCTTAATATATGGGGTGGAGTTGTGTCCTTTGTCATCCTTTTGTCCTATTTCCTGTAATGTGAATGCCTGTGCTGAATGTTGAAACGATTTTTTATTTATTTTTTTTTCCAAAATTTCTATTTTTTTTTCTTGGGTTTGATCCACACACACACAAGCAGTGCTATGGGTCTTCTAATTTATCCAACTTAGTTTTACAAATTCCATTATTTCATGTAATTGGTCTGCCAATAAGAATGATGAAACTTCAAAATTAAATTAAACACACATTTTTTACTCAAATCTGTTCCGATTGCTTTATTTAAGAGATTCAGGCATGCAATTTATGATGTGAACAAGATTTCGACCAAATTACCACTACAGCTGTTTTTGCAGACACGGATTCGCACGCACCAATTTTCGATGACCCTGGCGCACATTTCGGGCTGTATGCCGACTATGGCTTGAGTTTCCAAGTCGCCAATAGTCACGGGTTTACTGCTACAAACCTGTGTTTTTACATGGCCCCAGAGAAAATACTCTAAAAGAATTAAATCGCATGATCTCGGCGGTCAAGCGAGCCGAACTCGGCTCGCAATAAGCCCATGTTTACTCGGTAAATATGCGGTGGTGCGCAAAGTCATCCGCATCGATTTCATCAAATTCTGAAAAAAAAATCTAGCATTGCCTTGTAGTGCTTGGTATTGATGGTAACGGTGGCTCTTTTCTCACCTCCATGCCAAAATCACTCCTCCATGCCAAAATCCACACCAAACTGTGATCTTTTCCGGATGCAAAGAACTCTCATGTATCCTGTGTGGATTATTAAAACTTCTAACTTTTCTTTGTCGTATACAGTAACCACACTATCGTGAGAATGAACTCACTTTCAAATGTTCTAATAAGACGATCAATAGCCTCTTCAGAAGGACCATCACATGAGTTTCAATTGTTGTCAATCACATTGTTTCAAAAAATAACTGATAAAACATGTCAAAAATCGGTAAACAAATATGGATCTTTATATTTTCTTGATCCTTTGAATTTCTCAGTACTTCTGTTAACTTGTTTTAAGGTTTGCAGACTATTTTAATGTCCTCTTTTTCAAAATTTGGTCTAGCCTTCTTGTTAAATGTGTATCAAACGATATTACTACGATTTCTTTTTCTCTGTTCCCTTTAAAAGTCGAAGATTCTTTCAATAATTCTCAACTTGTCTTTTTTTAAATCAAGCTATCTACAGTATTTCTATTATATCCATTCACTTTGGCTGCATTAATTAATTTTATCTCTTGGTTATAGCGACCCTTGTTTAGACGATAATTAATATTTTTTGTTTCAATTATAAAATATTAACTAGTTAACTTATTGTGAAAGCTCTCATTTGAACCATTAGAAATATATCTCGAAGTGTTGTGTGTTTTTCGAAAAATATCAAATTCTAATCTATTTTTCTATTTTTATTATTCCTAGTTACTAAAACATCTTAGTTACTAATACAAAAATATTGTTCTGATTTGAAAATATTCTTAAAATAGTCTAATTTTTCTTGCACACTAATATTTTGTGTTGCAAAAACTCATTAATTGAAGTCGCTGTGTGGCAAGGTCCATTGTCGTGATGCAGCGTCCCGGTGTTCTTGATGTTCGGTCTCACACGAATGATCCTTTTTCGACGTCTTTCAAGAATCCCGACAAAAATGATGGTTTAGCATATGGTCATGAGGCAGAAATTCCTTATGGACGATTCCCTGGCTATGGAAAAAGTAAATCAGCAGGTTTCTGATCTTTGACTTGCTTTTCGGGCTTTTGACGAGGTTGGAGTGAACCATTCCTGGATATGATGCTTCATTTTCAAGTCGTATTCAGAAATCCGATACTGGTCACTAGTAATGACACGTTCCAGAAATTGGGGGTCATTTTTAGTCTATCCCAAAAATCAGGACATGTTTCCCTCTTGTTGCCTTTTTCGGAACCATTTTCGCAAAGGCTCTTCATACCCAATTCATTGGTCAAACTGAAGAACGGTGGTCTGAGTCAAATTCAACTCTTCCCCGATCATTCTGAGCGTCAATCGACCATTAGAACGCACACATGACTTCTTGGAGGATACACTGTGCCCAAGTCAGAAATAAAACTTGATAGCGCACCATTGCTTGGAATTGTCAGTCATGTCAGAACGCACTAGAAAATTCCGCTGCACGAAAATAATTTCTACGGACCACCAAATCACTCTAGGTAGTTCAAATTCACACTGAAGACGCATGAGATGTTCCTACCTTTCCTCCGAAGGGGAAATCAATAGTGTTGTTACATCAAACGCTACGCCACTAGTCTGATTTCTTTATTTACACGCCTCGTAAATGTAATAGATGTTGGAATAGAATAATTCACAATAGGAAACTACTTTTTAGTTTTTGCCCAGACAACCAAACATGGTCTATTCCATTCAACTTTCTTTTTGTTCATTGTTTGTAAATGAGTACGCATGCATCAACGCTAAAAAATATTTTAAGCTCTTTGTATTTCGCAAATAACAGTATCTGGACAGGTGTGCGGATAACAATAAAATTTTCTATCGCTATTACTATTTTTTTTGTATTGTTATTGACTTGCCTTTAGATGGCTAGACGGTGATGACATAACAGCCTTTCATAAATAAATACGCATAAATTAAAATGTCGAATCCATTTTACAAATTTGGACGTCGATTTTTCAATTAATATGTCAATTGATCATCACTTGTGGCTTTTTGATAGCTGACGCTTTCAGAGACGATTTCTTGTTAATTCCATATCTGATATAGTGACACTGGCAGACTACTTAGACTTTTAAATTTATAACCTTGTTTCGCATTATCATTATTGACATTTGCATTTAGAAAAGATAAACAAAATTTTATGTTATTTATTGGTCATATGTGGTCATCTTTGGCCTTGACTTATTCACGAATCAGTTTTTTCAATTCGAAAACTTGTAACCATAATATTATATAATAGGTGTGTTTATATATTTACAGTATTTATTCCTATATACTAAACTGAAAAAAAAAATTGTGCATGCTTTTTGCATATACAGGGTTTGTCCAATAAGAATCGAGACCGAGGTTTAAAAAAAACATCCCTTGAAGAAATATGTAAAGTAACTTAATAATTTTCAAAATATAGCACTCCTACATCAATACATCGATGCCAGCGGTTTTTCCAGTTTTCATACACTCCTGGAAGTCCGCAACTGCTAGGCTATTCAAGCACCCCGTCGAAGCCTTTTGGACTGCCTCAATCATCTCCGAAATGATGCCCATTCAGGCTCCTTTTGATCCTAGGGAATAAAAAAAAGTCTTGGGGAGCCACATCTGGACCATAAGGTGGTTGGGGCAGCGTTGCCAACATTGTTATTTGCAAAAACCTTCGGCGACAACTTCGCGCGCACCTTTATCATTTGTAAATCATCGGTTACAATTGAATGCACGGTTTATTTCTATAAATTCAATTCCTGTGCCAGCAAACGAACATTTAACCGATGATCAGAGTTCATAAATTCTCGCACTTTGGCTACATTTTCATCGGTTCGGTCCAGCGCGTTCTTTTTTGAATCTTTCATGCCACTCAAAAACACGTGTACATGGCTTCGTCCTTGTAAGCCTCACGATCATGTGAAAAGTCTCCACAGCGGATTTGTTCATGTGCAAAATTTTATGACTTGCATTTTGACTCTCGACGCGAACTTAAAACACACGTTAACTTCTTGCACGATCTATATACTCCAAAGTTTCGAGCACAGCAGAGCCAGGTTTTCTAGTTTATCTGACATCAGCCACCTGCGATATCGCTTATAAAAACCACCGTCCAACCCTTTTCCTTGGCAGGAATAAATCAGTCCCGATATTTATTGGACTAACCCTGTATTTTTATCTTCGATTTTTGATAAATATGTAATATTTTAAACACATAGTGTCCAAAGGGTTTTCGGTTTCACAGGAAAAAAAGTTATGAGTTTTCCGTTCATATAAAATCGCATTAAAATGAATCGGTCCGGGTTTCACTAAGTTATTATCATCAGGACATATTAAAACTAAAACGTAAACTATTTTGTTTACATTTTATATGCAATGGTATTCATCATTAATGATCATTAAAATCAAATGATCTTAATGATCGTACAAAAAAGAAATTTGAGCATGAAAAAACTTGCATTAGGTATCAGTGGTTTTTCTGAAAATGTAATAGATTAGATTAAATCATATTCCGATGATGCTAACAGTTAGCGAAACGTGCTCCGAGAAGTTCAATTGAATTGGTGTTTAGTGTAAATCTCTTCGAGTTTAGTAAGTTTTATTTGTCAAAAATTAAAAAATAATAGAATTTATTTTACATATCAAAAGGGAACTTCTAAAGTATATTTATTCAGCACCGTTCAGTTTGAATCAATTATTTTCATAAAGTTTTCACAAACACTCTATAATAGTTCCTTGTTTAAATTCGCAAATGTCACTTCAATGGTGGTTTGCAGAGATGCCACGTTTGGATGTCTCGATTTGTTGGTGATGATTTCATCAGAGCATAATAGTCCCAAAAGTTTTAGATCTGGACTACTAAAAGGACGGAACACTGAACCAATGAATGTTCATGTTATCCCACAGCCAGTATTGATAAGTAGTTTAATATACAGTTTATATCGAAGAATTAACTGACTGACTACATTTGTCAGAATGCTTACTTCATTTGTTATGTGATCTTACAGGCCAATCTCCTTGCTACCTGTTATTTCAAAACTGTTTGAAAAAATATTCCTTAAAAGATTGAAGCCAATCATTGAAGATAAAAACATAATTCCAGACCATCAGTTTGGACTTAGAGAAAGCCACTCAACTATAGACCAGGTCCATAGGATAACAAATATAATTGAAAAGTCACTGGAAGAAAAAAAAAATTGTTCTACCGTATTTCTCGATGTGGCCCAAGCCTTCGATAAAGTGTGGCATGAGGGCCTCAACTACAAATTAAACAAGCTTTTGCCTAAACAGTTTGCGCAATTATTAAAGTATTATATCTCAGATAGATATTTCAGAGTTAAACAGAAAGATGCATACTCTGAACTAAAAAATATTAAAGCAGGAGTACCGCAAGGTAGTGTATTGGGACCAGTCCTTTACCTATTATATACCAGTGATATTCCTGAATTAGACCCAGACACGATAGCAACATTTGCTGACGATACTGCTATTATGGCTGTAGGCGTAGACCACGAAGAAGCGGCAATAAACCTGCAAACCTCAGTTAATAAAATTAACAACTGGACTAAGCAATGGCGAATCAAATTAAATGAGTCTAAATCCGCCCATATTAATTTCACGAACAAAAGAAATCAACATATCCCCGTTAGTATAAATAATATCCAAGTACCATATGCTAATACAGCAAAATATTTGGGTATAACATTAGATGCCAAGCTACGCTGGAGGGCTCATGTCAAAAAGAAAAAAGAAGAACTTGACATCAAATTTAGAAAAATGTATTGGCTGCTTGGACGAAATTCCCCTCTATCAGTCTACAACAAAGTACTCTTGTACAAACAAATTCTAAAGCCCGTATGGACATATGGCATCCAGCTGTGGGGTTGTGCCAAAAAGAACAACTTGGAAATAATCCAGCGATTCCAAAACAAAGTACTAAGGAACATTGCAAATGCCCCTTGGTATTTCAGAAACAGTGACCTCCATAGGGACTTGGAAATGGACACCGTTACCCAGACCATTAGCAGATTTGCCCAGAGTCACGAGCAGCGACTTCTTCAGCACGTCAATGTCGAGGCCATCCAGCTCCTTGATAATGCAAGTCAAATCAGAAGACTTAAGAGGACCAAACCCTTTGAGTTGGTTTGAACGTTTGTGTTAGTAAAAAAGCAGAGCATAGTGCTGGTGTATACGTTAATATTGGTGTAATTAAGTTATTGGATTTAATTTAAGGGATACTAGTGAGTAACTTCTTAAAATCATCTTTTCTTTTGTAGTAACTTAGGTTTGTACAACATTACTCATTGATCAACTTTGGTCAGATTGTAATTTTGGAAAACTTCCTCAGGGATGTTTTATAAATAAAAAAAAAAAATAAATAAAATTGTTACGGTTTCCCCCTTTTTAACAAAAATTGAGGGGTATGACATAACCGTCAGCTTACAACACCTAAGGCGTGAACACTTATCGGAAATGTAGTCCTCGCCACAATGGAGACATCTTCGAGGTCTTGAACAAATCAACTACCTCTTTTTCATCAAACACAAAACAAGTTGCGGCGAGAAACAGCTGCGGAAAGGTCCTCTTCTGCAATGTGACCCTTCAATTTTTTTTCCTTAGGTTTTTTCCTTCTGCCGAACATAAAAAAAAAACAAGTTGTAGCAAGAGACAGCCTCGGAAAATAGTTGTAGGTCTTCTTTTGCAACATGACCCTTTATCGCCTGACACCAAGTTTTGTTGCCAATTTTCACAAGGCATTATCTGAAATGAACTCATAAGATCTTTCGAGAATACCTTGAGTTTCGATATTTTCTGAAGGCTATTACTAGCCAGGTTCGAGGACCCTCCTTTGGACGTCTCTGAAGTAATAAGTCTTTAGAAGTAAGAGTCTTTAATGCGAAGTCTCAATTATTGCGGCGTTATATACGTTTTTTAATTAAGGAAGCTCATTTCATTTGGTTTTAAACAAGATGCTGGAATATAAGCATAAGTAATCGCCTTGTTAGAAACTTGTTTAATACGCCTTAATACGAATCTTTCATTTTTTTGCTAGTAAAATTGAGTTTTAAAAAAATCATTGTTTAGTTTTAGTTTGCCGGATTCATTGTCCCATTTTTGACACTTTTCCAAATTATATTGAATGTTTGCGTGTCGATCAACATTGGACGATTTTAAACCGTCTCCAGGTTGATCTACAGTTAAAATGGGTCATAATCTACTACACTAGCTTTATTTTTCGCTGTAATATTTTTGTATTAATTTTATTTAACATCAGTTAAAATTTGGTGGAGCATAAACTTGGTACACATAATTAACTATTTATGTGTACGTCAAAGATACCTGTTAAACATGAATAAACAAAATCCATACGCATTTATTGTCTGTTCTGACATCACTATCACATTTCAAATAACTTATGCATTCTAGTACTGAGCTTGGACCGTTTTGTATCGAAAACCGTGGTATTTTCTCATTATTGAAAAGTATTTTACGCCTTAGCGTGATAATCTGTCTTGCGATGGTTATTTACTAAGTTAGGCCAAGTAAAATTTAAGTATATTTTTGAAAAATATAAACCTAGGAACATTAAAATCGACGTAACACGAACAGGCCGTTTTCTACGATGAAACTCATAAAGGAAACTATTTTTGATGCTTTCTAACTTCTAAAATACTACTGTGATCAAATAGTTCGGTGATTTGTTTTAAAAATTTGCGCAACCTTGTCCTTGACATGTAACCGATGTTTCATATCATTTCGCTTTTTAAGTTTTTCATAATTGTTAAATATTTTTATCGAAGATGTATTTGCATTACATTGTATCTAAGAAACGATATTTCTTATGCTGATGCATTGTCAAGAAAGTGTAACGGCGTCGAAGCTATGCCAAAAAAAAATACAAGCAGTACAGAGATTTTATTGATGTCTGAGAAGCGTTTAAAGATAAACCTCGTTCAGGAAGACCTTTGACGTCAACCAACGAACAAAACATTACCAAAATCCAGAATCTTGTGCTGAGTAATCGCTTCGAAAAAACCGTCCAGATCAGCTGAACAAAAAAAAAATAGAAAAACGAAAAACGGCCTAGGACAACCATCAATATCGACCGCATGACCGAATTGCTTTGGAAAGAAGACAATGCTGTACATTTGGTGGGATCAGAAGAGTTTCGTGTACCATGAGCTGCTGAAACAATTCGAAACAGATAATACCGTTCACTACCGTTAACAAAAGATCAATTTGAGTGAATTCATTTCGATCAATTGATCGAAAACCGACCAGAATGGGTTGCAAGACACCGAAAAGTGATTTTACACTACGACAATGCCCCATTGCAGACAACGAAAGCGGTGAGAGACACTATTTCTCCACTTGACTGGAAACTCTTGCCCCATTCGCCGTACTCATCAGTTTTGGCCCCTTCCGACTACCACTTGTTTTCATCGATGTTCTACGCATTTTTTATGAAACACTTCAACAATTACGGGGGCGCCGAAAAATGGTTTGATAACTTGAGGACATCCACAAATTGCCAGAGAAATGGAAAAAATGTGCGGCTAGCGATGGCCATACGTCGAACAAATTATTTTTAATATTATATATATATATATATATATATATATATATATATATATATATATATATATATATATATATATATATATATATATATATATATATATATATATATATATATATATATATATATATATATATATATATATATATATATATAATATGAATGTAATTGTAAAATAAATTTTTATATGGTTAATATAATTTTATTAAGCAATTCTATTGTTCTTCGTATTCTTTAGTCTACCTTTATATTTAAGCAACCTACTCTGGTTTCTTCCATTATTTTTGAAAGACATTTCTCAGACAAGAAAAATAATCATTTTAGATGCGGTTTTCTAAGTAAATTTATTCCAGTTTTTTGGGTCGAATTTTCATAAATATATTATTTATGAGGTTAAATTTGTCAGTTAAAAAGTTTTTTCTTTGAGCCTTCTCAAACAACAGAAATATAAGAATTGGCTTTTGAAACATGAATACTTTTGACGCGACATATTTTTAACAATGTAATATAAACTAAAGAGTTTTCCAATAAGGTTGCCAGAAACTTAAAATGACGCACAATGATAATTACAAGTGATTATATAAATAATGGTGCTGTGTTTTGAAATTAATTTCATTTAAATATTCCCCTCGGCTCGTCTGGTGGAATGTATTCTGGGGAATCAATTTTCGATTACATTTTCACACATAAACACACTTTTCTTCCCCACAAACATTTTTATCTGTGTCAGTCTCTTGATCGCTACATGAGCTTAATTTTCCAAAGGGAACACTTCTTCCATAGATAATTTAGGAGAATAAAAGCAATATTAGTCGCGGTGATCTGCGAGGTCCTATGTCTGCCTACGTCAAAAAATAGCATAGGAAGATTGGGTTTAGAATCATTACCGCATCCATCCTATTCTTCGGACTTCGGCCCCATTCGACTTATTTCTCTTTCCAAACATGAAGAAATGGCTGACTATTTCTCTTTCCAAACATAAAATGAATGGAAAGAAATTCACATCAAATGAAGAGATTATCGCCGAAATAGAAGACAATTTTTTTCAGTTCGACAACTCGTACTTTTTCGAAGGCATACAAAAGTATATAAGATAATCGTTGGCCGAAGTGTATTGAGCTAAACGGAGACGTTAAAAAATAAATCGATTTTCGATTAAAAAAAAATCATTTTAAAAGCATCTGAAAACTACGCTTCAAGAAGTGAAAGGGTTTATAATAAAAATATACTATACATAACTAAAATATTAAGTAGATACACTAAAAATTAAAATACTATAAAAATGAAATTTTGAAAATCACTCTCCAAAGTGTGATGTAAATTAAATATTTAAATCAGGGAATGAATGTGATATTTTTCTAAAACGTTAATACTTTAAATTGTCTGGCATGGATTTTTTTATGTCTATTAAAACATTTTGTACATAATTATGCATATGATTTGTTTCTTCAAAAAGAAAAAAACAAAAAATAATGTACTAACTAGAGCCTTTATAGGCACAAATTGATTAATTATTTATGCCGAAATATTGTTTATCGTGCTTTAAAAAAAAAATAGGTCTGCAAGGTACACAGTGGACTGAACACAGCTCTATGAGTGACATTTACATTTCAAACAATGTTGCCGTTGTTACGTTTCAAGGTTTTGACATTGGAAAACTCTGTATAACGTTTAAATAAATTTTATTTGATATGTATGTTACTTGATGAAATTATTTTGATATCTTCTTGATTAAATATTAAACAGTTACATTTATATGCCAGACGCTATTAATATATTTATAGCATATTTTTGCATTTTTTAAAGTATTAGCATTTTAGAATAATATCACATTCATTCTCTGATTTAAAAATTTAATTTACATTAGAAACTCTTTGGGGAGTGACTTTCAAAATTTTATTTTTATAGTATTTTAATTTTTAGTGTATCTACTTAATATTTTAGTTATGTATAGTATATTTTTATTATAAATCATTTCACTTTTTGAAGCGTAGCAATTTTTTGCGGGCTGCGAAGGTAGAGTGAAAAGTCAGATGTTTTTAAAATGATTTTTTTGATCGAAAATCGATTTATTTTTTAACGTTGTCTCCGTTTAGCTCAGTGCACTTCGTCCAAGGATTTTCCAACTTTTCTATGCCTTCGACAAAGTACGAGTTGTCGAACTCGAACAAAATTGTCTTCTATATCAGCGATAATCTCTTCATTTGATGCGGTAATGTTTGTAAACCTAAGTTGACGATTTTCGTTGCTGCATTATCCCTTCGTTACTGTTCATGAAATTTAACTAATGGTGCAACCTAATACTTTCCTGTGGGCGAATCGCAGAAAACAGTAGCCACA